>JASANQ010001318.1:0-322706 GCA_030849645.1 Wallacemonas sp. Wsd
CGGTGGTCTCGGCATCATTTGCTTCATCATCCAGGTCTTCTTCCTCCACCCGTGGGAGGGCAAGGATATTGGTGAGTCCGATGACGCCCCCAAGGCGGCTCCCAGCGATGAGGACTACCCGAAGGAGCTCTCTCAGGAGGAGGGCGAGAACAGCTCTGCTGCGAAGTAAGCGCCTCATCCCGCGCGTGTGTCTTCGCTCCGTCTGACAGAAGTGTCGAGGAACTCCCAGGTTTCTCATCAGTTCTATCCCAGATTTAGAAGATCACCGGCGTCAAGCCCGAAACTCGGTTTCGCGATGCTTTTCTCCTTGATTCAAAACGCATTTTTTTTTTTTACCATTGACTTTTCGGTATAGCTCAAGTGTTCAATAATTACCACTCACTTGACTACCTCGAAGGTGCGGATTCCTAAGTTGTCGTCACCTGGCCCCTTTTCGTTCTGTCTTTCTCAAACACGCTTGTTATGGGCGACGGTAACAATTCCCTTCTTCATCAAAAACGATAAACATCCTTTTTCTTTCTTCTTTTCATCCTGTGACCTGTACCGCTGCAAAGGCGACATCACTTACTTTCCCCCCTCTCCTCTTTTTTCTTCGTTTCATTACTTGCCTCCATCAAAAGTTTTTATGTGCTCACCGTCGGAATCGAAATATTCGGTGAGGTGGAAACGAGCCAAACACTGGCGTGTTCAACAAAAATGATGCCAAGGTCACCATGCCTTCGATTATTGCCGTTGCTCCATGACTTTGACGGAGAAGCAAGCACACATTCGCTTTGCTGACACGCGACTTTCCACGCAAGGGCGATCCCTTGGCACATATCTCTCTTTTTCTGTCCTTTTCTAGAAAATACGTTGTGAACGGCTCTCAGCACGAGAACACAAAACCGTTTTTTTACGGACACTTTCACAGACAAAATTTCTTTCTCGCTTATATATACCCCTTTTATATATCTTTTTCGGCCTCAAAACAGGGCTTTTTTTCCTCTCTTCTGTCCCGTTCAAAGAACGGGGAAAAAAAAAAGAAAAGACCAAACTCCACAAACGGCTGAACTGACCGTACACGACACACACACACACACACACACACACACACACACACACACACACCTCATTTTTGGCGTGTGTGGCGTTGCACAGGGCATCTGGCACACAGCCTTCCAGTCGCGCACTGGTCTTGCTCTGGGTGGCCACTCTCACTCTTATTCCGTTGCTTCCCTCCTCCCCCTGTCGATTCACCCCGCGGACATGTCCGATTGAGGCGAAGAAGACGCGGCTGACCGTGTGCCCACACCGTGTGTCTCACCGTGCCTGAGAAGGAAAGGCACCTGGACTACATCGTGTCGGCACCAAATCGTTTTGCTGACAAAAAAACAACAACAACCGATGCTCATCACCTCTGTGGCTGAGCTCACCTGCCACCCATCCACACTCCTCTTACTGTGTTTCTCTGACCTGCATTTCTTCCTACATTGTCTTTGCTTGTCCTGCGCGCGTTCTCACCCCAGTTCCCTAAGACCTCCTTCTTAATTGTCTCGCGACGCGCCGCTTTCGAATCAAGTGTCTGTGCCCTGAACTAAACAAACCACACAACTAAACAGTCCAACCACCTAGCTCTACAGCCCCGTAGCTCCGCCATGGCGCACAACGCTTCCCCTCGTGATAATGAGTACTCCGATGTGGACGTTTCCTACGAGCATGCAGACACCACGCACGGCGAGGACGACCATGCCCCCAAGTCCTTGTTCACCTTGGCCAACCTGAAGGTTGCGCAGGTGAACATCTTGGCTGGCACGCTGAATGGCTACTCCATCGGCTTTGTTGGCGTGTACTCCACCTTGTACGGATTCAGCTCCAACTGCGGTCTGTACAGCGCGGAAACTTCATGCGAGAAGGTGCCCAACACGAAGTGCGTCTGGGAGGCGTCTAGCAGCGACTGTCGCTGGACGACCTCGTGCAAGGCACTGCATGCGGACGAGTTTTCGTGCAATTCTGACAGCCGCTGCAACTGGTCCTACACCGACAGCGTGTGCCAGAACCCGTCCGGCTTCAGCTCGCTGGAAAACGGCATTTTCGCCGGCGCCATGATTATCGGTTGCATGATCGGCTCCTTCTTTGCTGGCCCGTTTGCGCGCAAGGTGGGTCCGTCCATTGCATTCATCACGATCGGCCTGGTCTCCGTCGTCTGCTCCGTCATCTACCACGTCTCCACCGCAGTCGACCAGTTCTGGCTGCTGTGTGCCGCACGTCTGGTGATTGGTGTGGCGCTCGGTCTGGTTGGTGTCGCCGCGCCGATGTTCACGGCTGAGCACGCACACCCCAAGTACTCCAAGATGATTGGTGTCATGTTCCAGCTGTTCACGACCTTCGGTATCTTCATCGCCGCCACGATCGGCTTGGCTGTGGGCCAGACAGTGAAATTTGACGCGGACTCTAATCAGAATATCAGGGCTCGCATGCAGGCTCTGTGCGTCTTTTCCACCTTCCTGTCCTTGCTGGTTGTGGTTCTCGGAATTCTGCTGCGCGCGAACAAGAAGCAGAAGAGTGACGCGGCGCAAGCCAGCGGTGAAGAACCCAGTGCTGAGCAGAAGGAGTACGGCTGGTGCCAGATGCTTCCCCGTCTGCTGATGGGTATTGTGATGGCCGGTACGCTGCAGCTGACTGGTATCAACGCCGTGATGAACTACGCCCCCACGATCATGGGCAGCCTCGGTCTGGCGCCGCTTGTGGGTAACTTCATTGTGATGGTGTGGAACTTCGTGACGACGATTGCGGCCATCCCGCTCGCCTCCGTCTTCACGATGCGTCAGCTGTTCCTGGCTGGCTCCATCTTCACGTCCTGCATGTGCATGTTCATGTGTGGCATCCCCGTGTACCCCGGTGTGACCAAGAAGGAGCAGGCCAAGAACGGCGTCGCCATCACTGGAATTCTCATCTTCATCGCCTTCTTTGAGATCTGCGTTGGCCCGTGCTACTACGTGCTGACCCAGGATATGTTCCCCCCGTCCTTCCGTCCCAAGGGTGCGTCGTTCACGCAGGTGATTCAGTTCTCCTTCAACGTGATCATCAACGTGTGCTACCCTATTGCGACCGAGGACATTTCTGGCGGCCCGTCCGGCAATCAGGATAAGGGTCAGGCCATTGCCTTCATCTTCTTCGGTGGTCTCGGCATCATTTGCTTCATCATTCAGGTCTTCTTCCTCCACCCGTGGGAGGGCGATCAGGAGGAGAGTGTTGCTTCTGTGGAGCAGCAGGTGAACTCCTCTGACATGGACCTTGCTGATAAGGAAGAGGAGGAACCTGTCAGTGGGGAGCAGGCCGAGCTCGGCATTGTCCCCTTTTCTCCTCGCAGCAGCGACAACCGCGAGGACGTCCTGTAATAGGTCACCCGCAGTTTTTTTCACCTCCGTCCCCTCTCCCAGTCGGAATCGTGCCACTCTGCTGTCGCTCAAACAACAACATCCCTCAACACTCCGAAAATAAACACGCTGTCACCAACCTGCATCGCAGTACAGAACTGCCCTTGTTCGTTTGGTACACACAACAAAAGACTTTTTTCTTTAACACCTTCCCTTTACCCCTCAGTGGGTTTTTACTTGGCATTTTCTGTTTCTTTTCTTCTTTTTTCTTTTTCCCGTTTTCCCGTTTTCCCCTTTTCCCCAATCTTTTTTTTTTTTTTGGTTCTGGCGCTCCCCTGTTTTTCTCTGTTTTGCCACTGCATCCTTTTCATCTCATCACCGAGCATCGGTATTCCTCAGCTTCGCAATTTGAAACTAACTGAGGTGATGCGGTGCACGCATCGAGCGATGGGCTTCACTGGCATGCACATTTTTTTTTTAAAGATTTTGAATCTTTTCCTGTGACGTTGGAACCGCAAAAGGAAAACAATCATAATTAAAATGGCGAACCGAGATGAACACGGCGACACACAGCCATGCAAAAACGTTTTTTACCCTTCTTTATGCCCCACTCAAAAGATAAAAATGTGTGCGATCACCTGTTGACGTCGTTGCCGCATGACCTTTCGCGTCTTTTTTCTTCTTGTTTCACAGAAAACATCTGTACGTGCCTTTCTTTCTGTTTTTCTTTCTGATTTCTGTCTTCTGTGTTTTGTTTCTACATTCTCAGTTAAATTGGATGGAAAATCGGTGGGATGTGGTCTTCCTTGAGGCTGACTCTCTCTCCTCTCGGGACTCCCCCCGCAATTCTTTTTTTTTTCGCTCCCTTCAAAAGTGAACGACACAATTACGTGCTTATTTCCTCAAAAGTGACGTCTACAACGATGCCGGTCCGGTAAATGAAGAACAAATAAAGCACATACATGACTGCTTTTTCAGGATGTGCGTTGACTGACGAGCATCCGTGAGATTGCCACGCGCGTTCGCTAGCTGCCTGTTCGAACGTTACACATGTTGTCGCGCAGTCAGCCACACACACACACACCCACACACACAAAAGGGGGTACCGTGATTCCAGCCATACACACGCACATACACACGCTGACCGACTGACTGACTGACACCAACGACACAGACACCTGAACATGCTCTTGAGAACCAGGAATCAATACTCAACTTTATTCATTGTCAACCCTCCCACTCCTCGTATTCCTGTTCACTCATTGCTTTTGTTTTCTTTCTTTTTTACTGTCCAGCTGAACGCACCTGTTCGTTTTGATTTAACTTTTATACCCATACCGCATTTGCTTTGCCTTGTGTGCTACTGAACACAACTGTATTGGCCTGACTTGCAATCCAACGCACGCACACACACAGATTCTTTCCCCCTACCTCCGCTCCCACACACACTGAAAAAAAAAAAAAAAGTCACCAACAACAAAACAAAAAAGACCAATTCACATCGTGAAACGGCTGCACAAAGATGGGAGTCGACTACTACAAAGTTCTTGGTGTGCCGCGGACCGCCACGGCGACTGAGCTGAAGAAGGCGTACCACCAGCTGGCCCTCAAGTACCACCCCGACAAGAACACCGACAACCGCGAGGAAGCCGAGCGCAAGTTCAAGGAAGTCAGCGAGGCGTACGATGTCCTGACCGACGAGAAGAAGAAGAAGGTCTACGACATGTACGGCGAGGAGGGGCTGAAGGGCGGGATGCCGGATAACACGGACATGCCTGCTGGCGGTGGCGCACAGTTTTCTGGCTTCCCCGGTGGCATGGCCGGTGGTGGCGGTGGCGGCTCGTACAAGTTCTCCAACGCCGATGCCTTCAACATCTTCGAGCAGTTCTTCGGCTCGCGCGATCCCTTCGCCGGCGGCGAGTCGTTCGGCGGAGGCGGCCCTGGCCTGCACCGCGTGTTCCGCGGCTACGGTGGCCCTCAGGGGTTTTCGTCGGGCTTCGGGACGCCCCAGTCATCCCCTGCCTACGACGTCCCACCTGTTGAGTACACGTTCGCGTGTACCTTGGAAGAAATCTTCGCGGGCTGCACGAAGAAGTTCAACGTCTCGCGCAATATGCCGTCAGGCCCAGAGAAGAAGATGTTCGAGGTGAAGGTGGAGCCTGGCTACAAGAAGGGCACCAAGATTCGCTTCGAGCGCGAGGGTGGACGCGTGGAGGGCTACCCACCGAACGTGCTGGCGGACATGGTGTTCATTGTGGACGAGAAGCCCCATTCGCGGTTCGAGCGCCACGGGTCTGACCTTCGCACAACTGTGCACATCAATCTCAAGCAGGCCCTTCTCGGCACAACCCTGACGGTGCGCGGCATCGACAACCAGAGCATCCCGCTCCCGTTGACCGGTGTGAGCAAAAACGGACGGAAGCTCCGCGTGAGTGGCGCTGGCATGCCCGACCGCAAGCTTGGACGTCGCGGTGATCTGTACGTCACCGTGGAAGTCGACATGCCCGAGAAGCTCAGCGACGAGACGAAGCACCTGGTCGAGAAGTGCACCTTTTAGCGACTCCTCCAAGACGACATCCGCCGCGTTGATGGAGCCCACACAAGAGAGGTCGAAAGCGCGAGCGGGAAACACACGCTAACACAGGCGCAGTTGTGTTTCTCTCCCTCGCACTCTCGCATTGCTCTTTTCCTTCTTTTTTTTTTTTTCGTCCGTCGTCAAGGACGCCAACTTATTTCACACTGTGTTTTCTTTCCTATTCAAATAATCTCCCCCTACCCCATTCCCGCATCTCTTTCCTTTTCTTTTGTCGTGCCTGTTTTCCAATCGACGCTTGCATTGTACGTTCGGCGAAGTAGGCACGCAAACAGAGAGCTCTACAGTGCGCATCCGTGCGTGTTCGGAGGGGCAATACGGGAGAGATTTTGTCCAGTAAAGCAGTCAACAGAGGTACTACACACCTTCAAAACAAGGCACAAGCACACACACAAAAAAAAAAAAAAAGTGAGGTCCAGAGCATCAAAGTGCAGCGATAGTTGGCTGCTGAGCATCATCGACTGTCCACAGATGTGCCATACCCACTTGGCCAGCGCTAGCCAAAGCGTCACTCGGACCTGCATACGCTCGCCTCTCAATTGCTTTCCTGTCGTGTTCCACGTGGTGCATCAACACGAATAGAATGGGACACGATCTTCTCCGCTGCTGGATTTTGTCAAGTTAGACATGCAGCCCTCTTGTCTCTTCTCATGTCTCCACTCATTCCATCTCTCTCCCACTCCCCCACCTCTTTCTTCTCTTTTCATGTATGTCCTCACTTTTCGTTGTCTCCTGTGTGCTGGGCCGACTGGTAGTACTCTCGCCGCACTGTTTTTTTTTTCTTTCTATTTGCCTACTCACTTGTTTTCAGTGCGTAGCTAGAGAGAGAGAGAGAGAGGGAGACTCCCTTGTTTGGACTGACGTTGCTTTTCCTCTTCTTTTCTTTTTCTCTCCGCCTAGATTTGTAACCGGACACTGCCTTTTTTTTTTTAGACATAGATGGATCACCGCGGCACTGCGACTGGCATCAAAGTCCTCGTAGTTGGCGACGCCAACACCGGGAAAAGCTGCATGCTGCGTCGCCTTGTTCACGGTGACTTTTTTGACGGCTACAAGCGCACAGTCGGTGCCGAGTTCTTAGAGAAAGACCTCGCCACAGACAACTCGGGCACGCATGTGCGGTTAATGCTGTGGGACACCGCCGGTTCCGACGTCTTCAACGCGCTGACGCAGTCGTACTACCAAGGTGCAGGCGCTGCCGTTGTGACCTTTAGCACCGTCGATCGTGCCAGCTTCGGCAACGTGGAGGGTTGGAAGCAGCGTGTGGAGTCTGTGTGTGGACCGATCACGATCATCTTGTGCCAAACAAAGTTCGACCTCTTCCAGCAGACCGCGGTCAGCAATGAAGAGGCCGAGCAGCTGGCGATGCGCCTCAAGGTGCCCTTCTTTCGCACCTCCACCAAGGACGACTTCAACGTCAGCCCACTGTTTCAGTTCACGGCGGAGCGGTGTGCGGAGATGTGGGTGGCCGCGCAGTCCCTGCCGTCGCAGTCGCTCGCTGCCGCCGCCCCAGTGACCCGTCCTTTTCCACTGCCACTCGCCGCGCCCGCTGCGGTGCCTCTTGCCTCCGGTGCGATGCCTGTTGCTCCCAGCGCCGCTCTCGGAGCACCATCTCCTCTTCCTATTCCTGTGGCACCTCCAACCACCACAGGAGCCGCCACACCCGCCGCCGTACCACAAGCTGGTGAAGCGTCATCGATGTCGAGTGAAAACCAGCGAAGTGGGAAGAGAAAGAAAAAGGGCAAGTCAAAAGAAAAGGACAAATGCACGCTCATGTAGTTGCCGGCAGAGATGGAGCATTCGATGAACTACGGAGGCGATGAAAACAGAACCAGTAAGGTCATGTGGGATTGCTGTTCTGTGCCCATTTTTACTTCTCGTTCTTGCTTGATCTTCCCGACTCGCGTGCTCATGCTTGTTTTCACTTTTTTTTCTTGTTTTGCGGTTTCTCTTCACTACTTTCTGTTTTTTTTTCTTCTTACCTGACACATCCGCCACACATGACATGGACGGCGCACGGCATGGTCCCCCTTCATTGTCGAGCGACTCCGGAAGACCGAAGGAACAAAAGAAGAAAACTTACGAGAAAAAACGACAGGTGGCGTCACATGTGACATTGGAGAAAACAAGTTCAGCTATCATCACCACGATCACATCAATATTCTGTAGACAACATGCACGAGTATATCTGCAACGCGACAACGATGGGCACCTTCCCTTTCTCTGCCATTGACTCACTTTGCTAGCCACTTCCGACATTTCGCCAAGTGCGCACGGCAATGTCAAGACACCGCTTCTCCCACTTTTCCTTCTCTGATCTCCACGCTTCTGACCCTGTCTCTTCTTTTTTTCTTTTTGTCTGATCGTTTTTGAAACTGTGAACGCCCCTAGCAGCAACAGCGACGGCAAACCCGTTCCTTTCTTGTTTGTTTGCCAACGGCTGTGGTATACGTCTGTACGATCGCGCTTGTCTCTGAGTCACTTGCGTCGCCATGGCCACGTTCGCATCCTACTTGCCGTCGTGGATGACTGGCGGCGGATCTGGTGCCGAGACGCAGCATGGGCAGGCCAGTACGTCTGAGCACATTGGCAGCTCCGGAGGCGGCCCGAAGATTTGGCCCTTGGCGCCGCAAACGGCCCAGGAGCTCCGCAAGGGCGTGTCGTTCAACATGAAGGTCGTCATCCGTGGTCTGCGGGGCACGGGCAAAACCACACTGTTTTCTCGCCTGTGCAATTTGCCCGTCCAAGCAACCTACACACCGTCGCAGGAGATCTCCGCCGGCACCATCCGCGTCGTCGGCCGCGGTTGCGCACCGTTCGAGGGCACAAAGGTGGATGTCTGGGACGTTGTCGATGAGGGCAAGTCAAGGGCGACCTCACTGCCCAGCGCCGCGCTTCCCTCGGGGCAGCCCTTCAAAAACCAGCAACTCGAAGCACTCGCCGCGCTCCCGGCAGATGCGCGCAACGTGGACGTGTACAAGGAGTGCCAGCTCGCGCTGTTTCTCATTGACCCCCGCCGGCGCGAGACCTTGTCCTACGCCGTGACGCAGGCGCGGTCCGTGCCGCAGACCATTTGCGTCTTCCTCGTCCTCAACTTTGCCGACACAAACCCGTGCACGCACGAGGTCACGGCAGAGGACATGGACCGCGCCTGCCGTCAAATCCGGCGCACCAGCTCCCGCTTTCTTCTTTCCCTCACGGAGGGCCATCCCGTGCCGCCGAGCCTCTCCACCGGCGCCTCGTGGACGCCGCTCAGCGCCTTGACGGGCCTCGGTGTGCAGCGGCTGTACCTCGCGCTGAACGTGCCCATCACCGCGCTGCGTGCCGCCCTCCTCGAGCGCCAGCTGCAGGAACTCTACCAGCAAATGCAGTGGCCCACCGCGACCTCCTGCGCGACCGAAGCGGCAGAGCCGGCACCCGATCACCACGCTTCCTCCGTGGAGGCGCCCGTCACACAGGCCGGTGCCGAAGGAGAAGGCGTGCCAGCCGACACGCTGCGACTGGAGCACAGACGCACGGAGGCGGCCAAACCAGCACAACGGCGCACCGACGCCCACGGTATCGAGGCCGGCTTCTTTGGCAGCAGCAGTAGTGATGACAAGGACAGCGACGGGGAGGACCAGGCGGCAGACAGAGCGAGGCCGCAGACGGCCTCCGTCCAGCGCAACCCCCACGTTACAAGAGACGTCTCCTCGACAGCCGACGCGCCTGGTGCTCGTGAGCGCCTGTCGCTCTCGCGTCCACAGCAGCCACGACCGGCGGCTGCCGCACCGATGGCGTCGCCTGCACACGTCATGCCGACAGAGGCGCCTGTGATGACGGCGGCGGCGGCGGCACCGGCGGAGGTGGCAGCGCTCGTGTCGGATCACCAAGGGCCGGATGCGTCGTTCTTCACGCCATCCGAGCGAGACAGCGACCACGACGCGGAGGACATGGAAGAGGAGACAGCTGCGGAACGACCCGCTCCAAATGGTCTGACGTCCGCCTTGCTGCGCGCCAAGCCGCTCACGACTCAGCGCGTGGCGCGTCGCTCGGACGGGACCGGCGCGCTCGCTGACCAGACGGCCGACAAATCGGCTGCCGCGACTCTCACGGTCGATGTGTCTGCACTGGCTGCGCAGATGCAGGCCGCCCTTGCCACGGCTGTGCCGGACGACGACCACACAGGGCCGTCTGTGGCGAAGGCTGCCAAGGACAAGCCGCGGTCATCCAAGTCGGCCAAGAAGAAGAAGACGAGCGAGCCGCGCGGGGCGGCTGACACGGCACAAGAGCATGAGCCTGAGTGCGCTGCTGATCCATCGCAGTGCGATGACGGTCGCAGCTTTGAAGTACTGCGTGACTGATTGATTGACCGTCCTCTGGGCCATTACTTGTACCGAGTCATCACTACTGCTTTTTTGCTACTGTGTCATTTACATCATCGTTGATCGTCTCCACATACTTTTGTTTTGTTTTTGTTACTTCTCTCCATTTACTCTCCTTCATTGTGCAATGTTCTCAACTGATCACCGTATGTGCGTTTGCATATTCCCCTTTCCTCCCCGTTCGTTTTGGATTGCCCACCCTCCGTGGCGCAACTTGTGCATGATTGTAGGCGATGAGCGATACCGAGCCGTACGCAAGTGGTTGTCTTGCAAGCGATGACATTCTTCATCTCCCTCTCCGTCTCTCCCTCTCTGTCCATGGCGCCGAACCACCGCAAGTACAAGTTCCCTTTTCCTTTTTGTTTCGGTTCTCACCATTCTCCGGCTTTCGCAGGCGGTGTAGACACGCGTGTGTGATTCTCGCACGCTAATTTTATCAGCCTCGCTTTTTCGTCCTCCGCTTCGGTCTGGCAGTGATGCGCGGACATGGGCTTCTTTACAGGCATTTTAGACTTTATCATTCGCATTCGCCCCAACAACAGACATGCGAGTATTCTCCTTGTCGGGCTCGACAACTCCGGGAAGACAAGCATCCTGCGGCAGTTAATGGACGAGGATATTAGCCACGCCACACCGACGCAGGGATTCCAAATTCGCATCCTGTCGGTGGGTGGCGTGCGGCTGCAGGTGTGGGACGTGAGCGGGCAATCTGAGGTCCGACATTACTGGCGTCAGTTCTTCGATGATGCCGACGCGATCATCTTCGTCGTAGATGCCGCGGAGAGGGCCAGACAGTCTGAGGCGTTCAACACGCTGCGGAGCCTGTACGAGGAGGAAAAACTGAGCGGCGTGCCTCTCCTGATTCTGGCCAACAAGCAAGATCTCATCGGTGCCACCGACGCGGCCAGACTCCGCGAAGATTTCCTCCTCAGCGAGGTCAAGGGCCGGCGCGTGCACGTGCAGGCCTGCTCTGCCAAAACCGGCGAGGGCCTTTCTGAGGGATTCAAGTGGATCGCCAAGCAGTTCAAGAAGTAGTCTGCTAGAGCGTTTCACAGGCAACGTGCCCATTCCTGTACATAGCTCGAACCAAATTTTTTGCTCTTTTTTTTTCTGTGTGCCCTTCTTTGCTCTTTGCTGTTTGCTTCTCATCTGATTCACGAAAACTGACATGCACAACTGAGGCGACAAGTTCGGTTGGTGACCGATGCCATGTGTCTAGACAACGCTCCTCGCACTCTCCCGAGCTCTTTTTTTTTTGTCTGGAACCCTCTCTCTTCTTTGAGTGATGCTCTCTCCTTCACTCTCTCTCTGCTCAACCCGCGTCCTCATTCTTGCCCCCTCCCTTCTTCATTTCTCTTTCCTCAAGAGGCTGTCGTCTCGTTCTTGTTTGCTTCTCCACTCGTGTGTCCGTTGTCTTTTTTTTTTTGTTGCTGCTGTTCTGTGACAGCGTGCTTTTAATATTACCTTTTCCCCCTCCTTCTCTCTCATAGACGCAGTGCTCACACAATGACCGATGGCGCCGAGGCACGCGGCGCGTACGCCCGCCCCAGCCACTTTCTGAGCACGAGAGAGTTTAGCCAGCTGTACCTCGGTCGCACAGTCTCTCCACACACGGGTGGTGGTACGCCGCGAGCAGCGGACTCGCCGTCCCACAGTGCCGGTCTCCACCACTACAACGAGGCGTCCTCGTCCTTGCTGCAGCTCCCGCTGCCCGAGCAAGCGCGGCTGCCCCGTCGCGAGCGCAGCACACCGCGCCGTCCCACCCCCTCACGTGGCGGCCACCCGCCGGTTGTGGGAGACGTTGACGACGACGGTGAGCAGACGCACCGTATCCGCCGCCATCCACGCGCTGCCAGGCACGAAAAGACCCGAAGACAGCTGCACATGTACGCCCCACAAGCACGCCCGGCCTCTGCGTCCGTACCACGACGACAGCGGCCGCGTGGGTCTCGGTCGCAGCAGCTGCGCCAGGAGGTGCGCGCCACGCGTGGCACACCCGCGGACGAGGCCATCGACGACCTGTACAGCTTGTTCGCGCCAGTTTCGCAGCCCGGTCACGGGGCCAGCCGTCTGCGCGACGCCCTCCAACGCAGTGCGGAGCTCTCCACCCCACCGCGCCCACACAGCGCCGCGGCCGTGTCTGCCTCCACGCCGACACGTCTCCCCACCGCTGCCCCAGCGGAAGCTGACAGCCCCACCGCCGGCGAGGCCCTGCGCGATCGGGTGCGGTTCCTTGAGGAGAAGCTCTCGCGTACGACGGCGGAACTCAGTGTCGTCCGTCGGGACCAGCGCGTGAGCCAGGTGCACACGATGCGCGTGGAGCTGCAAGTTGCCCGCAGCGAGTGTTGCCGTCTTCGGGCACTGACCAAGGGCCACAGTGGCGCGGTCGCACCGTCGGCGGCAGCATGCGTGGAGGCGACCAGCGCACCGTCTCCTGCAGCGGAGAGCACGGCCTCTGCCCTGGTCGACCTGCGCCGCCGCAACCGCGAGCTTGAAAAGCGCGTCGTGCAGCTCGTGGACGAGGGCGTGTCGGTCGAGTCCCGTCTGCACGAGTCACAGAAGAAGCTCCAGCAGGTGTCGGCCCTCTACAGCGACGCGCAATCTGCCTGTGCGTACGCGGTCGGCAGGATGGAACATCTCCAGTCCGAGGCAGTGGCGCTGAAGAAGGAGGTGCAGATCCTGCAGGCGCTGCCGCAGCAGCTTCTGCGCGCGCAGCGTGAGCTCGACGAGGCGCGCGGCCAGCTCATCGAGGCTGACCGCGCCGTGGAGCGCTACAAACAAATCCTGGGTGCACAGTCGGGGGCCTCACCGGAGAGCATTCGGCACATGGCGTCCGAGCGGGAACACCTGTTGGAGCTGTTGCAGCACCAGAAACAGACGGAGCTGGCCCTGCGCAACGCCCTCGAGGCGGAGCAGGTCGAGCGCAAGCGCAACGCCGCCTCCGTCAAGGCACGCACCAGCGCGGATGAGGCGGCCCTCAAGATGGATCGCGACCAGCACTACGAGCTACAAATTCAGCAGCTGCAGCGCCAGGTTAGTCAGCTCACGGAGACGCTCGAGTCGGAGCGTGCGGCCGCCACCCAGACGCTCGCCGATATGACGCAAGAGCGGGAGGAGAACCTTGTGGAGAGGCTGTTGAGCGGCCACACACCGCCCGCGGCGATCGCCCGCCCCCTCGCCACGCCCCCTCCGCCAGCCTTACGCGCGATGGCCGTGGACGACGACACGGATGCCTCTGAGCGGACGTCGCCGACCTCCTCAGTGAAGGCCGCCACCGACGCCGGCGCAGTGGACTCCGCGGCTGAGTCCACCACCTCCGCCCCGCCGCCTGCCCCGCAGGCACCTCTCTTGGCCTCGCGGCAAGACACGCAGGAGCAGTACAGTGAGGGGGAGTTCGCGTCGTCAGCATCCTCTTCGTCCTCGTCGCTGCCGTCGTCATCGGCGACGACGGCGGAAAGTGTGGCCAGTGTCGAGGCGATTGAGGAACCTGTCGAAGCCGTGGAGGAGCCGGTGGAGGAGGCGGTGGAGGAAGAGGCGGCGTCATCTCTCACGCGCACGACCGAGGCCTCTTCGGCGGTACTTTCGGCCGCCGATGACGATGACGATGACGACCACAACGTGGAGTCCCAACACGAGGCGACCGCGTTGAATGCGCCGCCACAGGCCGCCACACCGCCCGCCTCTGCGTCGCCGTCATCGTCATCATCGCCTGTGTCCACACCGACCGCGCCGGTGCTCGTGTCTGCTGTGGCGGCCCTCGAGGAGCACGCGCTCGGTTCCACCGGGCCCCCCACCGACGACACCGTGTTGCCCACCGAGTCGACACCAGCGATGGCAGCGCCGGCTGCTGCGATGCGCGACCCGCCACTCAAGGAGACACCGATGCCGCACACCACGCCATCCCCGCCGTCCTCCGCGGCCCCGTCTCCGCCGTCCTCGGCCTCGCCATCATCACCGATCGTGTCTGCCGATGCCGCCACGAGTGTGATGGCGACGCCGCCGCGCCTGGAGCACCAGCCGGACACGACCGAGCCGGCTTCCATTCACGGCCCCAGCACCGCGGATGGCGCGGAGCCGCCTGCGCCGGTGCCCGAGACCTCGTCACCGGCGTCAGGCCCCGACGAGGACGACGACAATGTCGTTTCCGGCGGCGCCTCGTCGAACGACTTCCGCGCGGCCGATGGCAACCAGTTCCCGCCTGTGCTGCCGCCGTCGCCCCCACACACGCCGCTCGCCACGCACTCGCCCTTGTTCGCCGCACACACAGCGGCCCGCGCCACCAGCACACACGTGCCGCTCTTCTCGGGCGAGGAGGTCCACATGGGATTTGGCGCCGCCCCCGAGCCGCTCGAGGCGTACTCGCACCAGACCTCCTATGCGCTGGCCCACCAGTACTCGGGCAACGCCTCCTTCGGCCTCTCCGAGAACCGGTACCACCGCGCGCAGCAGCTGCTGTATGACGCGAACAGCAGCGGAAGTGCGCGCAGCGGCGATGCCCTACGACCCCACGAGGACGACCAGCCCGGCGGGCATGCCTCGGTGCGGCACTCCACGCCGACGTCCGGCTCGCCCATGGCTGCGCTCGCGGCCGTGGTGCCGTCGCCTCCCGCCCCCGTGGTGGTGGCGGTGGCGAGCTCCGCAGGGGCCGTCGAGCCGGCTGAGGTCGCCGCCGGAATGGCCGGCGCGGACTCGCCGCTCGGGGCCCGGACGACGTCGCTCGAGCAGAGCCCCATTCCACGCGACGACCACGACTACACGCGCTTCTCTGCAGTCAGCCTCGAGGCGGTGAAGCCCCCCTCGCCAGGCGACGATCTTGACATTGCCGCTGCCGCACCAGCGGAGGCCAAGGAGGAGGGCAAGGAGGAAGGCAAGGAGGAGGTCGCTGCACCGCCCATCGCAACCGCGACAGCCCAGCCCCTTCCACCCCCACCGCCTCCCACCACGGCGCTGGTGCTGCCGCTGAACGCCACGGCCGGCCCGAGCGTCGTGCCGCCCCCGCCCGGCATCCCGTTTTTCGGCCTCCCTGTCGCCGTCTCCGGTGCGACGGCCCCGTCATCGTCGTCGTCGTCCGAGTCCCCGGCGACCACACCGTCGAGCAGCACGTCGGCCTCGTCCGCTGCCGCCCTGCCAACCGAGGCAAAGCCCGACAGTGCGGAGAGGGAGCCCGAGGCAGCTGAAACGCACGCTGCCCCCGCGGCCGGCACGTGGATGCCTCCTCCACCACCGGTGGTATCCGTGCCCGCACCACCCCGCGCGACACACGATGGCGATGAGAAGCTGGAAGAGACACGGGGCGAACCTGAAACAGTGGATTCAGACACTGCCCGTCCTACCAGCACGTGGATGCCTCCTCCACCGCCGATGGTACATGTCCCTGTACCACCGACCACAAACGAAACCGCAGGATCAGACGCTGCTCAGACTACCAGCACGTGGATGCCTCCTCCACCACCCATAGTGTCTGTGCCTGCACCACCGACTGCGACTCACGACACCGAAGGCCACGCTGGTGACGTCGATAGCGAGCCTGAGGAGGTCGGGGCACAGGCTGTCCCCACGACCACCGCGTGGATGCCTCCACTGCCGCCCATGGTGTCTGTCCCAGCTCCGCCGTCCGTGACTCACGACATCAGCGACATCACCGAGGACAGCGGTGTGAACGACGGAGACGCGGAGAAGAAGTCTGCCAGCGATGCTCATGACACACACCCAAGCCTTCCGTCATCGCCCGTCGACGCTGTGCCGCCTCAACAAGATAGTGAGGCTGAGGCAGACCAGGCAGCCCCACAGGCTGCGTCCTCTGTGTCCTCACTCACCAACGTGACACAGGACGACACCGAAGAATAGACCAACACTCGTCATTGTGTGAATGCTGTTGCTTTTGACGCATTCAGTACTACTACTTGATTTAAAAAAAAAACCCTACCCACCCTTGTTTGCACATAGAACCTTTCTAGATGATCTTGATCTTCGACCAACAGCACCAAAAAATAAATAAATGAATGAACCCACATGAAACGAGATGGGCAATCATCACCACAGAGGCGGTACGCGCGCTGCTTGCTTTCCTCCTTCGCGACTCGCGCCAACGGCACTCTCTCCTCTCCTCCCTGTCGCACTCGTGCCGAAAAGAATCTTCACTTTCGGACTTTTCGACAACTTCACCACACACACACACACACACACACACACACGATCAGTGACGCACTTGCAATCCGACAAGGGCCGCGTTGGTTGTGCGACGGCCGCAAAGGCAGCGGTCGAATCCTCCGAGCCCCGAGTTGCCTTCTGTCTTTCCCCGTTAGACAACTCATTGCACTTCACTCACTCCCACTGTCTTTTCCTCTATTTTTCTTTCCAAATGACAGGTGAGGGTACAGGCGCGACTACGTTTTCTTCTGGCCTTCTCTCTCCTCAGTGTTTTTCTTTTCTTTTCTTGTTGTACCTGATTTTTGTTTTGTTTTATTGGTTGCCTGTGAACGGCTAGGCATTCTCTCTCCCTGTTAGTTCCCAGCGTTGAGAGTACGTGTGTGTTTCTGTGCCTGTTCGCATTCAGGTACCCGTCACACACATACCCACATTCGTCTCTATGACAGAGCACGCGGAGACCGCGCTGCATGTGCAGGTTCCCGCCCTCGTGTCTAGCACGCCGGTGCGATCAGACGTGGACGAGGGTGCCGCGGTGTGCGCGTTTCTCGTCGGACGGCGTGTGCTGTCGTGCACGCGCTTGGCCAACGATCTGGGCACACGCCCGCTGCTGATTGAGGAGTGCATTCGCCAGCGGTACTCGTCTCGAGCCCTACGCGCGCAGCTCAGCCACTACTTGCAAGAGCACTCGGCGGTCGCGGCACGGCTGCCGACCTCGCTGCTCCAGGGGCTTCAGCAGGCCCACGCACGCGATGTGGTGCCAGCCGGCAGCCCCCTCGCGACGGGCAACGCCGCGGCGCGGGAGCCCACGACTGAAGAGGACATGCTGGACATGCTTGATCCGTCCTCGAAAAACCACTTTCTGTCACTGGAGAGCGCGGTTGGTCAGAGCTTCAGCTCCATCATGAACGACCCCGCTGGCTCGCGCGCGGGCGGCGCTGTTGCACCGGCGGCCGATGATTGGGGCGGCTGGCTCGGCGGAAAGCTCTCGAGCGCCTTTGACCACACCGGCAGCAACGGATCCGGCAACCGCCCGGAGGAGGCCCTCAACGCACTCCGCGTCAGCTACCAAACAAACGATCAGTCCTCCGTCATGCTTCTCGCCGAGCACGCGCCGGACGGCGGCTTCGACGATTATGTGCGGCTCATCTCCGCCGCGTACGCGGTGAACCACAAGGAGTCCCACTCTACCACCACCTCTGTCTTTGGGAGGGACAAGTGCAAAACGGAGGACCTGCCTTGGCCGACGGGGGTGCCTGCGGATGTGTTTGACCGCCAGTATACCCCGCGCAGTGAGCTGCTGAAGCTGCCGCTCGCCGTCCCTTCGGCGTCCACTACCACCACCGCTACCACCGCCCCTGCTGCTCCGGCTGCCAAGGGCCCCAGCGCCAAGGGCCTCAGCGCCAAGGATCCTTCAGCACCCACTCAGACGGCCACCCAGGAGGAGCAGGCGCTCGCGGGCCGCAAGGTGATTGAGCGCGACGCGTTCGTCCAGGACACGGAGCGGCTGGAGGCGCGGTCGGCCGAGCTGCGGGCCTGGGAGGAGGAGGTGGAGCGCTGCCTGCTTGAGCACGTGCGGAACAAGTCCGAGGACTTCTTCAGCGCCTCCCTGCAGTTCACTCTGCTCAGCGGCGGTGCCGGAGAGGCCCTGGCCTCGGCACGTGCCTCGCGCCAAAGCGGCGTCGCACCGGCCCAGTCGGCGGTGAAGAAGTACCTCGAGGTCGGCGTGCTGCACCGGCGCCGGCAGAACTACCAGGCCCTCTCCGAGCTGGTCGGCAAGGTGGGGGAGATGCGCGGGCGCCTCGAGCGCGTCGAGAACTGGGTGGCACTGCAGGAGCGCGACATGGCGGAGCTGCCCAAGTTTGTCTCGAACCTGCTCAGCCTGCAGCGCTTCATCGCAGAACGCACGCGCGCGGTGGCGTCCACCGACCAATCCGCAGACACCGAGGACACGGAGACGGCGCCGGCGTCAGGGCCGCGCTCGAGCTGGGTGGCGCGCCTGAAGTGCCTGCAGGACGTGCCGTCGCGGGCCGCCCAAGTGGACACGGCAATGAAAGCTCTCGTTGTGCAGACCCTTGTCGCCCATGTGGTGCTCTCCTCGCCAAGGACCGACGCCGGCGCGGCCAAGTCCCTGCCGGCCGTGCCGACTCTCGCGCAAGTGTGCGACGCGGCCACCGCGCTCGGTGTGTTTGACACGGCCATTCGCCAGTATCAGGCGCAGGTGGTGCAGAACATTTGGCCCGTCGCGCAGGCCGCCGTGCTCAACACGCTGATGAACACGGAGAACGCGCTGACGGATGAGGCCGCCGACAAGCTCTTCAGCCTGTCGACAAGGTCCGCCGCGGCGGAGGCCGTTCCACCACCACCGCCTGCACCGCCGGCGGACAAGCCACGCAAAGGCGCGGCTGCGCAGGCGTCGGCCAAGACCAGTGACCCCACCACACCACGCAAGGCGTTTCTCGAGTTTGTCACGTCGCAGGTCCGCTTCCCTGTGCTCCTCGTGCTCGTCTCCCAACTCCAAGAGGCGCTCTGCGACTACGTGACGCAGGTGGCGCAGGAGCTCGCGGCACTCGTCGTTGTGGTGGCCTGCCGTGCCCCATCCGCCGAGGGCGGTGCCCAGAGCGCGGCCCTGCGTGAGATGTGCGCGTCCGTGCTGGTGACTGTGCGGGACGAGACGGAGTTCATTCTGGCGCAGGTGATCTTGCTCAGGCAGCAGCACGTCATGCCGTCCGACACGGGCGAGGTGGAAAGCCTTGTGGCCGCCGGCTACCGGTGGACGTCCCTCCTGGCGGTGCCCGTCATGGAGCTCGAGAACATGCAGGGCTGCGAGCTGGCCGGCTTGGGCGAGGCCGTCTTTGCGAATGGCAAGTCCCCCATCCGCACGGCGTGCCAGAAGCTGTGCCGCCACTACTTCCGCGCCTGGCACACGCAGCAGGTGGAGAAGCTGACCATGGTGCTCGACAACGAAACCTGGGACGCGCGCGAGGACATCAGCGCCATTTTCCAGGCCCACCTTGGCGAGCTGTGCCGCAGTGACCAGCGCGCTGTGGACGCCTTTGACGCGCTCTCGGTGGAGCCCAGCGCGGCCGCGACGTCGGGGCTGCCAACGCAGCCGGCCGCGCGATCACGGCGGTCCACGGTGACGGCGGCGTCTCTCGCGCTCTCCACGCACACGCCGTCCGCCCGACGCGGCATCCCAGGCGGTGCCGTGGACGACGACGACCTTCTCGCCGCCGGCACCGCCAACCGCCTCTTCCTCTCGCTCGATGACGAACACGATGGCGGCCGCGTCGTGTGCAGTGCGTTTCTCATTCTCGTCGAGCAGCTCTACAGCTACGACCAGTACGTCGCGCACTTTCCCTCCGTGGCGCTCGAGACCACCGTGCGCATGCAGGAGTTGCTGGCACTGTTTGATGCCCGGACGGCGTCCCTGATCCTTGGCGCCAAGGCAGTGGAGAATGGCGCGCTGCGCAGCATCTCCACGCAGCACCTGTGCGTGGCTTCGCAATGTGTGGCGCTGCTGAGCGAGTTTGTGCCGCTCCTGCAGCAGCGACTTCTGTGCGTTTTCCGCGTGCAGGATGCCAACGACACCGCCACCGCTGCTCCCAACGCGCAGCCCGCGAAGTTGCGCCCGTTCATTGAGAAGGACATGTCACGCACCACCAAGGATGCCCGCGCTCACCGCAACGAGTGCTATCAGAAGATTGTGTCGCTTGTCAAGGCCAAGGTGGACAGCCTCGGCCGCGTGGAACCGACAGGGCAGTGGCCGGCGTCGGGCAACGAGTGGGTCATGACGATGCTGCGCGAGACCGCGCGTCTGCTGCGCGCCTTGAAGCCGTACCTGCCCCCGATGGACATCCAAGGGGTCGTGGCGCCGCTGCTCGGCACATTTGCCGGTGAGGTGCGCGAGGTGACGCGTGTCATTCCAGAGAAGGCCGCAGACGCGCGGGCGACGGCCACGTCGGATGTCTTGCTCTTTCGCGCCAACGTGGAGAAGTTCGGGTACGACGTGCTGCTGTGCGCCGCGACGACGTCCCCTGCCACGGCGATGCGCAGCACCCTCTCTCCGCAGAGCTCAGAGCAGCAAATCCTAGACTGGTTCTTCCCCAAGCCGCGTGCTGCCGCGACGGCAATGGCCACAACGTCATCCACGTAATTTGAACTCCAAAAGAAGAAGAAGAAAAAAAGAGGCTGCCTTTTGGCATGATTTCTCTTCTTTTTTTTTTACTATCGCGGCCTTTGATTTGTTTTGTTCGGTTTAGTTCGTTCACCGAGACGCAGCATCAAATTGACCAAACCCAACACGAACTACCCGTAGACTTCATACGCGTGTACGCCAACGACACAATCGGTATACTGAGGAATCTGGGAAGAAGAAAACGGATTGTCACGCACGCCGCAGTGTCGCGGACACTCGATGTTTCGTTGTCGAGACGATTCTAGCATGTGATGACATCCATCTCGGATGCCACTACCCAGCGATCAAAGGACTCCCCTGTATTGCCCTCACCGCAACTCATTTCCCCACTCTTCCAACCTGCTCTTTCTGGTTTCTCGTTTGTTTCCGTGTGCCAGCTTTCTTTTTTTGTTTGTTTGTTTCGCTTGCCCACCTGTGCGTGCGTGAGTTTTGTCCTTGGTAGCTGTCAGTCTTTTCAAGTTGTACAGTGCGCTTGTTGTTTTCTCCCACGTAGGTAGAGAAACTCAGTTGACTTGACAGTTTTTTTGTTCATCTGTTGTAGTGCCAGCGTTGACAATGCGCAACGCTGCACGACGCGAGGCTTCGCGCACCCAACTCGGTGCCCTGTCCGCGTGGCACAGCCGCCGCCAACAAAGCCATCAGGCATATGGGAGCGCCAGCGGTGCCGACGACGGACAGCGCGCTGCCGCGTCGAACGCGGAAGAAGCTGTGTACACGAGTTTTCCGGGAAGCGAACCACGTGCTCGGCGTGGCCCACCCTCTGAGCTGGATCGCATCGTGCACGATCTCCAAACCCTCAACAAGGCGCAGTGGGAGTCGCACCTTCGTGCCAAGGTGGCCGCCTCTCCCGAGGACGTCAGCCGTGTCGTCGCCAACGGTGCCAACGGCAACACCACCACCGGTGAGGAGGCTGGAGACCGCGTGTCGTCCGCTTTCCGTGTGTCACCGCCACCCGTCTCGCCGACACAGCTGAGCGCGCCGGCAGCCGTCCACAGTGGCAGGGCTCTCAACGCGGCCAACGTGGCCCCTCGCCCGCCTCCCAGCTGGTCGACGACGCTGCAGCTGGAGGCGGTGGTGACCAGCGCGGCACTCGATCTGTCTGCGCCACTCGACGCGGCGGACATGAGCGCCGTCGCCTTCACCCTGGAGGAACTCGACGAGCATCTCTTCAACGCCGCCGCCGAGCCGCCCGGCCTGCCTGACATGCCCTCCACTGTGCCGGAGCCCGTTACAGCAGAGACGGCAGCCCAGGAGAAGGCGGAGGCACCATCCGCTGACCGTGGACTCTCTGAGCCACCGTCACCGCCACCGCCGCCGCCGCCGGTGTTCGCTTCATCGGCACCACCAGCTGCCCCGTCAGCCCCCTCAGCCCCTGCGGTCCCTGCAGCTCATCCAGCTCCTCCAGCTCCTCCAGCTCCTCCAGCTCCTCCAGCTCCTCCAGCTCCGACAAGCCCCGTCGCACCGCCTCCGGTCTCGGAGACGGCGGCTACGACGACGGTGCCGCCCCCGTCCGCCGCGGCACCCCCGCCCCCGCCCCCTCCCGCTCCGCCTGTCCCCTCGCCCACACCGCCGCCACCACCGGCGCACCACCGCGACCCGGCCTCTACCCCTGTCGTGGAGCCAGTCGCCTCACCCCCAGCCGCACCCCCAGTCGCCCCTCCTCCCCCACCCCCAGTCGCAGAGGCGGGACCTGTTGCGCCAGCGACGGACAAGGCGCCATTGCGTGTGGTGTCCATGGTGCGGCCTGCGCCGCCGCTGCCGCCCCCGCTCGTCACGGATGCCGCCGCTACTGGGGCTGTAACGTCGCCGTCGTCCTGCCTCACGGTGGATCGCAACGAGGCGGGCGAGTTCCAGATTGAGCTCGTCGCCGCACCGTCCTCGCTGCGCGGTCTCATCCAGGCGCTGCACGACGCACTCCACCGCATCGAGGCCGCGCTCCCGGTGAGCACGGACGGCGCCGTGACCTCGGTGCACCTGCAAGTCAGCGAGGCCCTGCGCACGCGTGTGGCGGACAAGGTGGTGACAGAGCACCTCTTCTTCAATGTGGCCGCCGCCTGTGCGTCCGAGGCGGCCCTCACGCCGCTGGACCGCCTGCATCTCGGTGCGGCCAAGGACAACCTCTTGCGCCGCATTCTCACGGCGCCACAGCGCGGCTGGCAGCTGGTCGCGCACCTCCACAAGGGCGCCATCGTGCAGGACTTCGGCGCGGAGCTGCTCTTCTGCAGCCGTCAGGTTGATCTGTCCCGCGCACGCGGCGGCTTGGTGTCGATTGGACTGCCCTCGCTGGGCCTCGGTGTGTTTCCGAGCCCCTACGCGATTCACGCCTTCACCTCGCGCCTCGAGGCGCTCGATGTGGCGGAGCTCACAAAGCTGCTGCAGAGCACTCAGACGTCCGCCGTCCGTGTTGCCGACGTGCTGCGACTCGGCGCTGACGGCGCGACGGTGGTGAGCCCGGCCATGGCGGCCATGGCGGCCACCGACGTGCTGCTCTTCCTCCACCGTCAGGACGAGTCGACGACAGGCTTCAACCGACTGCTCACCGCGAGTCCCTCGTGCCCGGGTGTGTTGCCAGCCACGGACGTTGGTGCGGCCGTTGGTGCGGGCATCGGATCGGTTGTGACCGCCTTCACGCGGTTCACCGGCTTCCTGAGTGCCATGACGTCGGCCGCGCCGTCCCCCTTGTCGGCGGCCGCAGACGCGAGCGCCGTCGCCGTCGATACGCCGACCTCCTTGGCGCAGTGGTGGCACCGCTACTGCGCGCTGAGTGCGGTCACGATGCGGGCGGCTGCCCCGGAGAGCGCTGTGGAGGCCTGTCGCGACTGCCTTGTGGCGGCCGCGCGCTCGCCCGATGCGGTGAACGGCCGCCGTGTGTTCCTCGAGGTCAACCGCGGCATGGCGCTCACCGACTACGCCCAGGGATGCACTACCGACGCGCAGCACTGTCTCTTTGTCACCACGGACAAGGTCGGCGCGGACGCCGAGGCCCCTGCCAAGGTGCGGCAAAGCCTGGCGGCCAAGCTCGCCGCCCCGGCCAGCAGCGTAACGCCGGCACCGCCGGTGCTGCTCTTCGTGAGCCACGAGTTCCCACCCACGCTGTCGGTGCAGGTGCTCTCGTCCATCCACGCGAGCGAGGCGCCGAGCGCGACACCGGCGTACGTGGCTGTGCTGACAGGCCAGGCCGGCGAGACGGCCGAGTGCGCCTCGGTCGTGCCACTGTCGGTGACCTTGACGCCCGCCGCCGTGCCCAGTGGGCGTGGGGCGGAGGAGTCGCTGCTGCTGCACGAGGCTGCGCGTACACGGCCGGACCGGGCGCGGGACGTGGGTCTGCTCAACGGCCTCGTCGAGCTCTCCGTCCGCGCGACCGAGGGCACGGCAGCAGAGGCGCTCGACGCCGCCGTCGGTGCCACCGCGGACTACCTCCGGCAGCGCCGTGTCCCGTTCGTTGTCGGCGCCTCCGGCTGCGCGGGCCTGCGCCTCGCCGTGGCGCTGAGCGGCGCCGTGCTGACCTCGCTGGCGACGACCCCGGCCCTGGCCGCGGCGGACGCGCGCCTCGCGGAGGCCCTGCAGTTCTCGCGCAGCCCTGTCGCGGTCGTGACGCGCCACTTCGGCTTCCGCAGCGCCACGTTCGACGAGGCCCACCGCCGCTTCCCGCGTGAGTCGGCCTGCTTGACGACGGACGCCGTCTTCGCCCTGAGCAAGCGCCTGCGCCGTGGCCTCGCCGGCGATGCGCACGCGCCAGCCGCGACGACCGCCGCCGAGGCGGAGCGGTTCGCGACGACCGTGGAGTCCGTCCTACTGCCCCTGTTGGATGCGGCGTGTACGTTGCTCATTGACGGCGAGGTGCAGTGCGCGTCGGACATGGACCTGCTCACCATCGCCGCACTGTCGCTGCGCGTGACCAGCGGTGGTCTGCTGAGCGTGGCTCAGCAGCACTTTGGCGGTGCGGCGGGCATTCAGGCACTCAGCCGGCACCACGCCGCGGAGGCACCGCTGCTCTCTCCCTCCACAGAGCGTCTCCTGCAGTACATGACTGATCGCGATGTTGCCTTCCACCAGTTAACAGCGACACGACTGGCTCAATTCAGAGCCTCCCAAGTGTCTAAGTGAGAGTGAGACACACACACACACACACACACACATATCATACGACATCAACACTTGAACGGAACGTTAATCCGAGATGGTTGACATGAGACAGTCTTTGAAAGCCTAGATAGCTCTTGTCTCTTTTCTGAGAACGCACGTGGCGCACCTCAGGCTGTTGCTCCTCCGAGCGCTTTCACATCTTCCCAAGGCCACTACGTCTGACAAGCACAAGTTCACGGATGGAGCGCCGAGGGTCTATCCCTTGCTGGTCTTGGCGTTCTCCATTTGTCAGTCTCCACGCGCGCTCTTTTCATTTCTTTCTCTTTCTCCCTCTTTCTCTCCCTCTCTCTCTCTCTATCCTGACATCGATCCGTATCACCTCGGCCTTGACATGACTCAAAAGCAGAAGATACAAGCGGAGGGTATTTTTGAACAATGGTGTTGAACAAGTGGGCAGTTGTAAACAAGGCGGCTCCGCCTGCGGCAGGCCTTCGCCCTCTGGCGCGTACAATTCCTGCCCATCTCAAATTGCGTCCCGCGGACTACAAAATCCCGTACGTGCTGCGGACGTTCGTGAAGGATCGCCACACGAGTGAGGTCCAGCATCTCGAGAACCGCGGCATGTACCGTGAGGAGCTCAGCATCGAGCGGTCTCGCTTTCCCCGCTTCCACAAGACCTTGGTGGTCCAGACGGATGGCAGCTTGAATGAGAGGGAGTTCGAGTTCGCCGTGCCGCCCATGGTGACGCTCTTTCAGGACCGTCTCTTCGCTCACCGACAGCGCCAGATTGAGCTGGGCAAGATTGGTGCACTCAAGAAGGCAAAGAGCTGGGAAAAGCCGCCGCAGCCCACGGAGAGCTTGAACGCGGTGTGCAATGCACTGGCGTTCCCGTACTGCATTCCCAAGAGGATGCTGGTTCGGCCGCACGTGGTGGACCCTCTCAGCGCTAAGACGACGTCCTCGCAAGGCCAAAGCGACTGATGATGGCCACACTGGCAGTGAATGCGCGATGGACGCTGTCTATGCGCGCGTTGGTGTCTTTGGTTGTGTTTGTGCGTGCGTCATTGACGTTTTTTCTCCACGTGTGTATGCGATGCCTTTTCGTCGACCACAACTGACTCCACTATCGTTCTGTTTGTTCCTCACGCGGAACTGCTGCGCACACAGCGCGAGAGCGGGAGTGCGGGAAACAAGGCTGACCAGCCAACGTCCGCAAGTTCTCTCTTCCCCGTTTTTTTTCCTCGCTGAACAATTGGACCGCTCAAACTGCTGTGCAGGGGAGAGCACAACCGCGCCGGTCGCTTTGCGTTCTTCTGCTGTCACTTGCACTGCACGTACCCGGCGTCCCTGAGCTTCTCCACGCAACTCCACTCTTATGTCACACTATGCCTCCACCCACGACTCCCTCTCTATTTCTCTCTCCTCTCCTTTCTTCTGATGTGCTTGCTCTCCGCCAGCAGATCCGTCCGTTTGGGCTTCACCGTTTTGTCGTCTCCACCAAACAGCTTGACGCACCATATTTGCCAGTCTCCTTCCCCCATTTTTTGTTTTCTTCTTCTTTCTCTCTCCTCGTATCGACTTCTTCATTTTTGTGTGACCCCGCCATGCCAGTCGACCCGAACTCGCACGAGGCACTCAAGTCTCAGCTGTCCGAGCAGACCCTTCGCGACATTGAGGGCTTGGACCCGGCCGCGATGGGCTTCTGTCGCGAGGAGTGCTGTGGTGCGGTGCCTGAGAAGATCCGCGGCAGCATGAAGCTGAAGGAGCACGTGTTCCTCTGCACCAAGATGCCCGCGACGGAGTGGGCGCATCGCTCGGACAACATCCCCGGCTTCAAGGCGATGAACGAGCACATGCGCACCAGTGCCGCGGACGCGACCTTCACCGCCGCCCAGACAATCCTGCCGGACGAGGAGGAGAGCGTGCTCCGCTTCAAGACCAACGCCACCGGCAACGTCACCATCACGCAGTACAGCCCCAACCCCGACGGTGAGCTGCCGTGGGACAAGAAGGGCACCCTGGCGGTCGACCGCAGCGAGGACACGTTCCTCTTCATCTGCGCCCATCACACCCGTGACGCCCGTTGTGGCTACTGCGGCACCGTGCTGGTGGACCTTTTTCGCCAGGCACTCGCGAAGGAGTTTGGCCCGGAGAAGACGGCGCGCGTGTCGGTGCACCCGTGCGCGCACGTGGGCGGCCACATCTACGCGGGCAACGTGCTGGTGTACAACAAGTTTGGTGGTGTCTGCTACGGGCTCTTCAAGCCGACCGACATCCCGACCGTGGTGGCGGGTCTCTCAGCCCAGCCCGGCGTAATCCCTGCGCCGCTTGTCAGCCGTGTGCGCGGTCAGATGGGTTCTCTCCGCGTGATTAAGACGCGCGCGCTGCCCGTCAAGCTGACCTCGCCCGCCGCCTTGACCGCGTTTGCCGTTGTTGGTGCGGCGCTGATCGGAGTGGCCATTTACGGTGCCCGCTCCAAGTCGTAGAAGGCCGCGTCAGTGCGGCTAACCCATTTGCCTTGGCGAAGTTGGCGCGTGGCGGCGACGCGAACGAGATGATGCCAATGATGAGGCCTTCCTTCTCCTTGTTTTGTTCTTTTTGTTTCCTTTCCTTTTGTTTCCCCTTTTGTCGTACGTGTACTTGTTGCGTGGGTGGGCGGTGACACCGTGCACATTGCAGCAGTACCAAAAATAAGAGGATAACACGACGAGCTGACTTTGCTTCCGTGGGGGCCTTTTCCCCCAATATCTCTCCGCGTTCTCTCGCTCAGTGTTACCTTTTGCGCGACTGACTGTACTTTTCGTGAAGCAATTATCCCTTAATTTTTCCTAACCATGATTTCCCCAACTTGCCGCACTTGTGAAGAGGCATCCCAACAATAGTGTTTTTTCTCCTTGTTTTCCTTCTTTAGGTGCGCCAAAAACCTACGCACACGCCCTCCTCTCTTGTTGAACACTGATGCACGAGAACAAACACACATCTGAATGGTCTCCCTCCACCTTTACAGGAAATAGTTTCTTGTTCGGCTTCTCTGTTTACCGTTTGCCAGACGTGTGTCCCAACATGCGGTGATTCTCAGTACATTTTCCCTCACGGCGCGGCACGAAGACTGCCACCAATAACACTTCGCGAAAGTGATCAAAATGCCTTACCTCCCCCTTCTTCTTTCTCTTGCGCTCCACTCTCTCCCTCCCTCCCTCCATCCTCTGCAAAAATCACAACTACAACCGTTCACCAATCTTGTTTTTTTTTCTTTTCTGTGTGAAGCCATTGCGATGAACGGTACAACACCATTTTACCAACTCGTTGAGCACCCGTGGTCCACCGCACCGCCGGCCGGCGCCTCCACCCGCGCGAGCGTCGTTGCGTCCTCTGGCAGCAGTCTGAGCGTGCCCGAGGTGAAGCACGACGCAGCCTTGGCCTGTGGCATCTCCAAGGCGTACCTCATTGGCGGACAAGACACCGCCGCGCAGTCCGCAACGGGGATGCCCGGACCGTGCACGGACGCGTACGAGTTCGCCTTTACCACGCGCTCGTGGTCGGCGTTGCCGCCCCTTCCTGTGCCCGTCACACAGGCCAAGGCGGTCGCCGTGGACGACGAGTTTGTCTTTGTCGTGGGGGGCTGGCTCGGGGACGCGTACAGCGGAGCGGTCTGGTTGCTGGCGCCGTGCGAGCACCCCGCGCTGCTGCCGCCACCGGAGGAGGGCACGACCGGCGCTGCGGCTGCGGAGACGGGCGCCGCTTCCTCCTCGGCTGCCGGTGCCGCTCAAGCCGGCACCAAGGCCGACAAGAAGCCGCGCAACAAGGACGTTGGCGAGAGCAAGCTGTGCTGGCGACTGCTCCAGCCGGCGCTGGACGTGCACGGCCGCGCACGCGACAGCCCTTGCGCGCGGGTGGGGCACAGCGTGGTCAAGGCTGTCCCACCGCGCACCAGCACCACAGCGAGTCGCGACGGCGCACCGCGCCGTCTTGAAGACAGCGTCCTCTACCTCTTTGGAGGCTTTGACGGTCATGAGTGGCTCAACGACTTGTGGCGACTGCGCGTGGGGCTCTCGCTCCAGCGACGCGAGGCCATTTGGGAGCGGCTGCCCGTGAACACGCTGGGGGCGATGTCCGCCCCGCTCCCACGCAGCGACGCCGCCGTCGCCTTTGACGCGGTGCTGCAGCGGCTGTACGTCTGCTTTGGCCGCAGCCGCGCGGCCGTGCTCAACGACGTCTGGGAGCTCGACCTGACCACGCACGAGTGGCGCGCACTGACGACCGCGGGCACCGTCGTCGCCCGGGGCGGCGCTGTCGCGGTGGTGCCCGACGGGCTGAACCTGTACGTGCTTGCCGGTGAGGGCGAGACGCAGCAGTGCATCCCGCAGCTCCTGCGCCTCTCGCTGCTCGACTACAAGTGGCACCTGCTCGCGCCGGTGGCTGCGCAGAAGCTGCTGGCGGGCCGTCACGGCTTTGTGGCCACCGGCGGGGCACCGGGCGAGCGCGGCTGCCTGCTGTTTGGTGGCGCGGGTAGCGCTGGCGCACTGGTTGAACTCGCGTTGGATCCCATCCATGTCACCGATGCTCCCACGAAGCGCAAGTGAGGACACGTTGTTCTCCATTTCACAACAGGGAGGGAACACACAAAAAAAACCCGTCGATTTGTTGCCACCATGTAAACAATACACGAATACAAACGTCGTCATGCACAAAAGCGTATGAACAGTTTTTTTTTCACCGATGGCTCGACTTCAGTGTGTGTGCGTGTGCTCCCAAATGTGAGAACATGCAGAGACACCGTGCACATCTTCACGTGCTGTTGGCATGCACTGTTTTTTTTTTTTCACAAGCAACGTACCGCATACCCTGCGTTTACGAGCGACTCTTATTTCTTATTCCTCCTCATTCCCCCCCCCTTGTCATACCTTCCCCACGCAATCACCCCTGCCCCTCTCTCACCCCACAACAACACCCTTGTGTATCCCCCACTGGCCTCACCAGAGCGCGAAACCGAACGAATAAGTAAAAAGGCAGTCGACTCGACACGATCACAAGACATCAGTACAACAGAATAGACGCACATCACTGACGTGGTCAAACTCGTGCACGTTTACTTCTTTCCTCTTTCTTTCTTTCTTCCCCCTTTCCCTCGTCAACCATGAGCGAGCCCCACAGCCGGAAGCGCCTTGCTGAGAATCAGCTCGGCCCCACCGACGCGGACGACCACGGCGGTCGCGACGCCGACGAGGAGTTTATCACGACACCGCAGATCGCCTCGGCCGAGGAGATGAAGACGCGTCGCGTTGTGCGTGTCGCACGGCCGGCGGGCACCACTCCGTCCGGCAGCGGCGCCACAGGGGGTCTGTTCAAGGGCCTGTCGTCCTCGCCCGCTGCGGGGTCGACGACTGGCTTCGACAGCAAGAATCCCTTCGGTGTTGTCTTTGCCACCAACATCAAGCCGGCGTTTGGGTCCACGTCGTTTGGCCTGCCCATGGCCACCAAGACAGACGCCGGCGACAGCGCGGCACCCAAGGCGGCCGAGACGGCTCCGGCGACGACGACCCCGAGCTTCAGCTTCGGTACCACCACCGCCTCGACCACATCCAGCACTCCGCCGACGGGCTTCAGCTTTGGCTTCGGCACCGCCGCGAGCGCGAAGAAGGATGAGCCGACGTCGAAGCCGGCGACAACCGACAAGGCCGAGGCCGAGGGAGGTGCGCAGCCGGCAAAGGTGTTCGGGAGCAGCGCTCCGTTCAGCTTTGCGTCCGCCGTCGGCAGCTTCGTCGAGGCACGCAAGAAGATGGAGTCCGACCCCAAGACGGCGGACACCGCTGCCGAGACCAAGCCCGCACCGTCGGACTCGGAGTCGCTGGCGGCGGCCGACAGCAGCACCCTGTCGCAGGTCGCGGTGGACCCGAGCCTGGAGACCCTGCTGCGCGCCCCCGTGAAGCTGTTTCTGTGGAAGAAGGACGGCGATGCGCACAGCTGGGTCGAGTCCGGCGTGGGCGATGCGCAGATTGTCAAGCAGCCCCACAGCACGCCCGAGGAGCCCGAGAAGAAGTCCTTCATCCACCGCCTGCTCGTCCGCGACGGCTACTCGCTGAACGTGCTGGCCTCCAAGGGCCACCTCGAGATGGGCTCCACGGTGGGCAAGAAGGTGACGCTCACCACGCTCTCCCAGGAGGGCTCCGCCACGTACGCGCTGCGCTTCACCAACGAGGAGAACGCGAAGCAGTTCGCTGACAAGTTGGCCGAGCTCGTCAAGTAGGTCAAATACACAGAAGAAATCATGACGGTGATTTACACGCACACAGACACACACAGACAGAGTTGAATGAGCAGCACGCTCCTCTTTCCCGTTTTTTGTCCTCTTCCTTTTCTCAGCATGCTAACACGGCGTTAACTACAGAACACGGGACGCGTTATATAACCAAACAAACAAATTAAAAAAAAAAAGAACATCAAGCCTAATAGCATATCCGCCCACACCTACACAAAGCTAGTGAAGTCACACAAAGCTTTCCATGTCGCTCGTTGGCTTGTGTAGGCTCGTATTTTTCTTCCTCTCGTACCTTCCTTGCTGTTGCGTGGTGAGCTGGAACTGGTGGCGAGTATGAGTGCTTAGATGGGTACACTTTGCTTGCCTCCACGACTCCGCCGAGTCTGAGGCAGACAGAAATAGGCGGATCCCTTTCGGGCACAGTTTGCTTCTATTTTGCATGTTTCAACTCCCTCTCTCTCTCATACACACTCAAACTCCTTCTCCCATTTTTCTTTCCTTTCTGCAGCGTCATCCGGTGCGACCTCAGCATGGAAAAGATTGAAGAACTTTTTAGGCAAAACCCCAACTTGGCCCGACTCCTTCGGCCGAGCACCGAGGAGCTCGAGGGTCTCGCGGAGAGCATCCGCGCACTGCGCGCGGCACTGCAAAACGAGCCCGAAAATGAGGCGCTGATCTTTCAGTTGGCCGGCGCACTCATTTCGCATTCGCGCTTGTCCTACGTCGAGGAGGGCGTTCGCTTGATGGAGGGTCTGGCGTACCGGCGCTGGCACGACAACTGGAACTCCGTCGTGCAAGAGCAGCGCGGGCCCTTCTCCCCGCCGCGTGCGGACGACTTCTACTCGGCGAGCACCACCGCAGCGACGTCTTCGGTTCGCCGGGGCGTCGTGAATGTCGGTGCCACAGCCCCACCCGCGTCAGATGGCGACGAAGTCTTGGACACGGAGGTGTCCTCCTCGACCAGCGGTGACGACCTGGACGATGACGTGAACACCATCGAGGTCAGCCGGCCCTCCACGCAACGTCTGAGCAGCCTGCCACCGCGGCCACCGCCGTCCAGCAGCTCCTCTGCGACGCCGCGTAGCAAGGACACTTCAGCTGGACCCAGCACGGCCTCGCGCAGCTCTGGTGCGCGCTCGGACTACATCGCGCCGGGCATGGTCGACGACTTGGCCGTCTACCACTACTACCTCAGCCTCGGATGGATCAAGCTGAATGAGATGGACAAGGCCCGCAACTCCGTCACCCAAATGCTGCTCATGGCACCTGGCAACAAGCAAGGTGAGGCGGTGAAGCAGTACCTGGATGTAGCTGGACGGCAGAGCACCGCTGTCGATGCGGCCAAGATTGCCGGTGTGAGCCTTCTTTTCGCCGGTGCCGCGACCGTCTTGAGCGTCGTCCTTCGCGGGCGGCAGTCTTCGTAAGCGACGGAGCTGACTGCACGCGAGCTGCGCGGAAAAGCCCCCACCTCTCCCCCACCTACACAGAAAAAAAAAAAGGACGGAGAGCTGTTATCCGGCAGCTGGTGTGAATGCCACAGTGGCGCAGTGTCTATACTCATCTGACCAGCCTGGACACGACACACCTGTTTTGTGTTGCCCCTTTTTTTGTTGTTTTCGTTAGCCAACGCGTGTTCACACAGACTAATTTCGGTACGCCACATTGTGGTGTATAGAGATTCCTTCATATTTGAGAACCCTTCCTCTTTTCTCCTTTTGTTTTTGGCCGGACCATTTTGCTGTTGCTTACCTGTACACGTAACTATTAATTGCGCTATTTTATCTTATTTTGTCTCCTTATCAAGGAAACAGTTTTTTTTTACGTGTTTCTAGGCTCGCACGAAACACCGTGGAAGAAGAGAAAACAACAACATCATTCAACTTGTCAGCAGAATACTGTCTCGAGACACATCGTTTGACCCTATTCTCTCTCTCTCTCTCCCACATCTAACCTTGTGGGCAGTGAAAGGAAGGCGAGGACGGGGCATCACCAGCATGGGAATCTTTGCAGTGTGCCAGCTTGTTCATGGTTTCTATGAAGGATGGAGACCTGTGCGAGCAGGCTTGCATTCATTCATTGGCAGCTTCTGCGTCTGTTTACAACGTGCTCTTTCCACACAATTCACCCGCTTTCTCTTTTCTGTTGTGCCTTTCATAATGCCTCGTTTAGTTGTGGTATTCTCACCAAGACTATACAACCAAGCAAAGATCACGTCAACTTGTTCAACACGGCTCCGTGTTACATTGAAGAACGAACACCCACGGAATAGAATACCACGGGAGGCGCCGAGACAACCAAACCACGGGCGAATGCTGAAGAATTTCTCTTGCCGCTGTCTGACGGGTCGGCGTGCTGCTGCGTTGTGTCTTCACACCCGCCCGTCCCCGCTTGTGGCGCGCACGCCGCTCTTCACGCCGTGTCGTTTTGGGTCGTCCGTGACGCGCCATTCGCTGAGCTGGCCGCGCGCCAGTGCAACCAAGAAGAACTGGCGAGTGCCGCCCGCGTCGGTGGCGACGGGCAAGTCCGCGAAGAAGCGCCAACCCGCGACGCGGACCGGAGGGCTGCGGAAAAAAAGCACGGCGAGCAAGAAGGTGGCCACCACAGCCCGCGCATCTCGCACACCAGCACGCAAGGCACCGGCGAAGAGTACCACTGGGTCGAAAACCAAGAAGAAAAAAAAGCAGACGGCACCGCGCAAAGTGAAGAAGCTTAGTCCGTACGAGCGCCAAACCGTCAAGTACAACCAACGCATGGCGCGCATCGAAGACTTGTACAAGGACTACAAGCGCTCTGCGAGTCGAGGAAACACGTGGTGAAATCGATACCCGGCATCTTTCTCTCACTGTCTTTCTGTTTTGCATCGTTTTCCTCTTTTTTTTTTTTTTGCGTGTCGTGCGAGAGCAGTCACATCGCAACAGTGTATCATTACCTACTGTACTATTACAACCTCCTAACTCCCGGTTAGTTTTTTTTTAAACGCCTGCATTTCGCTCACTTGCCGCTGGGTCACTTCTCAGTGTCGCTATCGACCTTTTTTCCAAAACACTGCGCCTCTTTTGTCCTCGCTGTCCTCTCTTTGGCTACCACGCCTGTCCTCACATCGGCAAGTACAATGTACAGTTACTGTGGAAGTCTCATTTTCGTTGTGTTCATTCCTGTGTACTTGATCTTGCATTGATCTTTTATTGATCGTTGTCCGAGGTGAATCCCCTGTTCGGTGCGACGGCCACTTTGAGAACAACACGCACATTATAACCTCCTCCTCTCCCCCTCTTCGTCTTCGCTGACATTCCATCCACTTTCCTCATTTGCTTCTCTGTCAGCTTCGTGCCATTATTTCCATCTGCATTGACGTCGTTTCCTTTATTTTTCTTTCTTTCTTTTTCTTGCTTTGCCCTCTTTCTTTCCTATTATTATCCCTTCTTCTGGTTGTTGTTCTTCCTTTCCGCTATCCTCACCCATTTCAACTTGTCATACTTTCTCACCGTTCGGTGCCGTACAGTAGTGATGGATGGCTGCCTCTTCAGCGGACGCTGACCCCGCGATGGAAACTTCCTCGACGGCGTCAGACGCGGCCTTCCCCAGCCTGTGTCCTGAATGGCCAGACACAGATGCCCGTTTTCCGTCCAACGGCTCGACACCACCACCGCTGACGCTGCAGCCACTCGTCAGCCCAGTCTCACCTGGCGGCTGCGCGACTCTGAGAGGGCTGTCGGCCGAGGAGCTTGACGATGTCATCGCGCCGTCCTTCACCGTGCTTGGGTCCTCTGCGATGGACCTTACTCGCCCCGACGGCCCGGCCTCTTCGCCGCGTGGACACCGGCAGCTGTCCGAGACGATGGAGAGCATGGACTTCGCCGCGCAGCTGGAGAAGCTGTCCGAGAAGGACCTGGAAGCGCTGTGGGCGACGCTCTGGAGCAGCACTCACAGCCAGCAGGCGCTCACACACGCGCTCGCCGGCCCACAGACGGGCTGGAACCCGTACCGCGCCGCACGCAGCGGGCCCCACTTGCGGCGCGAGATTATGAACAACCAAGTCGTCGAGTTCAAGGACGTCATTCCGCAGGACAGCCTGTGTCTGCTGGGCACGGCTACGCGACGCCCCGCGCTGGCAAGACCACCCGGCACCGATCGCGAGGCCGGCACACGCCGCCGTCGCGCCGAGCTCGACAACCTCGTGCACCGCAGCAGCACTGGCGCGCCTAGAGCGAACGGCGGAAGGGGCGGCGGCCTCGCTGTGACCGATTCTTCGCCGGACCTCCCCGCCGCGCTGCTGTCGACGACGCCGGTCGTGTGGACGCTGCCGTCGGACGCCCCGCTCACCGTCACGGGTACCTCTGTGCGTGTGCACACGTCCGCAGAAACGCAGCACCTCGTCGCGGAGGCCGACCGCAGCGGGTCCGAGGCCTTCCGCGGCCGCGTCGCTCGGCTGGTGGAGGAGGACTTTGCGTGGCACGGACGGCAGCCTGTCGAGGACGTGCTCACCGCGCACCGCTCCGGGGCCCGCGTGGCGAGCCAGGCGCACACGTCTGATGGCGAAGTGGTGGCGAGTGACGGGACCGCACCGCGCGACGGACACGGCGCCGCCTCGTTCGCGTGCGAGGCCGTCCGCGAGGCGCTCGAGACGCGGCTGTTCGATGCCCTCTGGCAGCGCGTGGTCGTGCCCTTTTACACTCCGCCTGCGGTGCCCGAGCACGCGACGGAGGCCGTGGCGCGGCTCCCCACCACCGCCACCCCCGCCGCACCCGCCCGGTCCCCGCCGACTGACTCGGTGTCTCCGGCGATGCGACCGCGGCGGCCCAGCCTGCGCAGCTCCGCCTCCAAGGCCTCGCTCACCTCCTCCACGTCCGCGTCCGCGAGCGAGGCGCTGCGGCAGTCCGGGGCCTCCGCGACGGAGCTGTCCATTGTGCTGCACCTGCGCCGGCACAGCGTGCAGGAGAGCCTCGACGGCGCCATGGACTCGCTGGGCAGCCCTCAGGCGGCACCGTCACCGCCCGCGTCGCGCCGACACGTCACGTACTGCGGCACCCTGGCCGGCCACGACACCGCTGCGGACTCGACCTGGCTGGCGAGCGGCCACGACGCGAGCGACCCGCGCCGGCCGTCGCCGCACAGCCGTCCTCGGCCACGCACCGGCCCGGTGACGCAGCGCAAGCCCTCTCCGTCGTCGACGGCCGTCGTGACGGAGCGCCTGCAGAACGTCGTCGCCCGGCCGACGCGTGGAAGTGCCCCGCAGGGGCGCAAGCGCTCCACCAGCTCGCACCTGCGCCGCCCGCGTGACGAGGCCAGGAGTGGCGAGGCGCCGCCTCACGCCCCGCAGGACAGCTCGATGCACATGGAGGACCTCGACGACGCCTCGCGGGGCCCGGCGACGACGACAGCGGCGGACCCGCGTGCCGACCGCCTGCGCCGCGGACAGCAGGCCCCGCCCGCGCCACCGCAGGCACTCGCCCCGCTGCAGCGCGCGGCCAACCAAACATTGGCGGAGATGGGGCAGCGCCGCCGCGGCCCTTCCGGACTGGAGCGCTCCCTGGGCAAGCGCGCGCCGCCGGCCAGCGCGGCCACGACCGCGGCCGGCCCCGCCACCCTGCGCGGCTACCAAGCGAGCCCCTACCTGGAGGCCGAGCGCCGAGGCCCGCGCCGCACGGCCGCCACGGCGAGCCGCGCCAGCCGGCCTACCTCCGTCGGCGACAAGCCGCGCACCTCTGGCCGCCTTCGGGCGGACGCCGCGTCGCCTGTGCGGCACGGCTCGCCGCTGGACGCCACCGAGGGGCCGCGACGTGTCTCGCCCGCTACCCGCCGCGCGCGCGTGCAGACGGCGCAGGTGCACTCGCGGACGGCCTCGCGCGCGCACAGCCCGCTGGGCCCGCACCGCGCGACGACCACACTCGACCTGTGGGACGACTCCGACTACGAGGTGAATGACCCGGCGAGCCGCAGCGCCAGCGCGAATGGTCGCCTCGCTCGCCATGCCCTGCCGGCCCTCGACGGGGCCAAGGCCGCTGAGAAGGAGCTCGCCGAGGGCGGCTCGAGCGGCGGCGCGGGCGGGGCGGTGCGACGGGCGGCGCGGCGCGGGGGCGAGCGGCCGGTCACCGAACACGGTGGGGCCTCGCAGGCGTATCGCCCGTATCTGCGGCAGCCTGTCGCGGTGCGCACACTGGAGGGCACCTCGCGTCGCCCCTCGCCGGTGGCGGCTGGGAAGCGCTTGCGAAACTTGACGCCGCTGGATCAAGTCCACCACGCGTACGGCTCTCCGAGCTCGTGAGGACGGACGGATGTCCTGGACGGCTCAAACACCTCCTTCTGTACAAAGATGAAAACGTTCGACGTTTTTTTTTTCCCCCTTCCTCGTGCGTCTCGCCTTTACTGTGCGTCTCGCTTTGGGAAATTCCACAACGGCTGACAAGATGGACAATAGACGAGAATGCCTGCTTCTACTTTTACAAACACGTGCTCCGGCGTGGGCGTGCGCGACGACACCTGCCCTCTGTGTGATGGTCTTCTCTCTCTCTCTCTCTCTCTCTCTCGCTCTTTTGCTGCGAACACTCCTTGCGTTACCCCAAGCGTGTGCGTGTGCATACGCTGGCTCGTCATTCTCGGCAGTACCTGCCCGCCGCCACCGGCGCAACGAGGCGACTTGCTCACTCTCTCCCACCCACCCCACCCCTGAACCCACATGTGAACGTACCTACTATTTCTCTCTCCTCGTCCTGTCGTACACACACACACACACACACACCACAACTCGCAAACGCATGTCAACGAGGCCGTCGCACAGCGTGCCCCACACGAATCCGTTGATTGTGCCTCCCAACGTCTGCGCAGACACACATCTAAGGCGCCTTCGTTAGATCTAGACACCCGCTGAAGCGTCCCAGCGCTGCATCTCACTACTCTTTTTTTTTTTTTTGCGACTCAGACTGTCGCACACCCACCCACCCAAACTCACCCACAGCAAAATACACCCTGTGCTTGTGCCATGACTGGCTTGCCGGTCTGTCCGTACTGCGATGCGGAGGTGCCTGCGCACATTCTCAAGGCCCACATGGCGATTTGCAGCGACTCTCAGCGCTCGACACCCGTCCGTCCAACCTACCTTGCCAGCAGCGCCACCGCCAGCGTCTCTGGCCTCGGCTACTACACGAGCCTCACGCGCCGTCTGCCCACCTACAAGCCGCAGCAGGCGCTCGACGACGCCGCACTCGAGGCCCTGCTCTCTCCGAGAACCGACACGAGCCAGCTGCTGCACTCGCTGATGCCCTCGTACGACACGGTGGTCCCCGCCGCAAGACGTTCATCGCGTCCGCTGCCGCCACCGCCCCCGACGACGGTCTCTACATCGCTTTTCCCGACTGAGTCGACCCCGCGCCGGTCTGGGCTCGCCTCTCGCGACCCTCTGAGGGACAGTGGACCGACTCAAACGCGCGCGGCGCCGGCGGCGGCGGTCGCACCCCTGGCAGAGGCATCCTCGGCGCGTCGCAGTACGCCGTCGTACCCCGTGCGCGACTCGACACGGCGCCCGTCGCCTCTCGAGCCCGCCGCGACGGAGGCGGTGGCACCGACGCGGCCGGAGGTGTCGTCGTCTTGCGGCTCTCTGGCGCAGGCGGGCGTGCCTGGGCTCGCGTTGTCGCGTGCGCAGGCCGCGCTGCCCGATGGCACTCGTGACCGCGTGGCGTTTCTGGAACTGACCTGCGGTGAGCTGCGCGAGCAGGTGCACCGCCTGCAGCGCGAGAGTCGGTCACAGCAGGAGCGCCACGATGTGCTGGAGGAGGCCCTGTACGCCCTTTTACAACCGCCTCCTCACGCACCACAGACGTTCGCCATTGCTGCGGCTGCCCCTCACGCCGCCGCCACCGGTGGTGACTGGACACACGCCCCTCCGCGGCCCCCTGCGGCGCCGTCGCGTGCCATGGAAGGTGCGGGTCATTTCTCGGACATTGATCTCCTCGGCGGCGGCAGCGGCGGCGGTGGCGGTGGCCATCAACAGGAGTACTTTGAGGGTGACTTGGGGTCGGCAGGGCCTGGCAGCATGTATCGTGCCTCTCCTTCGTGGCCTCCACCCACCTCCACCTTCTACTGATCACGCATAGAAATCGTGTGTTGCCCATCCAAAATGAATACACCGATCGAAAACAGCAAATACACAGAGAGAGAAAGGTGAACCTTTAAAACATCGCCGAGTGCGGTTTAACCAACCAGCGCAAGTTGATGCGTGTAGTGCACTGACCGTTCACGAGTGAAATGCTAGAAACCACGACGGACCCTCTGTCTTGTTGGCGTTCTCCGCACCTGTGCGTGGCGCCTCCGTGCGGCTGTAGACTTGACTTTCTCCCCCTTCTGCACTCATCATACTGCCGTTGTCTCTCCTCTCCCGCATTTTCCCCTTTTCCGCCCACTCAACCTGCGTGCATACGTCACAAGCAACTGAATCCTATTTGCGACACACGACATGCCGCCTAAGCTGTGCGGTCTCTGCCAGGAGCGCCGGGCCGCACTGAAGCGTCCGCGCGACGGCCAGATCCTGTGCCGCGAGTGCTTCTTCACGGCACTGGAGACGGAGGTGCACGACACGATCGTCAGCGAGAAGCTCTTTACTCGCGGTGACGTCGTGGCCTGCGGGGCGAGCGGCGGCAAGGACAGCACCGTGCTCATCCACCTTTTGCACACGCTCAACCAACGGTACGACTACGGCGTGGAACTTCAACTGGTCAGCATTGATGAGGGCATCAAGGGCTACCGTGACGACAGTCTGGAGACGGTGAAGCGCAACTCTTCCACGTACGCGCTGCCGCTGACCATTCTTTCCTATAAGGATCTTTTTGGCTGGACCATGGATGAAATTGTGTCGTGCGTCGGCTTGAAGAACAACTGCACGTTCTGTGGCGTCTTTCGTCGCCAGTCCCTCGAGCGCGGCGCTGTCCTGATCAAGGCAAACAAGATTGTCACTGGGCACAACGCCGATGACCTGGCGGAGACCATCCTCATGAATGTGCTTCGCGCGGACGCCCCACGCCTGGCACGCTGCACGAGTGCCATCTCCGGCGGTGGGGCCGACGACGAGACGCTGCCGCGTGTCAAGCCGCTCAAGTACACGTACGAAAAGGAAATTGTGCTCTACGCGCACTTTAAGCAGCTGGACTACTTCACAACCGAGTGCACCTACGCCAAGGAGGCATTTCGCGGCACCGCGCGGGCACTCATCAAGGAGCTGGAGGCGATTCAGCCGCGGTGCATTGTGGACACCATTTACAGCGGCGAGAACCTGCGCGTGAAGAGCATCGATGCTGCACCTCAAAATGAGCCCACTCCGTGCAAGCGGTGCGGCTTTGTCACCAGCCAGCAGCTGTGTCGTGCCTGCGTCCTGCTGCAATCGCTCGACAAGGGCACGCCAATGCGCGCACTTCACACGACTGTCGCCGCAGACGAATGAGGAGCCTCCTTTGCTTTCTCTTTCGATCCGTAGGGACGATTTTTCTCCCTTTGTCACTATCTTCCTACATGTTTAACGATTGCTTGCTACGAACTAACAAACAAACAAAAAAAAAAAAGTGAAAACAAAACGAATCTTACGAGGTGCCCCACTCCCTCCTCGAAACATGCTGCTCGTCACACTGTTGTTCAAACAGTTCTCACTGTTCTTGTGTTTTCTCTACCTTGCTCTCCTTGCCTTCATTTATCTGTCCTCTCTCTCTCTCTCTCTTTCTGTGGTTCTGTTTTTGCTCACATTTCTCCTAGACAGACTTTCCCGACTTTGAAGCTTCCTCGCTTTTCTGTCGATGGCGTATATCAAAGACGGCAAGGTGGTGGAGTCGAAGCCGTTCTCGTTCATTGAGTTTATTCGTAAACTGTGGGAAGCGCTCTTGCTTTTTCTCTACACGCTCTTCTCGTCCTCGCCGCCGCAGAATGTAGCCGAGGACTACCGTGCAAGCCGCCGGCCGGGCCAATCGAATGGCCGCTCAGGCTGGCCCCGCTCGTTGCGCGAGTTCCTGACGCCTTCCGGCACGAGTCGTCCGCCCAACGGACGCAACATGGGATCATTCCCGCCCGCCAGCATGTCGGGCGGGTGCGGAGGTGGTAGCTGACAGCGTTAAATCCCGTGCAGCGTCTGGAAGGCGCCCCTAGCTCTTCCACTGCACACGTCAACTTTACGCAGATACACTGAACAGCGCCGCACTTTTTTTTTTTTTTTTGCCTGCACCAACTTGCCACCCAAGACGACGAGGATGCCACCCTCGACCGTTCAATACTTCCAGTCTTCCTCACGGAAGCTCTGGAGACACGTGTACTTATTTTTCTATGATTCTGTGTTCAAAAAGGACAAACCCACCGAGGTGCCTCACAGATGACTTTACAACCGTGTTGTTGAACGGCGCTCACCATGTGACGCGCACATACCTTGATATTCCATGTACTGGCATTGTTTGCGACAAAGAAAAGGTTGCTGGCCGCTTCGAACCTCCCTACTGATCTCAGCTTTTCCTGTTTTATGTGCTCGAGGCGACCATCACGGTCTCCTCCATTTCTTCTTTTTTCTGTTTCACGTGAGTGGGCTCTTTTTTTTTTTTTGTTGCCACTGTTTTACCCCACTCCTCGCCACTTGACTGACCGAGCAAAGGGGTTTTTATTCTGGTATATACATGTTTCCCGTTGTCCAGCAGAAGGACACAGAGCAGAATACAAAACAAAGCAAACCACTTGATGAACCAATGCGACATGAAACATGCGACATGCACTGACACATCGAAAGCTATCATTCGGCGCCTGTGCACGTCCCCACTTTACGTGGCGGGACCACGATGGCGCTTCCGTTCTCATGAACCCGCGCGGAAACACAAGCATGCTCGTTTTGAACGTCTTGTTTGCGTTGAGAACACTGTTGTGAAATCGCTCACAAACCTGCCGCCACCTCTCCCCCCCCTTCTATCCAGTCTTCTTCGCAGCTTTCCTCCGGTGTGCTATTCTGACGCTCAAAAAAAGCTCCCTTGTAGACCACCATGAGCAATCGTGCTTATTCAACGGAGAAGGGAGCGCGCCTGCCTCCCGATTTGACGAGCGAGCAAAAGAAGGACATTGCCGAAGCGTTTCGCGTTCTTGACATGACGGGATCGAACACGATCACCCCGACCGATCTCAAGGTTGCCCTCCGCGCGCTCGGCTACGAGCCGAAGAAGGATGCGATTCGGCGCCTCGTCGCGGAGATGGACCGCGGCGGCGTCTCGAGCAACCTGGTCCTGAGCGAGTTCGAAGAAATCATGCGGCAGAAGTTCTTCGCCGAGGACAACGAAGAAGAACTGCACCTAGCCTTTCCCCTCTTCACGGGCGGTAAGTCAGACTACATCACGATTGAGGACCTGCAGCGTGTGGCTGCCGAAGTCGGCGAGGACATCCCCGACGACGTTCTGCAGGAGATGCTGGAGGAAGCCGACGTGCTCGATCACGACGAGCGCATCTCGAAAGAGGAGTTCATGGCGCTGCTGGGCTCAAATAAGCCGTCGAAGAAGTGAGCTGCCCTTTAAAACAACCCCGAAGAAGTCTGAATCGACGAAAAGAATAAAAAGATGCGGGTAGGAGGGAGAGAAAACAAAAGCGCATGCGAGGTCGTGTTTGTCGACTCTCCCTTCCTCTCAGTCTGTCCACCTTTTTCCAGTTCTCAGTGATCTCCTTCTCTGGCCCGGTTCTCCCGGGGCACCGATGTAAACTGTACACTCTCTTTCTTTGCCTCGTTGTGACTGTTTGTTTGTTGTCTGGCGCTTTTTGGCCAGCCCACCGCGTTGCCTTCACACGAGCAACACCAGATGAAAAAGAAAACAACTGCAAAATAGTGACCTACCGTTGACGAAATCAGAAAGTGAAAGGGATCGCATGTTGACAATTCTGGCGACTTGCCTGCGAACGCCCAAGCTTGGTGTGTGCTGTAGCAGCACTTGTCTCTCTCTCTCTTGTGCCTGCATGATTCTCGCTCTGGTGTATTTCTTTTACACCCTCTTCCCCCCTCTTTTCACACTGTTGGACGAGAACACCATCTTAGCCACCTGTGCACCTGTTAGACGGTGACACTGTTCGCCCCCCATCAACAACAACTACTACCGTCCCTCTTCCTCCTCGCCCCTTTTCGCCATTTTTTTTCTTCAAACCTCAGAACACAGACGAGTACACAGAGATCATAAGAGCGAGAGACACATCGTTTTGCCCTCCCTCCCCCCTTCCCATTTAGTCATGTCCGACAATGCGATGAAAGGAAAGCTTGTCGAAGCCAAGCGCGCGTTCGACGCAGGCAAGTATAGTGACGCCGAGAAGGTCCTCCAGGAGCTTCCGCAAGACGACGCCAAGGTGCGCAATAATATAGTGGTGGCCCAATACATGCAGAAGAAGGTCGACGTGGAGGAGGCCATTCGCACCCTCAGCGCCGGCATCTCTGAGAATGTGGACAAGGAGAAGAAGAACGGGCGTCAGTCAGCACCCCTCTCCATCACCCTCGCCTACGAGGGCCAGGAGGCGGCGATCCTGAACTGCGCGGCTCTGTACGCCTTGAGCGGTCGCACGGTCGACGCCACCGCCCTGCTCCGCTGCCTGCTTCAGCTCGGCGCCGAGGTGGAGCTCTCGGTCCGCACGCGCGCGCTGTGCCTGTTCCAGTGCCTGACCCGCCCCGCCAGCAGCTTGTCTGCGGGCAGCAGCCGCTCCAAGGCCGACGAAGACCTCCTTCAGACGGTGCTCGGCGAGGCACTCCCGGCGGTGCAGCAGACCCCGGAGCTGCTGCAGATGGTGCAAGTGGCCTTTGCCGACTCGAGCAACCTCCACGAGGTGTTCAAGTCCGCCGCCGCCAACTCCATGGAGCAAGCGGTGTACCTCAACAACTTAGGCGTCCTCTCCTTGTACGACGGCAAGACCAACGTGGCGTCGCTCTGCTTCGCCAAGGCCAAGTCCGTTGCGGCGCAAAAGACAGGCGACACCGCTGTCTCGCTCGTCGGCCCCATGTCCTACAACGCGGGCCTGTGCGCGCTGCTGCGCGAGAACTACACCGACGCGGTGGAGCACTTCCTTGCCGTTGAGGAGAACTTCCGCGACTCGGCCATGTTCTGGATCCGCTTCGCGGAGGCCGCGCTGGGCGACGCCCAGGTGTCGGCCCGCAAAGATGCGCGTAGCAAGTACGAGCAGCAGCAATCCACCTTTGCCTCCGCCATCCGTGCCGGCAAGCTGCTGCCCAACTTTGAGATGCTCGTGCTCCCTGGGGCCATTTTCGCACACGGCCCAGCGTCCCAGGGCGGCCAGGCAGACACGAAGAAGGACGGTCACAGCACGACCGTGGCCGCACAGCTCGAGCTCGCGGCGGTGGCTGTTCAGAACGCGCTGTTCCTGTTGATTCCGGCGGGCAAGAACTTCGCCACGGCGGTCGAGGCGGCCCCGCAGAGCGAGCCCATGCTGGTCTACGCGATGCTGTACTGGGCGTGCTTGGAGCTTCAGCGCCAGAACTACGTCACGACGGTGCTGATTGGCAAGGAGCTGTTGAACCGCCACGAGCAAAAGAGCCTGGCGCCGACGGTGCACGCGACACTCCTCACCTACATGGTGGAGGCCCTGACGCACGTGAACGACCCCGATCAGGCTCTCAAGATCCTCCGAAAGGCTTCTCTCTCGTCGCTCGTGGTGGGCGAGAACGCCGACGTCGCACAGCGCAGCCGTATCGAGGCGCTCTTCGTCAACCTCGCTGTCACGCACATCCTGAGTGGTTCCTGGAACCAGGCACACGGCATCATCGACACTGTTGTGTCGCGTCTGCACGAGTCCGCCCCGCCCGATGCCATCGAGTACACACCGGAGCGCGACGTTATCTTTGCCTACCAAGTCCTCTACGTCTTCCTTGAACTTGCCCAGGGCAACGCCGAGAAGGTGACGGAGCTCCTCCAGAAGATCGTCTGGAGCCTGTAAGAACGCCGTACCAAATCACAACGACAAAACTCGTTGTTCCCCCTTTTGTGACGAGCGCCTGGTAGGTTTTCTTCCGCTTTTTCTTTTCCGTTTGTTTGTTTGTTATGCTGTGTGCGGTCTCCGCGTTTGTGTTGTGATGTTTTCCGAGCATTTTGTTATGCCGTCATGTGTAAGCGTGGAAGTGTGACATACCTCGTCTCATTCTTCCCTTCCCTCCCCCCCAAAAAAACCCCACAAAAGCGAGCAAAAAACACTCGGACGAGCGACGAAGGCAGTATATGAAGTTTATCGCAGGATTGGCGTTCCACGTGCTCACCTGGTAAACCGACCGAGACGCGTGGCGTGCTTGTCTCGCTTAGCGGAATCACACCGGGGCACAAGGAGATATGAACTGTCTTCGCGATGGCTGTGTGACAAGGTCGCCGTCCTGCGTGTGTGTGTTTCACCATATCCGCACAGGCGAGCCGTTGCCCCCCTCCCCCCTTGATTTCGGTCCGTGCGTCATGATCAAATGATACACTGCTCTTCTCTCGCGAGTATCGGTTTCCCTACCACAGCCACAGTAGCGAGATTGCTCTTCACAACCACCCTTTACTCACTTCTTCAACCTCCGGCCCCTCCCCGTTCTTTTCTCCTGCTTTAAAAAAAATTCTTGCTGCTGCTTGGATCGGACGAGTAGCGTTTTTGTTTTGTTTATATTTCGAGACACGAAAGTCACACGACGTTCCCGTCTTTGTTGTTTTTTCTTCCGATTGTCAGTTGCGTAATTGAGTCATTGTAGGCTAGTCGGCTTCCGTACTTACTTTTCTTCACAGTCTCTTCTGCCTATTTTCATCCGTCGGAGCTCTCTAGGGTTTCCTGTCCGCACCACCTTGTCCTCACATCTCTTTTTCGTTTCTTCTTGTGTCTGGATCCTTCCGCTGGGGCAACCCTTCTCGACCGTATTACCGCTTACTTTCCATTTTCCATCTTCTCCTTCTTTTCCAATTGCACTCACTTGGGTAACTTCCACACAGACACACATTCGTAGCAAGTGTTTAAAAAAATAAAAAAAGAGGCAAAAAAAACCACAGTAACAACACTAACAGCACACAGGAAGGAACTCCGCGGAAAATGACCATTTTCACGCGTCGCGCTGGCACGCTCGCCGCCGTCACCATTGGTGTGCCGGCGATTGGCCTCGGTGGTCTCATGGGCTACATTAGCTACCGCAAGACGACCCGTCCGGTCATTCACATGGTGCGTCCCACCGTTGACTTGGACGGTACCCTGCACCTTGAGGGTCGCGTCATCAGCCGTCCGTCGGGCTTTCGCGTTTTTCTGCGCTTCGTCCAGCTGTGGTTTATCTTTGCCCCGCTGGTGGTGCTGTATATGTTCACGTGCTGGAAGGACAGCTGGCACGAGGCGTGGTTGAACATGCTCCTCCGCGCCGTGGAGAGGGCCGGCCCCGTGTTCATCAAGTTCGGCCAGTGGAGCACCACGCGCGAGGACCTGTTCCCGCCGAAGATGCGCCGCGTCTTCCGTCGCCTCTACAGCGAGGTCGACACCCACCCCTACGCCCAGACCCTGCAGGTTATCGAGAAGGACCTCGGCCAGTCGCCCGACACAGTCTTCTCGTCGATTGAGGAGAAGACCGTTGGCTCCGGCTCCATCGGTCAGGTCCACCTGGCGTACCTGAAGGGATCCGATCGCAAGGTGGTGATCAAGGTCATGCACCCGGGCATCACCGAGACGGCTGTCAAGGACTTTGCCCTTATGTACACCATCACGGAGAGTATCGACTACTGGTTCCCGCGCACCCGGCGCTTCGAGCTGCCCAAGCTGGCCCGCGCCTTTTCGGAACAACTCGCCGCCCAGCTTGACTTCCGCGTCGAGGCGCAGAACCTCGAGCAGTTCCGCGTCAACTTCACCAGGTCCGACTACGTCCAGTTCCCCGAGCCCCTCATGTCCACCCAGCACGTACTCGTCGAGTCGTTTTGCGAAGGTCAGCCCGCCGAGCCCGACTTCCTCGCGTCGCTGCCCACGCACGCCCGTGACGTCCTCGCGGGGAAGGGCCTCAACACGTGGTGCCAGATGCTGCTGCGCGACAACTTCATCCACGGCGACATGCACCCCGGCAACATCCTCATTGACGCCACCGACCCGCACGAACCCATGATCACGCTCATCGACGTGGGGCTCTGCCAGCAGCTGACCGAGGAGGAGGCCCACGTGACGCACGACCTGATGGAGTCCTTTGTGCACTGGAAGCCGCTGCTCTGTGCGGACAGTCTCTGGCGCATGGGCACCCAGACGCACGCAGACCGGCAAAAGTTCGACCGCGAGCTCGTGGACATGTTCAAGCACTTCCGCTCCGGCCGCAACGACCAGTTCGCCGTCACCAACATTCTGCAGTCCATCTTCGACTCGATCCGTACCAACTACGTCAACATGGACCCCTCGTACGTCTCGCTGCTGTTCGCCGTGCTGGTGCTGGAGACGTTCATCATGAACTTGAACCCCGAGTTCAACATGGTGCGCCACGCCGCGCCGTGGTTGGTCAGCGAGGGCCACCTTTCCAAGGGCGTCATCAAAAACCTCATCAAGACCCGCATTGACAACATGCGCCGCGACTTTAGCATCCTGACCGGCCGCATGCAGGACGACATGGAGCTGGACAAGCTGGAGGGTAACAAGAACGTGCGCATGAGCAGCTGGTAAAAAAATATATATATATACATTGAGCAGCAGTAAAATGATGCAAAATCTGAGGGACGCCTCACAAAAACGGCACACGAACACATGCATAAGGGCCTGTCATGTCGCAACGTGACACACATAAACCGCCTCGAAAACAACAACAAATAAGAAGAATGCCAAAATGGAAAGCAGAACCGAGTGGAACAGTAAAAGAAAAATCCAAACCGTGCCTTTTTTTTTTTCGTTTGCCTTCACTCATCTTGATTTTTTTTTTTGCAACCGATTTCATGTGCCGTTGCAAGCGGTTGTTGTTCATGCTTTTTCCTGTTTCCCTGACCATTTGTGCTCAGCGCAGCCACCAAGCAAACTCAATAAACAAGCAAGTCAACAACGTAAACAAATGACAGCATGACCACAGAGGTCAAGACAAATAAATCCTCATCACGTTGCAGCTGTTTACTTGTTCTCTCTTTTCCTGATATCCTCTTTGTTTGTTTTGCTTCGTCGTTCATTGACAGTCGTGCCGACAATCATGCTGCCACACATACCCTGTTCAGTTTGTGCCGTCGACTTGTGATTTTGGGGAGGGGGAGTGGTTCGTTGCACCGCCTGATCCATTGCCATGTCGCTTCTCCTTTTGTTTTTTTCTTGCACTCGGAGCACGGGTGTGAAGCACCCTATCTCCATTTTTTCTTCTTTCGCTGTAGCAGTGACTCGGCAAGTCACTTTTATCGCTCACACAATCAAGCAAAACGCATGAAATGAGCACGGATGTGCTCTCACTCATGCAAGCTCCTCAAAAACAACACCCACAACAGCACCCACAATACAATATCGCCTGTACGCACCGCGCCAAACAGCAAACAAAAGAAAAAACACACAATGAAAGCGCGCAGGGCGGCCACGAAACAAAGAGAATCAAGGGCAGTTGCGACGCATGGCCACAGCAGCACTGAATAGATCACGCGTCGAGATGAGGCACACGCGGCTTCAAGAGAGCAAAAAAGAAAAAAAATGGGCCCGCTATCGAGCCTCTACGACATGCCTGGATGCTGCTCTGTCCAAGATACTCGGAAGCATCGCGCAGAAGGTGTGCGCTTTTTCGCCGTTTCCGTCCTCATGTTTCCTGATCTTGTCCTGCATTCAAGTTCCTAATCACCGCTCAACCGCGTCTCTATCTCGCCTCCTTTTCTTGCCCCCCGCTCCCTTCCTCTCCCTGTTTCATATGGGCACACGCCAAGGTCCACACACAAACGCAAACACACACACACACACACACACACACACACACACACACAGCACACAACTAGAAGTAGACAGTTCACTTGCACAGCGCGCTGCTGCACATGAAACTTGAACCATGAGCCGCCTTTTATCTTCTGCAGCCTCTTCGGCTGCCTTACCCACCACGCTAGAGCTGTCTGCTGGTGCGGATGCCCCACCACTGGCGCTGTTGGACATGAGCGACCCCAGCCTCATGCAGGAGCAGTGCCTCCGTGAAGTTCCCCGAGATGACACACTTCAGCCGGACGTGTTCGACCCACCGCTTGCGCAGGTCGCCGGAGTGAGCCTCAGCGATGGCGACACGGACGGCTATCCGTCGACCTCGACACGCCTGGGCTCGACCGCGCCGTCCTCCATGTCCGCGCCACGGGGCCTGGTGCCGCAGTACTTGCACTTTTTGGCTTCTGGCGAGGCCTTCGCCGCGTCCCTGTCGGAGCGCACGCGCTCGCAGGAGAACGTGATGCTCTCCACCGACGCCATTACGGAGAAGGCGTCACACCTGTCACAACCCACTGCATCGTCATCGTCGACCTCACTGCTTGGGCGGCGTCCGTTATCGCCGTCACCACTGCACGCCGCTGTCAATCGGGCACCGTTCCTGGTGGAGCCCGTGTTCATCCAGGCCGCCACGGTGAACCTCCTGCTGACACGGCTCTCCGACGACGTGACCGCCCTGCAGACTGCGCACCGCCAGGAGGTCGCGATGCGGGTCTTGGAGGACTCCTCGCCGTCGCTGAGCCCCAAGACCGCGAGCGCCACGGCGATGGGTGCGTGGCAGAGCGCTCCGCTGCACATGCCGTACCACAACAGCATCCCGAAGCGCCTGGACCTTCCCCTGCGCGAGAGGTGCGCCTTTTGTCAGAAGCACGACTCGATGTGCAGCCGGTGCCACGCCAAGTGGGCGGCCATTCAAAAGGACATTCGCGAGTCCTGCCTGAGGGCGACCTACAACGCCCTTCCGCTGGTGAAGAGGACCTCGTTGGTGTTCCTGCTCTCCGCGTTTGGCACCGGCGACCTTCTGGCCGCTCAGCTCTTCCATGACAACGCGCTGGTGTCGCGCGTGCAGTCACCGTACCGCGTCGTCGCCGTCGGTGACGCGTGGCACACGGCGCTGACGGTACCACCCCCGTCTGGCGCGTCCGCTCCCTCGTTCACCGACTCTGTCGACGCGCTCCTCGGTGAGCGGCGCGCGCATGGTGAGCTGGTAGAGGAAAGCGTGGCGCTCTGGCTGCAGGACCGCTTCGACGACGCAGGTGCGGTCCACGCCCTTCACGTGGCGCTCGCACACCGGAACACGCGCACGACCAAGACCCTGCTTGCAGACCCTAGCGTGCGCTTCCTCTCGTCCTCGCAAAACAGCGTCGACCCGTTGTCATTTCTCCACTGCACCATCCGCGATGCGGCGGGCGTTGCCGTTCCCGACGCGCTGCTGCGCGTGCTCAATGGCAGCCGCGAGTGCCGCCAGCACATCCGCAGCGAGCTCGCCAAGGCCGCGTTGAGGGAGCACCACTACAGCGAGGTGCATCCGCTCGTGGAGGACATGCAGCGCGAGGATGCCGAGGACGAGCGAGGCCTGTGGCTGGCCGCACTGCTCGACCTGGCGGAGAAGCGCTACGACGACAGCCAGCGGCGCTTGCAACAGCTGCTGCGTACGTCGAGCCAGCAGCCGCTCGTCTTCCTCGACAAGAGCCAGATTCACCGCCTCCTCGCGGACGCGAGCAAAGGCGTGCAGTTCAAGACGAGTCGCCGTGGCTCTATTGAGAACTCTGGCGCCGTCATTGCGCTGCGTCGACTGCCGTTCAGCTTGGTGCGCAACGTGCTGCTCCCCTTCTGCACCCCCATCACACTGCTGCGCATCTACGAGGCGACAACGATGCCATTGCTGCGCGCCGCCACGACGGCCGTGGCGGCCACGTCGCCACCGCGCCTGCTGCATGCGGTGCTCACGGACGACAGCGCGCACTTTGGAGAGCTCGTTGTCGCGCTCATTGACGAGCTCCCGCCCACGGAGTCCATGACCGACCAGTCGGAGGATGGACCCACATCGGCCACAGAGACGAGGGAGGACGCGCGCGTGGCACCGGCTGTCACGGCGCAAAGCCTGCCCAGTGCGCTGGTGATGGACGGGACGCTTCGACCGCTCAATGTGCATGTGCTGTCCATGACCGACTTCTGCACGCTCGTGATTAAGCTCTCCATGGCGGGCAAGCGGTCGCGCGTCTTCACGGAATTTCTTCGCGACCAAGACGTCCCGACTTCTCTCTTCACCCAGCTCATTGGCGGCGCACCTCCACTCAGTGCGTGTCTGCGCGCCGAGGAGGTTGTCCTGTCGCGCGTCTTCACCATTCACCGCGCGTCGGTTCGGGCGCCGTGGGGGTCGGTACCGTACACGTCCTGGGAGCTCGACATGGCCGCGACCGCTTCGTTAGGGTCGTAAGATTTTTTTTTTTTTTACACAGCTCTGTTGCAAACGGCACTTGTTTTTTTTTCTTCTTCTTTTTCTCCCACTGTTTGCATGTTCTCCTCGCGGCTATTCTCTCTTTTTTCTTTTTTACTTCGCGCAGCTGTAACCAGCAACGAACCGAGTACATGTTGTACACACACGCCATCCATGCATGATGACGACCACGCAGCAGCCAACGCTGTTGTACGTGCCGTCCTCCTCCTTGTGCTTCAACTGACGGCTGTGAATCCGCATTCGCTGGTGCAAGTCAGTCTACCCACGCTGCTTGCCATCTCTTCGACGCACATGCTCTCTCCTTGTTCAAGCATCCCTGCTCTTCCTGCTCTACTTCTCGCCTCCACACATAGTTCTTCACTCTGAACAATCGAGCATTCTCCCCACACAACCACACACACACAGGCATACATACACAGCAGCGCCGTCCTTGTGCACTATCGCCACCATGACAGCTTACCACGCCGAGGAAGTGGAACTGCGGAGAGGCGAGACCCCCGTCACGCTGACATCAACGACGGGGCGCCACTTGCAGAAGGTCGCCGCCACACCGGACTCCTCCTTCTCCGCCAAGGAGAACAAATCGGCCGTGGAGGAGAAGTTCTACAGCAACTACGGCTTCCGCGTTACGCGCGAGGAAAAAGCCGCCGAGGACGTTGAGCGCCGCGAGAACGATGCGCACCTCACCAGCTCCATGGAGGTGTGGGAGGGTGTGCTGGCCGACTGGAAAGCGGTGAGCTTCTCCCAACTGAAGAAGCTGTGTCGGAAAGGCATTCCGCAGCCCGCGCGCCGCCGAGCCTGGCAACGCCTGCTGGGGTCAACAGGCGTCAGCAAGCAGATGGGACGAACAGAGCGCTACATTGACATGTGTCACAAACCTCTGGCGGACGCCAACCTGGAGGGCATCATTGAGCGCGACCTCAGCCGCACCTTCCCCACTCATCGTCTCTTCGAAGGCACCAACTCCAACGCACCGGGCCAAAGTGCGTTGCGCCACATTCTCCACGCGTACGCCAACTACAACCCGCGTGTGGGCTACGTCCAGGGCATGGGATTCCTGGCCGGGACACTGCTGCTCCAGATTGAGCGCGAACAGGACACGTTCTGGGCGTTTTGCGCGCTCATGGAGGATCCGCGGTATCGTCTGGTTGGCCTCTACGAGGCTGGCTTTCCGCAGCTACACTGCTGCTTCTACGTGTTTGAGAACCTCATGAAGAAGAAGAACAAGAAGGTGTACAAGCGTCTCAAGGAGAACAGCATTGATATGTCCTTCTTTTCCACGCACTGGTTCTTGACGCTCTTTTCGTACTACTTCGAGTACGGCCTGATCTCCGAGATCTGGGACATGTTCTTGTGCGAAGGGTGGAAGCCCATTTATCGCGTAGCGCTGTCCCTCATCGCCCTGGAGGAGGCAGCGCTCCTGCGCGTGAAGGATGAGTCAGAGCTGCTCATGGTGCTGAAGAACATCCAGGAAAACAAGGGTGCCAACACGCTCATGGAGACGGCGAAGAAGATCAAGTTCAAGACCAGCCTAGTCAAGAAGCTGTCGCGCGAGTACTATGTCCAGACCAACTCCAAGGAACTTCTCCACATGACAGATCTGTAAGACAGTGTGCCCGAGGTTTACATGTGCGCGCCTGATGTTCCACTGGTTCGTTTTTTTTTTGCCTTTGTTACTTTTTTGTTTCCTTCTCGCGAAGTGCCTGCACGCGTTCGCGCCATCACTCATTGTCCCTTGCTGATTCCTTGTTACGGCAAGCCGTTGCTTCACGGTGAGGCCTATGTACCTTTTTCTTGCTTTGCTTCTGTTTGCGTCTCCGTCACAGGTATGTGGCACTTTTCATGTCCATCAACCCGATTGACGGGCATGCTGCAATACTCACCACGAACATCTTGCCGACTGCTCTTCCTCCTATTCATGCAAGCCAGTTGGAGTGGACCTCGTAGCCACGGCTTGCGCCGTTTCATAGACACACAGGTCCCGTCTCTCTGTGCACTGCCCCGGCCCACTAGGGTTCTTCACTGTGCTTGTCTACCTATGCCTTCGCAACTACGCATTCAACAACACGCTCCTCCTCCACCCTCCTTCACCTTTCTCTACATTTCTGTGATGTTTTGTTTTGTTTTGCGTTTCGATTACACTGCGTGCAGCTCGACTTCCCCCACCATATCGTCAAGGGAACCTGCTCGCGAAACAGTAGGAGTCACACCGAGGAGGAGCCGAGGAAACGAACCTTCACACACGCGCGCACAACACGAGTGAGAAAGCAACACCGCGAGGAAGAGAGCGACGCAGAGAGAGGCTACGCAGAGGCCCAATCCCGCAATGGACGAGTTTAGCGTATTCGGGCGTGAACCGTCGTCGTCGGGGGCTTTCGCGCCTCAGCCGGAGCCGGCGACTCGGCGCGACGCACCCGGCGCCGACGACAGCGGCGAGCTGCACCCCACATACGTCACAGCGATTGCACAGACGCCCCTCGTCAGCGCCGTGGGCGTCGGCAGCGCACATGCCAGCGTTGCTGTGCCGCACTCCGCGTCGGGCCCCCGTCTGACCAGTCGCCACCCTCGCGAACCCGTCGTGGGCGTGGCGGAGGAGCCGAGCGGCACCGCGACGCCGGTCCAGAGCCTCATCACGGACGAGCCGCACCCCATCCCCGTCAAGATGACGCACGCGCAGTCGCCGCTGGACAGCCTCGGCGGCTCGCCGTCGCGCGACAGCAGCTCCGGCAGCGCACCGCGCACGGATGTGTTTGGCTCGGTCGGCTCGTCAGGGGCCTCGCCCAAGATGGCTGCCGCTGCTTCGTCGCCCGGCATCATCCACACCTCGCCGCTCTGCCTGACCGCCGCACCAAGGGTGAAGGGGGCGATCGAGCCGCAGCGGCTCACGGTATCGCGCAAGGCGCAGCTGGTCGTCGCCCCGACAGGCGGCAGCGACTCGGAAAGCGGCAGCATGACGAGCCACGGCTCGCACTCGCCGAGCGTTGAGGAGAGCGAAAGTGAGGACGAAGCGGAGGAGCAGCGCTTTGTCGACGAGTTCGGCTTCGTCATTGACGAGGACCAGAAGGAGGCGGACGAGAAGTTCATTCGCAAGATCGACGGCAAGCAGGTCAAGCGGCGCGAGGTCAAGTGGGCCCACATGACAACGGACTGGAGCCGCACAAACACCAAGATGCACGCCAAGGTGAAGGAGCGGTGCCGCAAGGGAATTCCATCCCGCATGCGTGGTGCGGCGTGGCAGCTGCTGTGCAATTCGCGCGCTCAAATGGACGCGGAGGAGAACGCGGGCGTGTACCTTGCCCTGCGTGAGAAGCGGCTGTCCGACCAGGAGATCGATGCCATCATTTCGCGTGACCTCGCACGCACCTTTCCGAAGCACATTCTCTTCAAGGACCAAGGCGGCGTTGGCCAGACGTTCCTGCGGAACGTGCTCCACGCGTACGCCGGCATTGATCCCGAAGTGGGCTACGTGCAAGGCATGGCCTTTCTCGTTGGCGCCCTGTCCACGCAGATGGGCGAGGAGGAGTCGTTCTGGGCGTTGCACGAGATGATGTACAACGAGCGGTACAAGATGCGCGAGATGTTCTGCCCCGGCTTCCCCCTCCTTCAGCAGTTCTTCTACCAGTTCAAGCGACTGCTGGCGCGCCTGCTGCCCAAGCTGAGCCGCCATTTTGAGGCCATGTCGGTCGAGCCGTCCTTCTACGCCTCTCAGTGGTTCATGACGCTATTTGTCTACCATTTCCCGTTTCGTGCGCTGCTGCGCGTGTGGGACGTCTTCTTTTCTGAGGGGTGGAAAATCGTCTTTCGCGTGGGCCTTGCTCTGCTGCAGTGGGAGGAGAAGCGGCTGCTGGCCATGTCGTTCGAGGATGTTCTCACGGCGCTCAAGACACTGCAGGACGGAAAGGACTCGAAGGAGCTTCTGCGTCGCGCACACCGGATCAAGTTCAAGACCGCCGAGCTGAACCGGTACGGAGAGGAGTACTGGCAAAGCGTCGGTCAGGCATCGCCGTAAGTAAATCACCCGTTGTTTTCGTGTGAGCGTGCGTGCTCTTGTGTGGCTCTCGAGCTCCTTCCCAGTGGATCTCTTTTTTTTTTTTTATATTGGGATCTTTTGACTCGGACACCACGTGCGATTCGTCCTTTTTTTTTGCTTAGCTGTTGTTGCGTTTCCCTTTTTTCGTTTGCCGACTTGTGAGCTCCTTCGCTCTCCATTGCATTTGCCGTACCTATCAGGAGAAAATAAATGTGAGCAGGTCACCGAACAAAGGAAAACTACTCGATCACGGATGACGGTGTGACAATTTGTCGACGCCCACGCATTGTCCCGCGTGCCCGCATCACCGTGCACAACTGACCGCCCGCGCACACTGACTGGTACACCGTGACTTGGCAATGGTGCTCTCCCTCGTCGTTGAAATAGGCACATCGTTGCATATGGCCGCTATTTTTCATTTTCCCACTGTTGAGCTTGCTCTCCATGTCGTTCCCCGTTTGCAACCAAGCACCCTGACCACCGCTCCCCACTCCGACTTTTGATTCTCTGTGTTTCTGCACGTAGCTCACAATCCTTTTCTTCTCCTTTTTTTTTGTTTGTTTGGCCTTGCTCTGGACAGCTTCACTCTCAGACGCAGTTTGTGAACTCCACAGAGGCTATTCACACACCAAGAAGTACCCACAGCAGCGCATCATGAGCGGAAAACGTGAGCGGGAGCCCTCACCGGCCCCTGCACGTTCCACGCGGGGCTCGCACTCCGGCAGTGACCGCTCTCACGACAGTTCAGACACCTCCTCAACAAGCGCGTCAAGCGACTCGTCAGTTTCCCCGCTCAACGGTGCCGACCTGGCGTTCATCAACGCATTCCGCACGGAGCTCACGTGCGATCTGAACCGCGCGCAGCAACAGAGTGACGCGCTCGACCGCGAACGGTGCGACATCATCATGGGCAACTGGCAGCCGTCGCCAGACGAGCTCGGTGGCCCCGCGCGCGCGCCGCTCCAGGAGAAACTGTCGTCTCGCGAGGAGCGCGTGGAGGAAAGTGCGTGGAGGCGGACCGCCGAGCTGGCAGCGGTTTGTCACAGCGAGATGGAGCGCTTGCACGCCCCCTGGGCCCCGCACAGGGTCTTGGAGAAGTCAGTTCTCCACCTCGCGAACACCTGTGTGCTCTGTGTGGCACCCAGCTCCCCAAACCTTAGCTACACCGCCCCTCCCCTTTCGTAGCTGCAGCGGGAGTTTTTTTTTTTTTGGTTTGTACACCAGGTCGCTTCGTTTTCTTCCGCTTCATTTTTCTTTCTTTGTCTCTCTCTCTTTTTTTTTCTGCTGTTCTTTTCCTCTTATCTAATCTCTCACCGTCTTTCTCACGGAGCTCCCTCCCCCCGTCCCAGCGGTGTTGTCAGCCACCCAGTGTCTCGTGCACCTGTGTTATATCTTGAATTTCTCTCCAAGGCGGCGGGCCTACGTGAGGCCCCTTGCCCCCCGAATCCGCTCTGTCATATGCCTGACTTGCGCACCACACCACTTTCCTTCAACAATTCCAATTGTTCTTCCTTTTTTTTTTACTCTCTTGTGTGGCCTCACAGCTTTTAGCAGAACTTGGCGAGAGAATTCACACACCAGCGTGCGTGCCGTTTCTCCTCATCTTTGTTTTTTTCTCTATTTTTCTCCCGTTTCCGTTGTCGTTTCCCCATCACGTGAGGTCTTTAGCCCTTACAGACATACCACAACCACACACATCCACACACAACCAGTTCCGTGTCGACCATGCTGTTCAACGTGCGTGCTGCGGCGAATCAAAACCGCCCCAAGGAGGAGAAGCCCAAGAACCATCTCCCAATCTCGGAGATCCTTGCCTTCCGCGACACCTGGAAGACGCCCGTCTGCGAGAACTTCTCCGTCGAGCGTATCATGTTCATCTCTCGCGAGGAGCGTCGCAAGAAGGCGGAGGTGCCGAAGCTGAAGACGACCGACAACGGCTTCAAGATCCGTGACAAGTCGCAGATGGACTCGACGGAGATCGAGCTGCGTCGCGTGCAGAGCACGCTGAACAAGCTGACCCAGCAGAACTTCAACACCGTCGCCGCGGAGATTCTGAGCCACGACGTGATTTACAACTCCGAGGTGCTTCACGGCACCATTAACATCCTGTTCCGGAAGGCCGTTGCCGAGCCCGTCTTTTCGGGACTGTACGCCCGCCTGTGCGCGCGCATCGCCAACTACGAGAAGGAGCTGGTCGCGGAAGCCGCGGCGGACCCCACCAGCGACCTTGCGAAGCTCATCGACGCCGCCGAGGAGGAGCGCGTGAAGCGGATTGTCGCGAGCGGCGGCGACCCGGCCAAGCCGTCGGGCAACAAGGGCGACTACGTGCGGTACGCCATCATGGTCAGCTGCCAGAACTTTCACAAGCAATTCACGGAGGACCCTGCGCCGACCGAGGAGGAGGCCGGCGACAGCCTTCGCCGCGCCAACATGTCCAACATCAAGTTTGTCGGTGAGCTGTACAACAAGAGCCTCGTCAGCACCGGCGTGATCAACTTCATCATCTCCGGCGTGCTCGAGGCACGCCCGCTGGACAACGACCACGTCGAGATGGCGATCAACCTCTTGAACGTCATTGGCCCCAAGTACGAGGAGCAGCGCGTGGAGGACGTGCGCAACTCGACGTGGGACAAGCTGAAGGCGCTCAGCGAGAGCGAGTCCCTCTCGATTCGCATCCGGTTCCTGCTGCAGAACCTCCTCGACCTGCGCAACTCCGGCTGGAAGTCCAAGGAGGCCCCGCCGACCACGTCCACCTCCGCCGCCAACGAGGGCGAGGACGGGCCCTCCTCCAGCGGCCCCTCGCACGCGGGCGGCAGCGGCGCACCCAACCACGCCGCGCGCCGCCCCATGCCGCGCCCGATGAGCACGTCTCAGCAGGACGCCTACGGCAGCCGGCCGCGCGGCCACGGCTTCCAGCAGGGCACGCGCTCCGTCACAGGCAGCTTCGCGGACCTGACCGGCAAGGGCGCGTACCCGCCCCCACCGCCGCCGCACGGCGGCTACCACCCCGCCGGTCCCCCGCCGCCTTTCGCGGAGGCCGCCGCGTCCGTCGCGGGCCTTGCCCCGATGCCGGAGCTCAGCAAGGACCAGAAGAAGCACCTGGACCTCGCGCAGCCGCCCGCGTCCCTGTCGGAGTCCGTCGAGGGGGCGATTGTCGACATTGCGCGCAACGCCTACACGGCCAACGAGTGGGACGACGCGACGAAGCTCATGGAGGAGGCGATGCCCCAGGAGAAGCAGGCGCACGTTGTGCACATGTGTGCGGTCTACGCGATCACCAACAAGCTCGTCCGCGCCAAGGACGACGACGAGCGCGCCGGCTTCCTGTCGGTGCTCAATCGCCTCTTCAGCAGCGACGAGCTGCGCCGCGGCTACTCGTGGTTCCTGGCGCACGCCATCTCCACCTCCATGCGCGAGGACTACCCGCGCGTCTACAAGCGGTTCCTGGAGTCGTTGACCAACACCAAGGAGCTCGACTTCCTCGTCATTGTCGGCGACGTCATGGCGCGCAGCGCCAACTACCTGGACGCGCTCGCACTGGTAGAGGTGAGCGAGGAGTGGCCGGAGGAGTTCCTCGATGTGTGGCGCGATTTTCTCAAGACGTGGCGCGAGGCGCACCCGAAGAGCAAGCCCTCCGCGACTGAGATTCTCAACACGATCGCCAACGTCCGGCAGCGCCCGCTGATGGAGGAGATCTGCGGCGACTTCCTGCTCGCCCTCGTCTCGAGCGACTTCGTCTCGGACAACGCGATTCACGCGTGGTACGCCGACAACAAGGACGACCCCAAGTGCAGCAGCCTCGCTGGCGTGATCAACTGCTTCTTCCCGGCGGCCGAGTGAGAACTCGCCAAAGGAAAGCAAAGCGCGCATCTCCCCCCTCCTCTCCCCCCAAAAACCACAACGTAAAACCAAAAAAAAAAACACAACCACTCAAACAGAAAAAAAAAAAAACACTCGTTACGGAGATGTCTGATCTATCAATCCACACGAAGATAGAGAAAGGAGGCGAAACATAAAAATGCAGAACGAGAGAAATTTAGCGTGTACGAAGAGTGAAGAGGCAAGCGAGGCATGCACCTCCACAGCACCATGTGTGTCTGTGTGCCTGAGCGCGTGTACGCACACACACACACACACACACACACACACACACACACACACAACATCCACACGCACACTTGCAATAAAAAAGAAGGTCCTCACTACATGTCGTTGGGCGGCCGGCCAGTGAGTATGTGCACCATCACCCATGGCCGGCCTCGCCGTTTTGAGCTTTTTGATTTCTTTCACCTGCTCTGCGCGTGTGTTTCGTTCTTTTCCTTTCCCGGTGAAACTCGTCATCTTCTCGTTAACCCACTAACGAAAAAACAACAACATCCAACAATTCGGAGCATCGTGCCTCCGACTCCACCATCGTGTGCACTGTTCACCGCAGGTGGGACTGTGCAGATTAGCACTGCCATCCTCTACCGCAATCAGTGTGTGCGTTTATATTTCAGCAATGACACGGCTCGCTTCGATTGCGATCACTCGTTCACGTCTGGCACTGTCAGCGCGTACAACTGGTCAGGCGCCGGAAGAGCTGAGTAACAGTGCGCTTCACACTTTTACTTGCCCCAAATCCCCCCCCCCCTCCATTCTGTTCGTCTTGCATCCTTTCTCCCTTTTTTTTCCCCCGTGCCGCTCCGCTTGTTTTCAAGGAATCGACAATGCTTAGGAAGAGCACCGTGTCACTCAAGTCGCAGCACAAGAATGTGCTGCGCAAAGGTCGTCCGCACATGATGAAGTACAAGGAGCTTAATCGGTGGCAGCGCGAGGCGCAGGGCATTAGTAAGTGGGACCAGTCCCACTCGCACAGGCCAATGCCCTACGTGGAACGCTTCAACCCGGAAGGCGTGGGCCTTGCCAAGGGCACCTCTGCCTTTGCCTGGAAGTGGTGGTACACGCAGTACCCGTGGCTGCCCAACGTGGCCCCGGAAGGCCACGCGCCGCCCATGCCACAGGGCGTGTGGCCGCCCTCGTGGGACGCCGAGTTCGCAGACGTGGTGTTGAGCATGTCGGACGCGGAGGTCCGCAGCTACCTCGTCGACAAGCTCACCGAGGTCATCTTCAACGAGACGCAGCGCGACGGCTACGAGCTCCGCCGCCTCGACTTTGAGGGCAAGCCGCTCACGGAGCTGCCCGAGCGCCGCATCATTGAGTCGTTCGTCTTCGAGGAAGACACGCTGCGCGAGCGCGTCCTGCACCAGGTGCTCGAGGGCGTGTTCCGCCTGTCGGCCACCTCAGAAGACCGCAAGGAGCTGCGCAGCGTCGAGTCGCTCATCGACTTTGTCCTCACCCACGTCACGGTCGCCCGGCCGGCGCCGGAACAGGAGGTGACAGAGGCCGCCAAGGCCGTCATGCGCAGCCACCCGCTGCAGCCGCAGCTCGGCTTTGCGCACGCCTTGCCGACGGACACCCGCGACCGCGTCGTCCAGGAGTGGGAGCGCATGCACCACCTCGACTGGCAGTTCGGCAACGCCGTCTACACGCCCCGCACTGTCGAGAACACGCGCGGAAACCTGACGTGGCTGCGCGAGAGCCAGCACCACGCCGATCGCGTCGCCTTTTTCGAGTCCGTCGAGAGCGGCGAGGCGAAGCGTCAGCACATGGCGCGCATTGAGGCCGCCGCCGCCGTGGCCCCTCAGACTGCGTGAGCATCAGGGCTGAAGCTGAACGCCGCGATGGGGAAAAGTCGGCGAAGGAATGAACAGGGTGAAATAAATGGGAGTGTTGTGATGAGAATCGGTGCTGCTGCTGAGTGCTGATCTGTGTTGGCGTGCGCTGTTTGCCCCCCTTTGTGTGAGTAAAGGCGGTCATCGCGCATCATGAAGCGTTCTTGGAGTTCTCTCGAGGACGAAAACAAACCAAAATAATAATAATAATACAGGCAAGCAGTCAAAAGTCGCGTGGCGCAAGACAGGTGAAGGTGAAGGTTCCTTCACCGCTCTTTTTGTTTTGAGTGGCCGCAAAGCCTCTGTAAGGATGCACCGTTCCGACTGTGCACGTATGTGACTGCATGGCTCGACATGTTCTGTGTGTCTTGATGCTCACTTGATGCACCCTTAACGAGACCGGCGACTGCTACATTTCTGTGGTGAACGGCAGTATACTTCCCCTCTATGGCGCTCACACGCCATCACGCAAAGGCGTGACTAGCGGCGTTCCTCATCCATTACCGCATCTCCCTTCCTACTTCTTGTCATATCTCCTCCCCCCCCCCCCCCGCTCTCTCTCCACATTCGTCTTTACATTTAGAGTGCCCATGTCTTCTCCCTCCAACACGGCTTCTGAGGTGACAAAGTCATCCGGGCCTGTCGCCGCGGAACCTTCCCAGACTCCACCGGAACCAGCACAGGAGTTGGTGCCGGCCGACCCCGAAGTACTTCAAGAGCAGATCAAGCTTATTCAGCTCTGTTTTGGTGAGCATGAGTTCGGCGTACCACTCAGGGACACCGGTGACGCTGGCAGCCGGACTGCGCTGCCCTCCTCCTCTGCCACTGACGCCGCCGCTGCTTTGCAGCCTTTCAGCGCTAAGCAGTTCGTCAACGCGAAGCTGCAGCACGGCGTGTCACTCGAGGTTCTTTGCAAGGACCTGGACGTGTTTGTCACGCACGTGCAGGGCCAAATGAAGCGCCACGTGAACACAGAGCTGCACGACGCCTTCATCAACGCCTCGGGCCGGCTGGTCGGCATGGAGGCAGAGCTGCAGTGCGCGCAGCAGCCCCTCACGGCGGCGGTCAAGCGGGTCGCCGCGGCCACGAGTCAGATCAACGAGGTGGAGCGCACGGTACAGTCGAAGATGCAGCACGCCTGCGAGGCCGAGAAGGAGCGGCAGTTCGACGAGAACTGCCTGCGCGGCATGCTGCTCTACGACGCGATGGCCGACTACCTCGATGAAGTCGAGCCGGCCCTCCGCGAGGATCTCTCCGCCCCGGCGGCCGCATCACGCGGGGGCGTCGAGGACGGGGCCAGTCGAGGCCCTAGTCTGACGCCGCCCCGCCCGACGCGCGCAGACACGGGCTTGGCCTCGCCCAGCAGCGCCGGTGGTGGGCTGGCGCCACGGGCGGCTTCGTGTGCCTCGTGGCGGGCAGACGCCGGCTCAACGGGCACCGACACACTGCGCGACAGCACACTGCGCTGTCTGGAGCGGCTGACGCAGAGCAGCGTGCAGCTGCACGGGATCGTCACGCTGCTCCCCCCGCTGTCGCACCGCGACAAGGACACCGCGGAGATGCAGCAGCTCGCCGACAGCGCCAGCGACGCGACCGCCGCGCTCGTGCAGCAGGCCTTTGCGCGCGTGTGCTTCGACTTCTTTGAAAACCCGAGTGCCGCCGTGACGCACCAGCTGCGCCAGCTCATGACCATCTACGCGCAGGCCAGCGCGGAGTCACGTTTTGTCGCCATGTTCTCCGACGCTATTCTGCGGCCATTCTTTGACAACGTGCTCTCGTGGAAGGCCGCCACGCAGGCGCGCCAGAGCACGCGCGATATGGTACGACTCCTTGACGACCTCCACGACAGCGTGGCGAACAAGCTGGCGCCTTTGCTGCTTCTCGTGCGCCGCGCGTTCCAGGGCCGGCTGATGCCCGTCGTGGAGCTTCTCTGGCCTGCGCTGTGCGAAGGCCTCATCAAGAAGCTCGTCACGCTCTACGATGCGGCCATCCCGGAGGCATTCCATCAAAAGTACGTCAGCGCCTATCGACTCTACTCGCTTGTGGAGAGCTTGTGCGGCTCCCGCGAGGAGCTTGACGCGCTGCGGGCATCGCCGGACGTTGTCGTGTGGAACCACAAGTGGAACACGGACGTCTACATGGCCCTACGCCAAGCGGAGCTGCACAAGGCACTCGACGCGTCTCTGCAGCAGCCGCTCCCCACCGCGGCCGCCGTGGCCGCGTCTTCTGGGTACTTCTTCGCACCAATGCAGGTGCTCGACACCAAGGTCGCCTGGCTGCTCTCGCCGGACGTGTTTCTGTTTGTGTGTGCACCGAAGATGCTGCGCGAAGCGGTGACGGCGGTGGAACTGGTACTCGAAAAGCTCGTGGCGCGCATCAGTGCGTCACCAGCTGGCGAGGCGGCGGCGGAGACAACCCAGCGGCTTGTGCAGCTTCTGTGCGACATGACACGCCTGCAGCGCGACGGAACGGCTGGCTGGCTCGCGCAGCTCACCCTGGCGGCGGCGGACTCGCCCCTGAGCATCGCGCCCATGATGGCCGTGGTGCGCCTGGTGCAGGAGCGACTGCTCCCCGACGGCGCGAGCCTCGTCCGCACTCGCATCTCGCAGGCCGTCGTTGCCGAGACGCTGCCCGCGCTGGAGAACATTCGCTCCGTGCGCCTGTCCTACTCACACACAAAGAAGCCGTTCCCCACGCAGGCGTCGTGGTACGTGGCGGACATGGTCAAGCCGTTTGATGCCCTCGCGCGCCGGACCGCGGAGTGGGGCATCCCCGCACCAGTGCGGCAGCGCGCCCTGCAGGATGCTGCTGAGCAGCTGGTGAGTCAGTTCGGCGCCATTGCGAAGGACACCCTCGTGACGGCCAAGAAGACGGAGGACAGCTGGGAGAAGCTGAGGAAGCGCAAGGAGGCCACGGCCGGCGGGGCCGCGGAGGTGGACGCCCCGACAGGACCGGCTGCGCTGGCGCCGCCGCAGACTCGCGTGACGCCCGACACCGCCTCCGATCGCGACAAGATGACGACGCAGCTCTTTCTGGACCTTCAGGCTCTCCTCGAGGAGCTGACGGGGCGCGGTGTGTCGCCCGACGAGGAGCTCGCGAGCGTCCAGACTGCGCGCCACCTGCTTCGTCGCGCGGAGTGGATCATGGGCGGCGACATGCCTGAACCTCCCGACATCGAGGTGGACTAACCGCGAAGTGCTCTCTCCTTCTCTCTCTTCGTATTTTGTCTTGTCTTCTTCCCCTGCTTTCTCTGAGCCACCTCGGCTTTTCCCTCTTTTGCTCCTTATGCATTCTGAGAGTGCCGTCCGAAGCCCTTTTCCCCAAACAATCAATCGACGACACATGCGACCGTGTTTCGGACAGGAAAGAAACACACCATTAGCCTTTCCATGCGCCACACGTTAGGTGGGCGTGGAAGCAGCTGTGGAGCGACAGGCACTCATCGACTAGTTTCTTGTTGCTCGTGCTCGCCCATCGTGCCTCAGCTGTACTGCACTCACACCTACATCTCCCTTCTCCTTCATGATGGTTGCTCCCACCGACAGCGCTGTGCAGCAATGTCAGGACCGAGAGCAACCACACTCTTTTCACCCATCAATCTTTCCACACACGCACACACATCTCATCGGCTTCTCTCTCCACATCTATTTCCTCACTTTCTTTTTGTTTAGAAACCGCCAAAGCAACAAGACAGAGCGCCAGTGCGGACAGCAGAAACAAACACACACACACACACACACACACACACACACCTTTTCTGCCAATATATAGCTCAACGGTCTACTTTTGTTTTTGAGCTTCATTTTTTCTCTTTTAGACGTAGGCTTTTAGTTGCTCATTCCTCTCCTGCCCGGCCGGCTCGCAGATGAAGAAATCTTCGCTGACAACGACGGGCAAGGCCAAGCCGCGTAGCAGCCTCAAGGGGCAGCGCTCCGCCTCTGTCGACAGCGACAGCGGCGCGGAGATGCACACCGAGGACATCCACGAGCTGATCTGGCGCTCCCTGCCCACCGTCCAGCTCGAGGTGCAGCAGTACGCCCAGCGCCACGCGGCAGAGGCCACGGCGACAGCCGACGCGGCCGACGCTGAGGAAGCTGCCCCGAGCGGCACGTTTGACGACATGCAGGTCCCCTGGAGTGACATGCACCGCCTCGTCACGAGCCTTTTCCTGGCGACCCACACAAATCCGACCCAAGCAGACCTCGACAACGCGGTGACCGCCGTTGTCGGCACGGCAGCCGAGCCCGTGCAGGCGTCGTACACGAAATCTGATGTAAATGCCTTTTTCGACACTATCCCGTCGCTTTGGATGACCTTGCAGGAGAAGGAGAGCGTCAGCGACCGACAGCTGCGCCAGTTCGGCGAGGAGCTCGCCAAGGCCGTGACCGACGACGAGTCGCCGTTCGCGCTCGTGGAGCCGAAGCGCATCCTCACCGTAATGCGCGCGACGACGCTCTCGACACCACTCGCCCACTTTGTGACCCTCCCCAGACCGCCCCCGTGCGCGGCCGTCTTCAGCGCGCTCTGGCGCAACCTCGTCAGCGGCCACGGCCCGACGACGCACATGAGCCTCTCGCAGTTCCGCGTCTTCTTTGTCTGGTTCTACGCCTTGCACTTTGAGAACACGACACCGACGCGCTCCGAGGCCGCGGCCGAGTACGTCTACCGCCGTTTTCGTGGCGGCAGCGCGGCCGGCATGGGCCTCGCGGACTTTGAGGCCGCCTCGCGCTACATGACCCGCAGCTACGCGCAGCGCCGCGATACCGAGCGGTACCTGGAGGAGCTCGTTGTCGCCACACACGAGACGCTGCAGGCACGCGGCATGGACACCGACGGTGCCGTCTTCTTCTCTGTCGGCGATGCCGTCAACGCAGACAGTCTGCGTCGCAAGGCCCTCCTCGACCCGCAGACGCTCTTCAGCCCCGACGAGCTGTCCGAGTGGCACGTGCAGGCGGAGCTCTACCAGACCCCGCTGAACGCCAACCGCATCTTCCTTCACGGCAAGCGCGGGGCCGGCAAGACGACCGCGGGCAGGGCCCTGGCCGAGCGCCTGAACTGCGCGCACCTCGACGTGCTCGCGCTTGCCGAAGTCCGCCTCGCCGCCAACGATGTCGCCGACCCGCTCACCCAGCAGCTCGTCGATGCCCTGCAGGACAATGAGCCGATCAGCCTCGAGCTCCAGGCCGCCTTGCTGGCGCACGAGCTCGAGCTCCGCGGCCAGTACCACGGCTACGTCTGGAGCGACACGTTCCCCACCATCGCGGAGACCGCCGATCAAGTGACCGCGCTGCTGCAAAACGTGGGCCTCACCACCCACGCGCTGCCCAGCGTGTTTGTGCACCTGACGGTCGACGACGCCGTGTACGCGGAGCGCCTCCACGAGCACCTCGCCGCGCGGGCCGCCTCGCGCGATGCCGTCCTCAACGACCCTGTCGCCGCGCAGGAGGCGCAGGCCAAGGCTAGGGCCGCCCAGCGCGCCGAGTGCGAGCTCGCCTTTGAGCGTCTCGTCGAGCTCGAAGGCCGCCCGAGCGATCAGGCCGACGCCACTGCGCTCGAGGTCGCCCGCGCGGCTGCCACGGCGGCGCAGCGCACACTGGAGCAGCTCAACGAGGCCGACGCCGCGGAGGCGGAGAAGGCGGGGGCGGCCGACGATGAGGAGGGAGAGGGCGGCGAGGATGAGGCGCTCGACGAGGACGAACTGGCCCGCCGCGCCGCCGCCCGCCACGCCGCGCTCCGGACAGCCAAGCTGGCCATGCTCATCGACGCCGGCCGCCAGTCCCTGCTTGCCCCGCTGGAGCGCGGGCGGCCGGAGGAGGACATTGTCACCGTGATTCCCGTCTTGAAGAAGGCCGCGGAGGGCGCCGCGACCACGCTGTCGCAGCACCTCGTCGTCGACGGCCTGTCGAACAGCGCGGACCTGGTGGCCTACGTGGTGGAGGCGCTGCAGCTGGAGCGCTGCGTCGTGGCCACCATTCCTGCGCTGCAGGACGCCGATGGCGACGCGTCGACCTTTGCCGCGACCGTGGCCGGCGACGAGCAGCTCGGCGCGGCCCTGGAGGACGCCGCGACGGCTGCCGGTGCCGTGCCGTCGGCCGTCTGGAAGCACTCCTGCCCCGTGACGTTTGTGGAGGACGAGGTGCTGATCGACGGCGCCTCGTGCTACCTGTGCGTGTACCGCGGCGAGGTCTACTACTGCGCGTCGCGAGAGAAGCGCGCGCGCTTCATGGGCAACCCGTACCGGTACCTCAAGGCCACGCCCGCCACGTGCCAGCGCACCTTGGTCGTGGCGACCGACCGCCTGCTCGCGTGCCTGGCCGAGACCCACCTGAACCTGGACGTGATGGTCGGTCAGCTCGCCGACACGCTGCACCTGACGCGCATGCCGCTGGGCGTGTACGCGGACGCTGTCCGTGAGCGCCGCGACCTGCGCAAGGCCCGCAAGGACGCCCTGATGCAGCGCCGCCAGGAGTTCACCGAGGAGCGCCAGGCCCGCGACGAGCGCTACGAGAAGCGGATGAAGCTCGAGGCGAAGAAGAAGAAGAAGGACAAGCGCAAGAGCGACGCGCGACAGGCCACCGTGCGCTTCGCGAGCGACGTGCCGGCGGGCAACGCGGGCGGCGCCCCGCGACGCAAGGTCCTGATCCAGGACACCGTGCAGGAGCGCATCGAGGACGTGCTCGCCAAGAACATCGCCGACGAGAAGGAGAAGTCGCTTGAGAGCGTGCCGGTCCTGCTCGCGCTGCTCGACGCCGCCGAGGTGGATCAGAGTGCCCTCAGCGTGCTTTACGCGGAGCGCATGATGCCCGAGCGTGTGCTGGTGCTCGACCACGCCGGCCCGGCCACCCGCGACGACGACGACGCCGAGCAAGACCGCAGTGACGCGGAGGACGAGGACGAGGAGGAGGACAGCAGCGGCGCCAACACATCTGCGAGCAAGGACGAGGCCGCCACCGAGACAGTGATGACCGCGCTTCTGCAGCAGCTGGAGCACGGCGCGGCACCGACGGGGTGGAAAAAGGAGGACAGCGGTCTGCCCGCGCAGGCCTTCACCGTCCAGCGCGTCAACGTCGCTGGCAAGGGCGAGCTGGAGCTGCTGCTGGAGGTGAAGCAGCTCGTGTCCCCCGGCGCTGTCGCCTGCAAGGACGCCGAGGTCAACGAGGAGCTCGGCAACGACGAGGAGCGCGAGGAGGACCCCGAGGAGGACGAGGAGGCGGCCCTGGCCGAGGACGGCGATGAGAATTTTCCTGCCCTGCCGCCGCGGCCCTCGCAGAACGCCCAAGCCCTCCCTGGCCTCCGCTTCCTCGACCAGTTCGGCACACGCCTCAACTACTGCCCCGTCACGCTGCACGAGAAGCGGCTCGTCGTGCACGGCAAGCACGAGTACTGCACCGACTACCGCGGCAAGCTGTACGTGTTCGCCTCCGAGGCGTGCCTGAGGCGGTTTCAGATGAACCCGCTCAAGTACGTGAACCAGTCCCCGCCGCGCGACATCCCGCCGCGCATCTGGATTGTCGGGACGACCCACTCTGGCCGCCACACACTCGCCCGCGACCTGCAGAGGAGCTTCCAGATCCCCTACTTTACCTACGACCGCAAATTCTTCGAGGCGTGCATCGAGGCCACGATGCAGCCCGGTGGCGCCGAGGTGAGCGGCATTCACATCCCCTGCGACACCACCGGCAACCCGTACGTGGCGCGCGCGCAGAAGCTGCTCAAGAAGATCCGCGACACGGCGGAGGCCGAGGAGAAGGGCCTCAAGCTGCGTGCTGAGGCGACGGCCAGGCTGGAGGAGCAGGAGCGCCAGGCCGAGGCCGCCGCCGACGGCAGCGAGGTGGACGAGGAGCTCGCGGAGCTGGACGAGGAGGCGGAGGAGCAGCTCCGGCTGCAGGCCGAGTACGAGCCCGAGGACGAGGAGGAGAAGCAGACCCGCCTGACCGAGTCCTACCTGCGCATTGCGAGCTGCGTCACCCGCTTCGAGCCGTTCGAGTCCAAGGGCTACATCATGGTCTGCCCTCCCTTCTCGGAGCTCGACCAGGACGTCCTTTTCGGCGCCGACGGCGTCCCGGAGACGGTCGTGTACTTGCGCCAGTCGGCCCAGACCTTCCGCGAGCGCGCCGAGCACCGCAACACCGCCCTGCGCACGGCCCGCGAGGCGCTGGAGCTGTCCAAGCGCGTGGACCCGACCCGACGCGACCAGGCCGCCGCCCGCGCACAACGCCGTCGGGAGCGGCAGCTGCACAAGTGGCGTCGCCGCCACATTGGCGCAGATGACCCGCCGTCGGAGAACGACGATGGCGACGCGGCGGCCGACAAGGACAACGCGTCCGACCCTGGTGCACTGGCCCCCGAGGAGGAGGACGCCTTTGCCGAGATGGACGTCGAGGGCACGCTGTCGCTCGAAACCGGCGCCATTGAGGAGTTCATCAGCGCCGTCAAGGAGCGCCAGGTGGATGTGGTGGCGATCGACGCGGACCGCCCGCTCGAGACCGTCCGTCGCCTCACGCGCGAGAAGCTGCACAACCGACTTGAGGATCGCCTCTCCTTCTTTTGCGCCTGCGAGGTGGTGAGCTACGAGACGGCCATGACGCGCCTGGAGGAGGGCCGCACCAACCTCTCCGTGTTCGGCCTACACGACCCGGTCGCGCTGTACGAGACGCGCCTGGGCAAGCGCCGTGCATGCGTGCGGAAGCCCGATGGCGTCTGCCTGACGGCGGAGGGCAGCCCCGACGACGCAGCCGGGAATGGCCGGCTGAGCCTTCTCGGGACGGTTCCGCACGGCACCCCGCCGTTTCGCAGCCGCGGCGACGACGAGGACGACGTGCTCGACGGGGCCCACGGCTCGGGCGTGGACGACGCCCCACGCGCGTCGCAGGACGAACGCGAGGAGGAGCCCGGGGACGAGGAGGAGCCCGATGAGCTGTCCGAGTGCGGCTCTGAGGACCTCGGCGAGTTCCGCGCGCGGCAGACACGGCGCGAGCGCATTCTGGCCAAGCGTGCCGCCCCACGCGCGTGTCAGCTGGGCTGCCGCGTGTTCTTTTTCAACTCGGAGCACAGCCTGCTCGAGTTTATGCGCAACCCGCTCTTCTTTGTCGAGCAACCGCCTTTTCTGCCGGCGTTGCGGGCCAAGCCTGTGCTCGCCGTCTATGAGGACGACGCACGCACGGCACGCGACGACGGCCGCAAGCACCGCAGCGCGGCGGAGCACGCCGCGTTCAATCTGCACTATGAGTTCCTCAGCGTGCCGAAGCTGCTCTCGTGGGCGGCTCTCCACCCGCGCCTCGGATCCCTGCGCACGCGCGCCGTCGCGGCCGCCATGCAGCACACCGCGGACGACAACCTCGTCAGCACGCTGCTCGCGCTCCGCCTGGCCGACGCCGGCGTCAAGCTGCGCGGCGCCGTGCTGCTGAATCTGCCGCGCACGCCCGCCCAATGCCAGGCTGTCGTCGCCGCCGCCTCGCCCATCGCGAAGGTCGCGGCGCTCGTGCGTCCGGGCAGTGCCGCGGCCCGCATGGCGGTCGAGTCCGTGCCGGCGTTGCAGGCGACGTGCGGCGGGGCCATTGAGCTGCCGGTGCCTTTTCCTGCCAACGCGGCGGACTTGTCGAACGTGGTGGAGATGGTGCATCGCATGGACGACCTGGAGCGTGCCTCGCGCGAACTGCTGCTGCGCACGCAGAACGGCTTCCCCGCCAACCTCGACGGGGCGTACTACACGCAGGCATTCAAGGAGCGATCTGTGTCCGAGTACCGCACATACTGCCCGTACTGCTGGGCGGAGGAGGGCGACCTTGTGGAGAGCAGCGCCTCGCCGTACCGCGCGACATACCTGGGCCGCTTGTACTACTTCCACTCCGCGCTCCACCTGCGCACGTTCCTGAGCCAGCCGACCACCGTGGCGGACCCCGCGACACTGCGGCCGCTGCCGCCCGTCTTGCCGATCCGCCGCTCAGGCCCTGGTGCAGAGCCGGTGGACGTTGAGGACGCGGAGGCGGGCCTCGCCTGCCAGGGCTGCTGCCCGGTGGTGCTCTACGACACGCGCGATCACCGCGGGCTGCGCGGCGTGCTCGAGCCCGTCGCCGAGCCCGGCTCGCTGGACTGCCTCGTCGAGTACGGCGGCACGCTCTACGCGCTCCGCGACGAGGCTCACGTGCAGCGCTTCATGCGCCGCCCGTGGCAGTACGTGGACGGTGCCGCGATGCCGCCGTCGCGCAAGTGCCCGCTCACGCCGACGCGGCGTCAGAACGGCGTCGAGGACGAGGAGTTTGTCCGTCGCCAGCTCTACGACGCGCTGGCGCAGGCCCTGGTCGCCGTGGGCACAGAGCGGCCGCGCTACCCGGGTCTTTCCTCGGAGGAGTCCGCGCTCAAGTTTGTCGCGCTGCACATGAAGGCACACAACGCCGTCGAGAACAACGGCATTCAGGACGAGCAGTACAAGAACCAGCTCGAGCTGTTTCGCAAGCGCGCGACGCTCTACCGCGACACCAAAGAGGACAACCAGCTGTCCGAAGAGGCCTGTGCTGAATACGAGCGCCTGCGGTTTGGCCTCCACAAGGTCAACGAGTTCGCCACCCTCAAGAAGGTCGCGTAATGCGTGCGCAGACCACTCGTGGACACGTCACGTGTGAGAGGTGGCGCGGGAGAGAAAGAGAGCGGGACAGGGAGAGGGAGAGGGAGAGAGAGAGAGAGTGGTGGTTGGTTTGACGTAAAAGATCACTCTCGCACTCAGGCTCTCTCTCGCCTTTCATTCCGCACTGATTTCTGCACATGCCGTGCTCATTGCTTGGTTTGCTTTTTGTTTGTTTGTTGTTGCACGCGTTGCGTGCTCTAGTTGAATTGTTGGTTGCTCTTTTTTTTCTTTTTTGATTGTTTGTTTGTCCCGCCTGTGCACTGTGATAGCCCACGACAGGTGCTCTCCATGTATGTGAAGTTGGCGTTCCCTTTTTCTCGTGTACCTTTTCGTTTCTCTCCTATTTGTGCTGCACCCTCACTTCTTCATTGTTCTTCGACGAAGAGGAGGACACACACATTCGCAAGGATGTATAAACTGTCCACATAATCGCCATTCACCACCACAACCTAGCGTTTCTGCTTCATGTCGAAGAAAGACTTGGCCACAAACCAAACAGACGACCCGTGGACTCAAGACACGCTCATCTGCACGCGCGGCATTTTTCCACACGGCGGGTCTTCAACTTGCGCATGTCCGACAAATCTGAAACTCGACATCCGGTCTTTTCAGCGCCTGTTGACTCGTTCTTGTTCTTACAGAAAACTCCTCCTCCTTGGCGTTCTTTCCCGCAGTTCCTCTCGGAAACAGTGCGTACCGTGCGTCCCCATCATCCCCCGTTTCTCGCTCTCTCTCTCCATCTGTCTTCTTTCAATCCCCTTTTCCTCCTCGGTTCACTGCATGAGAAGTCAACGCACAACAGTCATTAACAACCGCGCAAAACAGGCCTTTTGCGCTTTTCTTTCCTTTCTCCGCACTCTTTGCACTTTCTGTTTCTTCGGCAGCTTGTTTGCATCGAGGACAGGCGATTGTGCCTTTTATTTTTCTCTTACTGTCTATCTGATTTCAGTTTCTGACAACGGCCAACATGTCCGAGTCCTTCAAGCTGCGCTTCCGGTTTCCCGCCTCCTCGGCGCCAAAGGAGCTCGTGTTCGACGCGGAGACGCCGTGGGCAAGTGTCGTTGACTCGATCGCAGCGGAGTCCAGCATTCCCGCCGAGAAGCTGAAGATCCTCGCCGGGTTCCCGCCGAAGCCCTTTGCACCGGAGGACGAGAGCGCCACGATCAAGGCGCTGAAGGTCCGCAACGGCGACATGTTCACCGTGCAGGAGGGCGAGGCGACGGTGCGCATTGTGAACACGGGCGGCCGTTACGCGCGGCCTGTCTCGGAGCGTGCGCACTTCACGCGTCGTATCTGCCCGTCCGACAACTCCTGTCTCTTCCACGCCTGTGCGTACGTCCTGTGCAACAAGAGCCGCAGCGACGGCCCGCGGCTGCGCCAGCAGTGTGTGCAGGAGGTCTTGTCCGATCGCGAGACCTTCAACGTCAACACCCTCGGTCAGACCCCCGAGTCGTACGCCGCGTGGCTGGCCAGCCCCAAAAACTGGGGTGGCGGCGTCGAGCTGCAGATCCTGAGCAAGGTCTACAAGACCGAAATCGTCGCGCTGGACTTGGAGTCGACGCGCATGCAGACGTTCGGCGAGGATGAGAACTACGACGTGCGTGCGTTTGTCGTCTACACCGGCAACCACTACGATTGCATCGCCATGAACGACACCTACGGCGAGTCCGGCCTCGAGAGCAAGGACCAGGTGCTCTTCAACCCCCGCGACAACACCGTTCTCGATCGCGCGCGCCGCTTCGTCAAGGACGAGGGTGAAAAGCTGCAAGCCACGCGTGGCAAGCGCGCGTAACACGCGACGCGCAAGCACACCACCGCGGTGAAAAGAAGAGCTGCACAAGCGCGATGATAGTTGAGTTTGCGCCACGTCCTCGACCCGTCGAACGGCAAAACACGGTGGCGTTATGGAGGAGAGTGTTGCCTTGTTTGGGGATTCTATCGAATGCTCCTGTTTGTGCATGTGTGCGCTGTTGTTTCCTGACGATTGCGTTATATATCTCCACTCATTGCACCAATATTCTCCTCTGTTTACTATTACCGCGGAGTCTACCTCCGCGTGACCGTCATTGCTTTTGGCAGGCATCCGAAAAAAAAAAAAAGCAATATCAACCACACAGAACATAGCAAATGTCGAAATGAAGATCAGCGATGTGCGGAAGACCGCACACATCGAATTGTATGTTTTGAACGTGCCCCACCGAAACGCTCGCCTGTGTCTGAGTGTAAATTCCTCAAACATACGCACGCATACCACTCACCAGCAGCGCACCTTTTTTTTTTAAATTTGACCTCTGTTGTTTACCCTTTCCATCATCCTCCCACCACTCCGTTTCATTCCTCCCCTGCTCTTTCCTCTCACCGACGCCGTTCTGGTGTCTTGGCAGCTCCGATACACGCGTCGCCCATCATGTCCACGCGTCGTCGGCCCGCCCCACCGGCGCACGCCGAGCCGACTTCCTCCGCGTCCTCTCCTGCCCCGACGGCAAGCGCACTAGACCAGTACCGCCAGCAGGCGGCGGACATCGCACGCGCACTCAACGAAGGCGGGCTGCCCTCGCTCCTGCCCGTGGAGATGGACCGCAAGGGCACGCGGACAGCGAGCAGCCCTGTGGCCGGCTCCACGTCCGCCTTCTCGAGCCAGGTGGAGACACAGGGATCGATGGCAGCGCGACTGCACACCCCCACCGCTCGCGCGCGGGCCCCGACACCGCCACCACCGCCTGCGTCCGCCTCCTCCGCGGGCCCGTCGTCGTCGTCGTCACGGGCGGCCGCCGCGATGCTGTTTGACGAGACAGACGACGACATTGAGCGCGAGACGGACGCGATCAAGCTCAAGCACCTGCTCCTCGATGCCCGTCAGCGCCGCCGGCGGGACAAGGAGATCATTGACCACCAGCAAGTCACCATTCGTGAGCTCGCACTCAAGCTGAACGACGTGTCCGAGTTCATCGACGTGCAGGAGGACCTGGAGGACCGTCTGCGCGGCATGAAGCAGCAGCACGTGCAGCAGATGAACGACCAGAAGGAAGCCGCGCGTGTGGCGCGCTTGGAGATGCTCGAGAGCCGCGTGAAGCTGCGCTCCATCGAGGAGGAACTGAAGCGTGCGCACGAGGCCGACGTGACTGCACGGGCCAATGACCTGCTGGACACGCGCACGGCGCAGGTGAACGAGGAAAACTTTGAACTCATCGCGGACCGCGTCATGCTGTCCAAGGACGCCGCCACCAGCAAGGCCAAGGGCACCGCGCTTGCCGAGCAGAACACCCGACTCCGCCGAGAGGCCGATCTGCGCGCCTCCACCGAGAAGGAGCTGCTGCTGCGCAGCACCAAGCAAAAGAAGGAGATTGTCGATCTGAAGCGCCAGGTCAAGGCGATGGAGGACAACCTCGATCGCGTGGCCGCCGAGTACGAGGCCCAGCTCGCCGCGCAAAAGACGGCGTTTGAGAAGCAACTCAAGACCGTCACAGCGGAGCGCGATGCGGCGCAGCATGATGCCCTGCGTCTGCACGCCGATCTGAGCAAGCTGCGCCAGCTCTCTGCGCAGATGATGAGACAGCGCAGTGAGCTCGAGGGCTTCTTCCATGCGGCGCTGGCCGACGTCAAGCGCGAGGTGGTCGCGGAGAGGCGGCAGCGCGTGTGCCAGGGTGCGTCGAGTGCGAGTGCGACACACACGAACGCGTCCGCCCTGCGCATCGAGGGCCAGCCACGACTGATGCTCACGGACGACACCGGCCGGGAGCGACGACAGTGGACCGTGGACAAGCGCGGCTTCCCGCTCCTGGTGGACCCCGCCAAGGTGAGCGGCAAGGCGTTACCGCCGATCCCAGCCTCGGGCACCCAATCGATGAACCCGCGCCTCGCCACCAGCGCCTCCCGTGACAGCGTGCCGTGGGAGTGGGACGGCGCCGTTGACGACGTCGCCGACGATGGTGCCCCGCTCTTTCACGATGAAACCACTGTCGGTGCGACCGCGCTGCGAGCGATCCCGGACGCCCCGACGCTGCGCGAGCTCAAGTCCGTCAAGATGGAAGAGCTCAGCTGGCGCGACAAGGAGCGGGTGCTGCAGTACCTCTTCCGGCGCCTGCAGCGGTCCCGTCCAGGGGCGACGCGCACGGTGCCGACGGTGGGTGACGCGAGCGAGGTCGAAACGACTGTGCGACCGCTGGAGCAGGATGATGGCATCCCGGACGACTCGGACACCTTCCTCACACAGTAGTGCGCCACTCATGTACCTCTTCCCTACACACACACACGAAAAGAAATCTAGAAAACTGACGCACTGAATCCTTCATCGCATTCCGTTTTTCTTTTCTTTTTGGAGATACTTGCCTTCACCACTCTTTTTTCCTGCTCCTTTTCTGTCGACTACAAGCCTCATGCAGACAAACTGGAACAGGATTATGTAATGTACCAAACAACAAGCACAGAAGTAGAGAAGACAATCTCGTCTCCAGGCTGTCTGCCGGAAAGTAGCTGTGCTTGACACAGTATGCTTGAAGCATTTTCAAGCACCGGCGTGGAGGGGTGCTCCTTGACAGGGTTATTTGGTGCGCTTTTCAACGCGCGTGGGAGGGTTAGCGCCTCGCACTCACTCGTCAGCCTCTTACGTTCGTTTTGACGTGCCGTATTTCTGCCCACCTGACACTTCCTGCATATTGCTACTCCGCATGCCCCCCTCTGCCCGTCTTTGTTTCCTCATCTGGACTCTTGCACTTCCCAAGGGGCATTCACACTACACTTGTCCTTTTGTTTCGTTTGTGTCGGCTGCCCAGTTTGTGCACGCTGTGTGACATTACCTAGATTGTCTCGCGTTCACGCACACATACACAAACACACACAGACAGGCACCCCACCTTTCTCATGTCCGCGCCTGTCGCAGGACGCCGAAAAGGGCAGGCAACGGAGGCCACAAACTCCTTCTTCTCTCAGCCCACCTCGCAGGCCGCAGACAGCGAGCCGAGCTGGCTCACAGGCGCCACCACCACCACCGCCGCCGCCACCACCGCACCGGCGGGTCCTCCACCCACACAGAGCGTCGCCCCACCGCGGCCTAATGCGGCCACCGACCCCTTAGACTTTCTCAGCTTTGACGACCCCGCGCCACCCACACGACCACCGGCGGCTGCGACGTCTGCGCCGATCGTCACTCCTACCGCACAGGCGGCCAGCGGAGGACTTGATTTTCTCGACTTCTCCGAGCCAGCCCGACCGCCGGTCCTACCACCGGCTGCGACGCCTGTCGCAGACACAGGCTACACCCTGTTTTCCACCGGCAACGACCCGTACACGCGGCCCAACAACGACCGGCTCGTCCGCGAGTACGAGAGCCTCTTTGCGCAGTTCACACAGCTCGACGACGAGCTCGCCCACTCAGCCGCGGTGGTGTCGGCCATCGAGGGCGGCTCCCACGACGTCATCCGCGAGTACGACATGGCCGAGTCGGAGCTGACGCAGCTGGAGCACAAGGTCACGGAGGCCCGCGAGGCGGTCGCGCAGACGCACACCAGCCAGCAAACAGAGCTTCGCGCACAGACCGCAGCGGCGGCGACGAGCCAGGCGGCGCAGAAGGCCGCCGCTGTGGAGGCCGCCCAGGCCGAATGGGCGGAGCGCCTGCAGAAGGTGACAGAGGCCGTGAGCGCGCGGCGCGCCACGCTTGCCACCACGCGCGCCGAGTACGAGGCGATGCACGCCGACGTGGCCACGACGTCCGTCACAGACAGCGCCGTGCGCGGACTTGAGACACGACTGGGCGGCCTGGTGAGGGGCATGCGCGCGGACTTTGGGCTGCTCGTGAAGCCGCTTCTCACGCGTACCATTCAGAGCGAGATAGCCGAGGCCGCACAGCAGCGCGCCGAGATCCACCGCATCGACGCCAAGAAGCGTCGCGAGGCCCTGCACGAGAGGGCGGCGTCGCGTATGGAGGCGTTCACCGCGTTTCTTGCCCAGCGCGCCGAGGTGCGCACCACCGCATCGGACAACTTGTTCGGCGAGCTGAAGCGCGACCTCGAGTCGTTTCGCGCGACGCGCGCCAGCGAACGCCACCGTCGCCTCGGCGAGTTCCAGGCCTCCCTGCGCGAGAGCTACGAGACCTCGCGTGCCGCCGTCCACGCGCGCGTCAAGCAGCAAACGGAGCTGGACGAGCGGAGTGTGGCGCAGGAGCTGGACACACGCGCCACGGAGGAGCGACTGCTGCGCGAGCGCCTCACACAGCAGCTCGCCCTTTTCCGCGACCGCGCTGCGGAGGAACGGAAGCTCGTCGTACGCGCCTCACTGGCGTGTGCATCGTCGGTCGAGCAGCCCAGTCCGCGCTGGCAGTCACCGACGGGCCCATCCTCGTCGTCCTTCCTGGTAGACACGGCCATGCCGCGCATGCGCCAGCTCCAGCAGGACGTGCGCGCGGATCGGGAGCGCTGGCGGGCGGCACTGTCTGCGCAGTCGTCCTTGTCCAGCCACAGCACGGCGCTCTCCACGGCCCGGGAGCAGCTGGTCTCGCGAAAACGCGCTGTCGAGGAGGCCTTCCGTCAATCGGATGCGTCGCTCGCACGGTGGCGGTCAGCGGTGGCGCCACTGTCGGCGGTGGTGTCGCGCCTCGGTACGACGTTGCAGTCCCGACGCGTGCAACTTTCTGGCCTGCACGCCTCGGTGCGCGAGAGCCGGCGTCTGTGGGAGACGGACATCCGTCGCGCCTTGTCGCAGAGCCTCGTGTCGTGCGGGGGTGCCGACGGCGAGGCGCTCACGTGGCCGGCCGATGCCATGACGGACATACTTCACGACCTGACTTCTCGACTGGACCAGCACCGGTTGCTCGAACAGCAGCTGCGTGACGGCCGCGTCGACTTTGTGCACATGCACGAGGCGCAGATGCAGCGTCTGAAGCGGGCCTACGTGGCGTCCAACGACAAGCTCGGCGTGGTCTTCTCGTCGTACGAGCAAGTCACACGGACAGGTGCGCAGCTCGAGGCGCACCGCATCGCGCTGGAGGCCGCGGCGGAGGATCTGGAGGCCGCTCAGGCCGCGCTGGTGCGCGACCAGGCGACCGCCGTGGCACTTCACGCCCGCATCCAGCAACAGGCGCGGCAGGCGGAGCAGATGGGCAGCGAGATCGACGCCGCGGTCACGCCTTTCGAGGACGTCACGCCGCACTACGCCAACCGTCAGAACACCGCTGCCGCCACCATCACCACAACGACGGACTCGTCCTCTTCACGGAGCGTCTCCCACCATGCGGATGGTCGCAGCACCGCCAAGGCCGACTACACCTCGCACGGACTGCCCCCGTCCCCACAACAGCGGCGGCCGATCCCTTCCCAGCGCGGCAGCTACACAAAGCCCAACTCGACCTTCCCGCCCACGCCGGTGCGCTACGGTGATCTGCCTTTGTCGCGGTCTCCGGCCCAGCGCCAGGCGGGTCCACGCCGCTACGGCCAGCACGACCCCAGTACACCGCAGACTGGGGCGGTGAGTGATGCCAGCCCGCAAAGTGCGCTGCGCTCGACGACCACGACGCTGGCCACCGACTTCTCCACCAGCCTGCTTGGCTTCGACGACGAGGATGACGACATGACAAACATGGATGACACCGGTGTGTCGGAGCACGGGCCCGATGCGCTCTACCAGGATGTGCCGCCGTACATGCCGCCACGTCCCTATGTCACGCGCACGTCTCCATCTGTCGACGCCGTGCCGCACGTGGACCAGACTAACTTTGGTCGTTCGCTGACCACCCCGTCGACTTCCGAATAGCGATTCTTTTTTGTTTTGTTTCGCTCTGTGTTTGTTTAGATGAAATCTTTAGACTCCCCATATTACAATAGCTCCATTGGTACTGTCATCAACAGTGTCTTTCTTTTTGTTTTGTTTGCTGTGTTACATAGATGCCCCCCCCCCTTTTCCTCCACTTCTCCCAAATAAAGCAACCAGAAAACATAAAAACTGTTCACACTCTGCGTGGCATCTCTCTTCTCCGGACGATTGTCGCTGTTAGTGGGTCTGCATCGGCAACGAGTTTTGTATCTCTCAGTGATGGATTTTTCTCTTCCAGTTGCAAGGCGAAGACAACCGCGCAGTAGTCAACTGCAGCTGTCGGCAATGAAGACGTGCGAGGAGTCACTTCTTCGCCCCGTCACCGTCTCTCTCTCTCTCTCCATCTGACGTCAAACGCTTCTCCTCTACATATCGTGTCTCCCTCAGCGAGGTCTGTGTGCTACGCACAAACAACTAGGAAAGTTTCGGCAAGTACCAAACACACACTCACACTCTTTTTTTTTTTTTTTGTGGTGCGACGCGATGCTTCAGGCAGAGTTCACCCTTTATCGCTTCGTGTGCGACCTGGAGACCTTCACTGGTCTGTTCGCCGAAGACAGTGAAGGCAGACACATTCCTGACACGGCGGCGTTTTGCTGCGCGTGGGCCCGCGTGCCGCGTGCTAAGGTGTCGACGATGAACCCGGTGCAGGTGGAGCCGCACGGCACGACGTCGACCACGTACTTCAAGTCACTGAGCGCGGACATGGCGCTGACCTTTGCACTCGACCCCGTCTCGCTGCGTGTGAACGGGGACAGCGAGGTCTTGACGTTTCAAATTAGGCCGACCCAATACAACGGCGGCGACATCCCCGTGGTGGCCAAGGGCACGCTCGACCCTGTGCCGTACTTTGGCAAGCCGCGCAAAAACTACGCGGTGAAGCTGCGTGACGCCTCGTCGCAGGCCATTGGCAAGCTCATCTTCAACCTCGCGGTGACCGAGCTGGACGCCGAGGACACGGAGGAGGTGCGTCGCGTCGCGAGGGAGTCGCAGAGCGCCACGCGCGCGTCGCAGGCAGGGACGCCGAGTCGCCCGCCGCCGCCGCGGTCCTCGACCGGCAGCCGCAACCCGTCCGTCGACCACTCGCCGGTCCGGCACTTCACGACGCCGATGGTGACGACGAGCGCGTCCAAGACACCACCGCGAACCTCTGCCGACCGGACGCCGCCGAAGCAGCCGCCGTCGCACCAGGTCTGGCAGGCCCAGGAGCAGGAGGGCAACAGTCCGCTGCCCACTGCCCCCAAGGTGGTCCTGGCAAGTGCCGCTGCCACCGCGGGAAGCACTGCGAGCGCCAAGGCAGCGGCGCACAGTGAGGCCACGCGCAATAGCGCGGCCGTCCCACCCACAACAGCGAGCTCGGCGAAGCAAAAAACGAGCACCGATCGGCAATTGCTGACGCACGCGCAGCCACAGTCGCCCCCACACGCGCCGCCCATGTTGGAAAGTCTGCATGTTGTGTTCGAGCGCGTCTCGGTGAAGCCGGAGGAGGTTCAGATGGACCGCCCTGCACCGTTCATCATTGGAGCCACGTACACCGTGAAGCTCCGCCACGGTACGAGCGCGTACAGCACCGCCAACATGACCTGCACACGCGGCCGCGAGGTTCCTCTGCTCGAGCAGCAGACGCGCCTCTCGCTCTTGGCAGCCGGAGAGGAAAAGCTGCGCTTCTCCCTGTGGGAAAACGGCAAGCAGGTGGCAGGGTTCTCGCTCGCTATCGACAAGTTTTGCAATGCGGTGGGGCAGCCCAAACCGTATACGATCCCCTTCCGCTACCACCCGACCAATCAAGGCTGCGCGCTGGACGTGACCGTGCAACGTCTGCAAACGCCTCTCGAACCGACTGTTCTTGCCACTTACCCAGCCGCACCGGTCGCGGTCCAGCTGCCGACGGCGCCGCCGCCGTCGACCACCACCATCACCCAGGCAGCCGGTCCCTCTGCCCCAGCAGTGGCCGCCCCCGCCCCCGCGGAGGCACCAAGGGAACCTGTTAACGCGAAGATCTCGCCCGTAAAGGTGTTGCACCGCTGGGCCGCCACGGACGCACCGACGCCTCCTTCAGCCGGACGCGGATTCACGCCGGTCACGGCCGCCGCCGCCACACGCGAGCGCAGCGCCAGCTCACCAGCCCCGCACCACCCTCGCTCTGGCCATGTCTCTGCCGCAGTTGCACCACATATTGTGGCACCCGCTCCCCCGTCCGCGCCAGCACACCACACACGACTGTCGTACCAGGAGGCCCTCAGCGACACGCGATCGGACCCATTCTCCGTGGCCGACACGGTCATGGAGCTGCGCGTCGTTGAGGTGGCCCCGCGACCGGCGCCCGTTCGCACGCAGCCGTACGTGCCGTCGCTCGCCGGTCCGAGCATGTGGGCCGCGAACGAGGCGCAGCTGCGTAGCGAAGACAGCCGCCACCACACACCGCTGCGCCAGCGCGTGGAGATGACGGACAACGCGGCTGTGGCATTTCCCGTGGAGACGTTGGCCGTGCCGCGCATCATTCCCGACTCGCGTCGTGCGCACTCGCGAGACCCGTCGTTCACCGCGCTGGGTCTGCCGAGTGAGCCGCAGCACGCGGACCCCTTCGCGCAAGGACGCGGCACGCCCGTGCGGTCCTTTTTGCCGCGTGCCAGCGACAGCCGCGAGCACTCGCGGAACAGCACGCCCGTGGCGAGCACCTCCCACGCGGACAGCCGCCGCACACAGGCTCGCGGAGACGGAGGCCGAGTGGGAGGTCAGGCCCACGCCCACGCCTCATCGCGGCCGCCCCAGACGGCCGACCCCGCGGAGAAGCACATGTCGGCGGTGCTGGCGCGACTGGATGCGCTGCGCGAGGAGCGGAACCGCACGCCCCTGTTCGACCGCCGGCCCTCCGCGCAGGCCGACGCGGGGCCGTCCCGCCCTTCCCTCTTGTCCGACTGGCAGCAGTGGCGCAGCTCGCGGCACGGCAGTCTCGATGGCAGCATGAACTCCCCGTACGACCCCCGTCGCTCGCTGTCTGTGCACAGTGCGATGAGCCGTGACGACTCGGTCGCGTCGGTGTCGTCGCGCCGCTGCAGCCCGCTGCCGACCAAGTCGTTCGCCACGCAGGCCGAGCTGCGGCCGGTGCAAACCGTGGTCACGGACGACGACGCTCTTACACGCTACCGTCGCCATCGCGGTGCCGCGCCGTAGGCTGCGAGGCCACACACGCACACACATCCAATCCGGATTACATACATACATATCTTTACGCACTTTTGGTGCTGGCTTAGACTAGACGACGCAAACAAGAGCACAAATTCACAAGTGCACGAAAAAAAATAAAAATGCAACGGCGGAGCACAAGCACGCATGCGCACACGAGTGGAGCGTGTGGGAGCACCACCCCAAGCCAAGGACGCAATGCTCCACACTAGTTCTCATTTCGCGTTTGCCAGCGCAAACACCTGTCGCAGCCACCGCATGGTGGCCACTATTCACGCGTGTCGATCCCTGAGCAGCAGAGAAGAACGGCGTGAACTCGCCGTATCGTGCTCTATCTCAATCATGACCATGTATATTTGTCTATACGTACTCTTTTCTGTTTTTCACGTCTTCTTACTCTCTCTTCTCCCACGTCTCTTTCCACATTCGCCACCGACACTCCCTTGCCCCCCCCGGTTCTTCCCTTGATATTTGTCATAGTGAAACAAAAAAGAAGGAGGTCTGATTCCTTTTCCTTGTTTCTTCTTTTTTTTTTTTTCGTAGACACACAGACGGGCCCACTTGAACCACGTGAGCACCGATAAAACAAATCTGTCTGTACGCAACACACCAACGTTTGACGACGAGTTTCTCCTTGTCCTCTCTCTGTACTTCATCGTGTTTTTTTTTTGACCTTCCGCTTTTGTTCTTTTTGTCTCCACCATCGCAATACCGCAGGAGACTTACCTGTACGCTAGACCCACGTCTTTTCCCCCTCAGTGTCTCTCCCTCGCACAAGCACCGGTGCCAACAATAACTACAAAAAACAACAACAACAACGCACCACGCAGAATGTGCTGTGACGCGCCACCACACAAGAGGAACTGGAGGCTTTACCACCTCCTCGACCTCATCCCACCGGCCACGCCGAAGCAGGTCAAGTGGAGCTTCCGCAAGGTGACGCTGCGCCACCACTACTATCAGGCGTACCTCGTGCTGTACAATCGCGCTCGCAAGTGCCTCTACGATTCCATCGGCGAGGACGGCTATGGCTTTATTGCGAGCGGCACATGGGGCCCCATGATCACTGCCCTCGGCTGCACGGTCTCCGTGATCATCTACTCGATCATCATGCTCATTGAGATCGCGCTGCTCATTCTGTTCTTCGCCTTTCTCGGCGCACGCGACGACGGGCGGCTGAACTGGAGCTGGGAGAAGGTTGTCGCGCCGCTCATGGCGTTCGTGTGCATCATGCTTCTCACCACCCTCGCGGCGATCATTTTCAACCTGTGCAACCCTAGGACTCGCCGTGAGGGCATGGCCGGTATTGACCGCATCTCTCCGATTGGCAACTTCCTCGCCTCGTGCGCCTACTTTGTCATCCCCTTCGTGATTGGTGTCAGCATCAAGGACGACACGCACGCGAAGGACGGGCAGTGGCTCAAGATTATGGCTGCACCGATCGTCGGCGACGGCCTGTACTACTTGACTTCTCTCATCTGGCGCTGGCCGCGCCGCATCCGCCTGCAAATGACCGTCAGCGGCAACGACCCGTCCTCGTTCGTGTACGTGGGCATTTTCATCATGGGCATCCTGCAACTGCTGTGCTGCGTCGCGCAGTGGATCCTCATTGGCGTGAAGCTGGACAAGAAGCTGAACCGCACCTGGTACGTCATCTTCATCCCCTTCTGCGTGCGCGCTGGCCTGCGCATCTTCGAGGCCCTCCTGCGCAGTCTGATGAAGCACTCCATCGGCGTCCGCTCGTCCGTCGGCGTCGCCTTTGACACGCTCGGCTCCTTCTTCAGCAACGGCATTCTGCTCATCTCGCTGTACTTTGTCGCCGTGCGCATTGAGCGTGGCAAGCGCAAGGTGCGCCTGCCCCTCGCCCTCATCCCGGTCTACGTTGTCCTGGCCTACATCTTCCTCTGTCTCATCGGCACCCTCATCTACCTCCTCAGTAAGCACTGCCGCAATAGCCGCATCGAGGACCGCAGCGACGCCAACTGGGTGCCACCGGTGGAGCGCGTTGGCCTCACCGCGGGCGGTGGCGACCTCTCGCGCCGCATCAACGCCCCGGAGACGTCGGACACGACGACAGGTCCCATCCCGAGCGTCACCAAGGACGAGCCCTCGCGTCGCTGGGACGCCTTGGACGACTTTGAGGACACCTCCTCCGCGGCCTTTCCGGAAGACCTCGACGACAACGACGTCGAGTACGACGACTTCTTCACCGATGAGGAGGAGCAGCTCTTCCCGCGCGACTACTCGACCGTGTCGGACTCCGCACGCGAGTCGCAGCAGCCGTACGGGAGCCCGCGCGATGACGAGCGCAGCATGCCGTACAGCCACGACGTGCGCACGACGCCAAGCCGCTCCCCTGTGCGCCGCAGCGGCCGCTCCACGCCGCAGTCGCGAAGCCCGCACCAGTCGCGCACACAGGACCGCCGCGTGCAACCCAGCGCACCGGCGGCCACCGACCGCGATGACGGCTCGTCCATCTACTCGGAGGAAACGTCGTACCTGGACGATGAGGAGGGCTACTCCTACACGGAGCAGACCACGTACCTGGACGAGGAGTACGACTCCTACTACTACTCGTACACGGAGGAGTCCGTGGAGATGGACAGCTGGGCGTCCTCTAGCATGCCACCCACGTCGACGCAGGACGCCTCGCCGCGGAGCCCAAGCCGCCAGTAAAGAAACGGAGATGAGCTTCTCTTTCCGCCCGAATTTTTCGGCCTTGTGACACACGGCGCTGTCACTCCGTCTCTCGAAGAGACGGCAAGCTGAGAGGCTGGCACGCGTGCCAATCCATGTGTGTGACACAATGGTCAGGAACTCGTGGATCTACCTCGCGTTCTTTTTTTTTTTCTGCATTGTATATTGTGCCTTTGCGCCATTTTTTTTTTTGTTTTTGCGTGGAGTTGCACATTGGCGTAGAGTTGAAATCATCGTCCCTTTTTTTCTTTTGTTTTCTTTTTCTCCCCCTCTCTTCAATTTAGAGCTGAGGACTAGATGTGCGTGTTCTTTTCCCTCATCCTGCGGCGTCCCACGCCACGGATTTCCATTCTTCCTTCTTCTTCTTGTTCCTTGTGTGCTCCCCTCCTGGCCTTTCTCTCCCTCTCTCGAAATAGACCAGAAGGACACAAGAACATACAGGATCAAGGTTCTATAGGAACGAAGGCACCACTGTGGGCATGCTTCCGGTCGAAAGCGGACACTGCGTTATTGTCTTTCCTCCCTTTTCCACCCACTTCTCGTGTTTGTTGGTTTGTGTGTGGGTGGGTGTGTTGGCTTAGCCCTTGTTTCGGCACGTTTATGCTTTGGTGTTTCCCCCCACCCGACTCCTCGTCGTCTGGCACTGGTTCATCCCGTCGGTGAACCGCTCATGCTGCACGCATGTAGCGAGGAGTAAGGATACGGGAACCACTCGTTTATTCATGGTTTCGCAGGACTGTGAGTCGTGACCAGATGAATGGTACATATTCGTGCTGTCTCTCCGCCTTTTTTTTTTTGCGTTGTACCAGACTTCCATTGTTCTTTTTTTTTTTTCATTCTTTTTCTTTTTCCATCTCGCCAATTGTCGTGTTTCCTTTCGTTTTATTCAAGCCGAACCTTCTTTGTGGTACTTGCACCAACCTCACTGTGAACAAAAAGACAATTTCCCCCCGAAACTCAAAAAATGAAAACAAACACAAATGCAATCATGACCAACGCGCAAATCAACCACAGCTGCGAGCCGCCGCACCTACCTGGGAGTCACCCAAGGTCAAGTGGATCAAGCACCAGTGATGTTTATTCATCGGAGACACAGCCCCCTGCTCCACGGACGCGTCTCCTGTCGGAATGCTGGCCACACGCGACACAAGAGCATCATTTGCAGAGAGCAATCTGCGCAATCACACAGATGCAGACTGAGGTGTCTGACTTCACTGGCTAGGCTACTTATACTTGATACCCTATTCACTATCTTCTGCAGTGTCAACGGAAGGAAGGAGGAAGGCTCCACACACACGAACCGGCATTCACACACCGCCACCAGACACATCCACGCCTTTTCTGTCTCTCCCCCCCCCCCTACCACCTTTTGTGTGCATCTTCTTGTTTGTTTGTTCCTGCTCTCTTTCACTCCTTTTGAAAGATGTCTGTCTAGCTGTGTTTTTCCGCTTCCCCCCTACCCCCACCCCGCCTCCACCGGTTCTCCGGCCTGTCCTGTCTTTCTTTTTTGTGCAACATCCGAAAAAACAGTGACTCTGTTCGTTCCTCCTTCTCGTCACCGAGCACACTCCCATCTTCATCATGCCCACCGTCAGCAATCACTCGATCCATGCGGCTGTGCTAGAGGACCAGTCTGTCGCGGGCACGCGCGTCAACGCGGTCCCGTCCGCCAACCTGAATACCGCCCTGCGCACCACCTTTGCCAAGCGCCTCCCCACGCACTGCCCCAACAGCACCTCGTACGCGCAGTACCCCACGCGCGTCGCGTGCCACCGCGGCGACTGGCGCAACTTTGTCGAGAACACGCTCGAGGCCGTCGAGAGCTGCCTTGACATGGGCGCGGACATTGTCGAGGTCGACATTTGGCGCACCAAGGATGGCCGCTTCATTCTCATGCACGATGAAACCCTCAATCGCTGCAGCAGCGGCGACGGCCCCATTCGCGACCACACCTTCGCGGAGGTCCAGTCCCTGCGCCTCAAGGACGGCCTGAGCAACATGACCGACTTCCACATTCCTACGCTCGAGCAGGTGCTAGATCTGTGCCGCTCGCGCGGCGCCATTGTCAACCTGGACAAGGCGGACCTGTACCTGGACGAGATTCTGCCCATTCTGCGCAGCGCCGACATGCTCGAGCACGTCATTGTGAAGTCCGAGACGCCGTACGCCGAGCTGCTCACCAAGTTTGGCCCGTCCGTGATGCGCGAGTTTGTGTTTATGCCGATCATCAACGTGAACGCCAAGACGACGAAGGAATACATCGCGGAGGAGTTCCGCTGGAGGCCGAACGCGTGCGAGGTGAACTTTGAAACCGAGGTGTACCCCGAGCTGCTCGAGTACATCAAGACCCTCGCCGAGCAGAACGAGGTTGTGCTGTGGATCAACACAATCTGGCCCACCACGTGCGGTGGCCACAACGACGACCGCGCCTTGAAGGACAAGGATAGCACCTGGGGCTATATTGTCAAGCACATCGGCGCCGGCATCATCCAGACCGACCGCCCTGCCATGCTTCTCCAATACCTCAAGGCCAACGGATTCCACCCTTAAGCCGCGGAAAGGAAAGAAGAGGTGCCGCTACGGTCGGTAACGCGTAAGCAGAGAGCCGAGGAGAATCGCAAACCAAAAGCGTGGACATGAGTGAAGCGTTGCAGGCCGTATGGTGGGCACCACCACCTCGCCGTCGTACAACTCGATTTGCTCCTACCTTTTTTGATGTGGTTTTTCCTTTTGCCCTCTCTGTCCGGCGCGTGCCATTGGTTCACTCTTTCTCCTCTCTCTTTCGTCTCCGTTGACTTGCGTGGGTGACTGGTCTGTTTGTGTTTTGCTCCATGTCTGCGATGTTCCGTAGGTAGCTCCTTCTTCCTTCTCGAGTAGGCGCACACATTTTTCTGTGCCCAAAGTGCTCTCGCATCGTCGTCGCGTGTGCGACCACTTTGCTGTTGTTCTTCTTTTTTATCGCGCTGTGTACTCAGCTACCAGGGACATTCCAACACGCGTGCATGGCTTTAAAACATGCCCAACCGTTTGATACACACTCTTTTCAAACATACCGATTTTCCTTTTTTCGCTTCTTTTACTACATGGGTATTTCTCTTTCTTTCCACCCCTCCCTTGCCCCACCCACACATTTTTCATTTTTTTTTCCTTTATTATGGAGACGCAACTTTTTTTTTCCTTCTCGCCGCAACCTGTTTCCCCCCACCCCTATTCGTTCGATTGTGCTTCAGAATCCCTCACATTAGGCATTCGCCACTCCTCTTTCCCTTTCTGCGGCACACGTGTGTGTCGGTGTGTGCGCGTGTGCGTGACCGCCGAGGTCCTTACATTAAGCAGGACATTCGTCCTGCTTTGTCTTGCGCACTTAAGACAGAAAGCAAAGCCCCGCACGGTCGAGCCTGAGGATGACGAAGCATAACGACGACAACTACTTTACTATGGCTCTCCGGCGTTTCAAAAGTAGAGGAAGCAGAAAGAACCACGGATGACTCGGTGCGAAACACGTGGCTCTGTGCAGAGTGCGCGCGTGCATGTACAGGAATGATGCAGCAGCGCTCTTGTGTTATCGCTCACGACTTTCCGCGATATTTTTTTGTTGCCTTTCTTTTTCTTTCTTTCTTTCTCCGACATCTGTTTTTTCGTTTTTTCTTCTTTTGCTTCCGAGAACTTTTTTCTTCTTTTTTTTCATTCCCTCGCTTCGAGTTTTCCCCCTCCCTTTTTCTTTACTTCTCTTTGACATGTTTCTCCCTCCCCTGTTTTCAATTGTTTGCTTTTTTTTTCCTGGTTTTACTTTCTTTCCCCCCCCCCCTCCCTCAATTGAAACTGCAGACGGCTCTAACCGGCTCATTTTGTTTTTTTCGTTGAATGTCAAAAAAAAAAAATTATATATATTTAACGTGGAGCGAGCTAGAAAACTCGTAGTGTACCTCCCTGCCTTCCGATGCATTTTTTGCCACACCGAACACAACGACAATTCAAAATATCTGTGCATTCGGATCGAGCAGACGCAGCCACACACTACCAAGTTCTACAGGTGCTGCCACAATTTGTTGATCCTTGCTGGAAAATGAACAGCTGACCAACACCAAACTGCCGTCTGACCTTCCACACCTGGCAACACAGCGGAATCACGGCGTTGTCGCCTCAACAGCAACGGAAGTCGCGACACGGTGCTCCGACTGAAGTCCTAGGCATCTCGCTGTACACCGTTACTTTCCCAACAGAGAATAAGTGAAATGAAAAACATGTACCCATGAACTAGGAACGTGTCCGTCTCTCTCTCTCTTTGGTTCGTCACCTCGTTTTTGTTGTTGAACTGGATTTCAGTGTATCCGTGTGATAGACTCTGTTTCAATATGCAACCAGAGCTGATGCAACTACGAAAAGAGAACCTTTTCTTTTTTTCTTTTGTTTTGACCTCTGACGTCCTCCACCCGTGCCTGTGCACAACTACCACGGTGGGCAATACAACACGGTTGGCGTTGACGTTGTTCCATTTACTGCTGTTGTTTTGGCGCCTTCGTTGTTTCAGGTTACCCACACCGCGAACCGGAACGACGCCAACAACAAGGCTCGTCAGCGTGCAAGGACCAGACACTCTTTTTTTTTTCTTTCTTTCTATATATCTGCTCGACACTGTTGCTGTGTTTGGCTTCTTTTCATTTTTTTCCTCTACTTGCCTGTGTCTGCGTTCACCATGCCTTTGTTCAATCCACTAGCCCCTGGCCCCTCCTACGCTATGTGGCATTCGGACTTCGTCTCGCACTCGCACTCTTTTCTTTTTTTCCAATGCAAACTGACGAAAAAGAAAATCAACAGTGCATGTGTGACAGATGGATTGCAGCGTACAGGCATCATGACGTTGTTGTGATGGGCTTTCGCTGTCCCCCTGTTTTTTTTGTTTGTTGTGCGACATACCCTGCATCATCATGATTTGCCCTTTCTGTTGGCACCGAATCAGTATTATCGCTGTTCTCTGTTACATACTTTCGTTCTTTCTTTCCCCCTTTTTTTTGTTGCTCCACTGTAGATGCTCCGCTCCTATCCCTCCAACTTGTTTTGAAATGGAAGGAGAAAGCAAAATAATGAAAGCCTGCCAGCCAGACACGTGCTGACTGTGATTGAATTTTAGGGGGAAAATATGCCAACCGGGAGACTGGTGATGCGAGCACCTGATGTATGGGCTACTTCGACCCATGAGTTTATTTTTCCTGTTTTGTTTTGTTCATTTTGATTCTTTTCTTTCTTTTCTTTTATTTTGGCTCTGTTCTTTCGGTTGCTTCCTTGCTATTTTTGGTTTCGCACTAAATATTGCTACCTTTCATTCTGTTTGTTTCCGTCTTTGCCGGCCTTTTCTTCTTTTTCCCCTTTCTTTTTCTTTTTCTATTTCTCTGCGTCCCTCAAAATACCAAGTGAAGTTTGACGCATGCGCGCAACACGTTGGTGGGGGAATAGTGTGGGCGTTGTGGCCGCCTCAACACCCGCACATCGACCACGTACTGCCGGTGAAAGTAGTACACGCAGAAACCCCGCACTCTGCCGATTGGTCTTGCCTCCAGCAAGAAAATAAAAAGAAGCAGACGCGAGTATTTTCCACACTGGAGCTCAGTCCATGCGCGTAGACAAGTGAGTCACAGTGTCTCGTCTCTGTTTCCACCCCCCCCCCCCCCCTCCCTCCCTCCATCAAACACTCATCTGTCCTCTCCCTTTTCCTAATGCACTCACCACCAGTGCCGCACACGAATCGGCCGTGCACAATGCCTCACCGAGACCCCACAGAGCTCGGACCAGAGGCGCGAGCAGCCCTTGCGATGTCCCTGCTCGACACCGTCCGCGACCGGGTTCCACCGGCGAGCAGCGCGCTGGATGCCTTCCTGCAGGCGCGCGAGGAGACCAGCGCGGACTTTTTCCGCAGCTTTCTGACGCTTTCTGTGTCCGAGCGACGCCGCCTCCTGGCCGAGCACGAAGAGGACGAGGCGCCTGACAGTGCAACCGGACCCGCCCCGGAGCCGGTTCTCTCGACCGCGATGGAGACCTTGCTGTTCGAGAAGCCGAACCAGATGGACATGGACCGGGCACTGGCCACTCACGTCGTCACTGACGCGCCTGACCTGGCACTCGCCGACATGGACGATCTGGAGGAGATTGACCTCACCACCGTGCAGGACGTCCACACAGGACGCATGGTGGCTTTCTTCGACCACGGCGACACGACGGACACCACCGTCTTCGACAACTACTTCGACGACGCAGACACTGCCGCTGCACCGGACGCGGTGCCGTCCGCCACACAGACCGCCGATGCGGAGCGTGTGGAGCTCGACCCTGACGAAATGGCGCGGCTGCTGAAGAACGCCTCCACGCTCGAAGACTTTCTGCGTCTTTCCAGTGGCGACGAGGAGGTCCTTGAGGACGCAGCTCACGAGGTCCCGGCGGCGTCGGTCGACGTCGCTGTTGCCGTACAAGACCCGGTTGAGACCAATGACCAATCACGCGACATTGCCGCCAGTGAATCACCGCTCTCCACTGACGAGGATGAGAGCGACGAGCCGTTGCAGCTGCCAGGCCTCGAGGAGGACAGTGCCGACAGTGCCCCTTCTCCGAAGAAGAAGAGCTCCGTTACGCTTGATCCCACCATGCAAACCTCATTACGTGCCCTCGCGGCCGAGCCTGACGATGGCGTGTACACGTTTGCACTCGACCCGTTGTACGACTACGACGCCGATCTCGTTGGTGAATCATTTAGGCGCGGCAGTGTCGACCGCAAACAGTTGAAGTAACACTCCGCTCGCTTCCACTCTTCAGTTCGCCCTCTCTCTTTGCATATCCCGTTGGGAAACTCACCGAGTTGGAAACAATAACACACGCAAAAAAGCACACACACGGATAGGTGCACTATCTCACGAATCCTTTCCGGCGACAATTACCTCTTTGTCGACTCCTCTTTTTTTCCCCCTCGCAAGCGCGGCGATGCGTGTACTTCTCATTACTCAACACGACCTGTCCCTCCATCCTCCCGCCTCCTTCTCTATCTGATACTGCCTGTCGCACTGGTAGCTGTGCACCTCTTGACTCAATCTTGCGACATCTTTACCAAACGTCTTTGGTCTTTTTTTTTTCTCTTTCCACTTGCTCTTCTCGCGACTGCTCCTATCATTCGCACCTCAGCGTTTCATTACCGTATAACAGTCACGACACCACACAACCATGGTGGACTCGGAAACGACGTACTGGGCCAATACCCGCTTCTACAAGGGTTACCTCCCCTACACAGAGGACGCGGAGACAGTCAAGTACGTTATTCTCGCGTCACCTGCCGAAGGCGTGGAGGTTCCGTCGCACAACACGTCGTTTTCAAAAGACTCCAAGCCCAACTCGCCGGCCCTGCGCAGCGCGTGCACGCCGCCGTCTCTTGCGACGCCCCAACGTGATGGAAATTCACTGCCGACAGACGTCTCTGCGCGCTCGATCGGCAGCGGCATCCACACCGCGCGTCCGGAGCCGTGCGACTACGCCTTCTACCTCTTCCGGCGCTGCGACGTCGCGCCGCCGCCTTTGAAGTTCTTGCTCTCGCCGAAGAAGATCAGCAGCTGCTTTGTCATGTGCGACAAGACGAACTGCGCCTGCGAGCGGCCGCACGTGGCACCGGGCGCGTGGCGCCTCCGGCTCGACACGATCAAGCCGCGGCCCCTCTCCGCCACCACGAACGGCCACGTTGTGCATCTGAGCACGCAGAACATCGTCCCCACAGCTGGCTACTTCTTCGCCCTCGGTCTGCTCTCGCACGGCGCGATTCACGCCGCTGTTCCGACCATGTGCCGCTTCAACAAGCGGTGCACGAACGGCGCCTTGTGTCTGTACATCCACGCTGACGCCGCCTCGAAGCAGCCGCAGGTCCACGCGGCCGACCAGCCGCTCCGCGTGTGGGCCACGACGGTGCTCGACGCGTCGCTTGTGCAGCCAGAGATCATCGCGCAGTTCTGCGACTTCCTGGAGAGCGAGGGCATCAGCACGGTCGGCGACTTGCAGGTCCTCGGCGTCGCCGCCTACGAGAATCTCGCCCGCCGCGTGCCCCTTCAGTGGGCGGAGCTGTTCCTCCTCTTCTCGCAGTCCCGTCTCTTCGACTTCAAGGCGCCCCTGGCGGACTGCCTGGCGACTTTCCCTCGTGTGCCGTTCCCGGTTCAGGTGCCTGATGAGATCCGTCGCGTCGGCGACCTCCTCAAGCTGCCGATGCGCCGCTTCGTGGAGCTCGACATTACCCCGAGCGTGATGGACGCGTGCGAGATCATTCGTGCCCGCTACGACCAGGATGAGTACAACGTCATCACGCTCTCCAAGGAGGCCCCGACGTCGTTCTTCTCCAAGGCGGCGGACATCATCGACCAGTTCCGCGCGCGGCACGCGCACAGCAGCTGGCGCAAGCACGACCCGACGCGGCCGATTGTGACGTCCATCTTCACCTTTGTCGACACGACCGCCTGTCAGTGCTACCACGGTGCCGCCAACGGCTCCGCGTTTGCCGCGGCGGACGAGGCCGCTGCCGCCCCGCTCACCTGCGCCTCACCAGTCTCTGAGCGCCACGAGGAATACCTCGGTGTGCCGGAAGGCTCCTGGTGCGTCTGCCCTCGCCGCTGGGTGATTGCTGTCAACTATGAGCTCAGCACGCCGAGCGGCTCGCGGTGCTCTGAGCAGAATGCCATGGGCAAGCTGGCGGCCCTCGGCGTCCCGACCTGGTCCGTGCGCGAGGTGTTCGTGCACGGCGTCAACGCCAAGAAGGAGTCGAATCCGCTGTTCCCCTGCGGCGTGTGCGAGAATATGCTGCAGAAGGTCAACAAGGACGTCACCGCTCAGTACGGTGGCGACGTCACTCTCTACATGTTCGACGCTGTGAAGCCCAAAAAAGTGGTGTTCTTGCCCGTGCCGGAAATTTCGCACCGCGACGGCTCGAGCTTCCAGCGCTTTGTCTCGCAGGATCTGCGCGACCACTCACAACCCTAGCGTGGCCACGCCTCTCACTTGATGTCTCTCGTGCATTGCAAGCCCTCTCATACTACTCCGGGAGGAGCGCGCCACTGACACTTCTACCGATATGTACCCCGCGTGACAGCACACATTTGACAGCGAAACATGAAGCAAGAAAATGTACAAGTAACGTACCCGCAACCGAAAGGCATTTCCTCCATGCACTGATGCTCGCGTTGGTTCACAAGCTCAACGCTCTTCTGCGCTTTTGTGTAAAACCGTCTCATCGTCTCATGTGCGATCTTCTTTGGTGTTTGCTTTGCTGCGCTGGCCTCTCACAAACTGTTGCACATAAGACTGCAAGCGAACGGCGCCAGATCTTGTCCGCGTGGGCCTTTTTCGTTTTAATGAGCCGATTCGTCTTTCTCACATGTCCTCGCACGCACGCCACCCTCGCTCTTTCCCTTCCACTCTTCAACTGTCACTTCTTCTTTTTTTTTTTTTTGGCCCCGCAGAACGGACCGAATGCTCATGTCCATGCCGGCGCTGGTTTTCGCGGTGTTCACAACCGTGGCCGTGGCACTCACACTGCCTGTCCACGCGGCGGTCAACCTTCAATACACGACAGGCAATCCCAGGGTGCTCAACTGCGACGCGGACGCCTCCACATCGGCCGCCTGCGACCCGGACGGCTACAAGCTGCTGCTCACGGTCTTGGCTGCACCGGGCATGGCTGGCAGCTGCCTGATCGCGCTGCTTCTCATCCTCTACTTTGTGGGCAAGTACCTGTGCAACTGCTGCGGCGGCCGGGACCAGCACCCGAACTGCTGCTGCCCGAATATGTCGCTGCCTGCCAAGTACAGCAAGGCCGACCTACTCCGGCCGCGTATCTACGCCGTCGCTGTGTTTGGCCTCTTTCTCGGTGGCTGTGTCTGGGGCGGCCTTGGTGCGACACATTTGCGCACACAAGTCGCCGCGTTCCGCACCACCGCCGATGACTCGGTGCACGCCTTGCAAGACACGGCGCGCCAAATCGCCCCTTCGTTGGCACTCGTCCTCGCCAACATGAGTTTGCTCACCGGCACAGCGACGGCGGCCTCGGCGTCCCTGACTAACATCTCGCAGTCCAGCGAGGCCGTCGCCGATGAGCTGCAGCGCATGGTCGACAGCACCGTGGTGCCGCTCACGGACTACTTCGCCAAGTTTGTGTGGAGCGTCTATGTCATCTTTGTGCTGCTCGTGGTCGGTGCTGTGGTGGGCCTTGTCGCCGCCTTCTGTCACCAGCGCTTGTACCTGCCCATGGTGCTCGTGCTCTTCTTCGGCATCATTGGCGGGATTGGCGGGTGGGCCCTGTACGGTGCCACGCTCGTGGGCGAGAGACTGCTCGACGACGCCTGCGGTGAGGTCGACGCGTACGTGACGGGCAAGTCCTCCGTCCTCATGGCGGCGACCGGCTGCAACGGCACGGTGCTGGGCGGGCTGGAGGTCGCGGTGCAGGGTCTGGGCAGTGCACTCACGCAGGCCGGGTGCGCGCGACTGTGGTCCATGTGTTTCCAGACCAGCCTCACGGCCTTGCAGAACGCTGCGCAGGGTCGGCCGTTTGACTGTGCCGCCGCGTCCATTGTCTCAATCAGCACCTGCCAGGCCAAGACGCTCGCGCAGCTGTTGCAGGTCCGGCAATCTGCCGCAATTTGGGCCGACAGCAGCGTCTGGGCGGTCTCGCAAGAGCACGGTGCGGTGTGCCAGGACAGCCAGTTCGCGAGCAGCTTCTCCGCGAGCACGTGCACACTCGAGGCGTGCGCCTCGTCTTGTACAGCGAGTGCGACGAACACCACGCTCTCAAGCTTCGGCGCACAAGCGCGCGAAGTGCTGGCGGACTACCAAGCGACCCAGCTGGTCGAGCGCACCGCTCAGCGCGTGCTGCAGGTCTCGCAAGTGGCGCAGTGCCGCGCGGTGCTGGATGGTGTGGTGCCACCTCTTCAGTGGCCCTGCTCAACAGGCACGCACGCGGTGTACACGGTCCGGCAAAGCGCCGGCTTCATGGCACTGTGCTCTGTGCTCGCCATGGCGACATACATACTCGGTGCCAAGCGCTTCATCCCCCTCAACGAGGCTCTGGTGCCTCAGTACGGCTGACGGCCCAGTGCGTGCACTCATCACGTTTTTTCTCTTTCTTTTCGTGTATGTGTGTCTATTCACACACGCACACACACACACACACACCGTGACTCGTGCTTCACATTAGATAGATCCACGCACACACACTGAAGTCGATCTTTGACTGTTTTTTTATTCGTGATACGTCCACACCACACAAAAAGAATTGTATCTATTCACCGAAAAACATAAAAAATCATGTGCAGCTCGAAAAGCCTGATCGACACTGATGACAGTGCTGTCGAAAGCCAATGAACCGCGCAATGAGGCTTGCAGAGCGCGTCAAATCATCAGGGCTGCCATTGAAACGCGGTCACGCCTTGCTTTGCTTTTCCGTCGCCGTCACCACCTTCGCCCCACACGTATCTTATGTTACTTTTCCATTTGCCCACTCCTGCTTTTCCACCGTTGCTGTACGCCTATCCGTCTGTCAGTTACGACTCCCGTATTTCTCCTGACGACATTCAGGCAATCATTCACTACGGCGTGTGTTGTTGTTTTTTGAATTCCGCATAGATAGCATTCAGACTTCTTATTCTGCGTGTCCCCGCTTGCACACACACACTCTCTCTCTTTCTTTCCTTCTCTCCCCCTGTGCACCTGAACACACAGAAACATGTCGACCTTCTCCGAACGTCTTGTGAAGCAAATGCTCAAGATGAAGCAGATTGAGGCGGCCTACGAGATCGAGCAGTCGTCGCTAGCCGTGAAGGAAAAGCGCGAGTCAGACTTGCAGAAGGAAATCGAGGAGGCTGAGGAGCAGCTGAAAAAGGTGGAAGCCTTGCGCACAAATTTTGAAAAGCTCAACCAGGAGGCCGAGGAGCAGCAGCGCGAGACCAAGAAGGCGGACCAGGAGGAGCGCACGGCTATCTCCCAGGCGCTGACCGCCCGGATCGACGAGGTCAACCGCATCTCATCGGAGCTAGGCAAGAACGAGGTGGCCGCGGAGCAGGAGCGTCTGAAGTACCAGCGCCAGCTGGAAATCTACAGCCAGCACGACTCCACCGATGACAAGTTCAAGTCCATCAAGGAGACCCGTGACGAAGAGTTCAAGCGCCTGCAGGAGAAGCAGGAGAAGGACCTCACACGCGTGCCCGAGTCGCAGCGGCTGCTTGAGTTGGAGACGCAAGAGCTTGAACTGCTGCGCACCTCGCACGCCGAGGTGAAGGTGAAGGTGGACGCCTACGTGGCGCGCTTTGCCAGCATTCAGAGCCTTCTGGACCAGTCGAAGCGGCTGTACGAGGATGCGAAAAGCGACAAGGAGCGGATGCAGCGCACCATCAGGAAGCTCGAGGAGGACCGCACGCACGCCGTCAACCGCGCCAAGACGAGCCAAGGCGAGCGCAAGAAGGAGTACGACCGGATGCGTGCGCTAGAGGAGAAGCTGGCCCTCGTGAATGCGCAGCACGTGAAGTTGCAGGGTCTGCTCAGCTTCATGGAGGGCAACGAAGCCGCACCGCAGGAGGCGCCGCGCGTCCAAGACGATGAACCTGCCGAGCCGGTGGATTCGGAGCTGGCAGATGAGACATTTGCCGTCCGTGCGGCCGCCGAGCCGGTGGTCGAGGACGACGATGTCAGCGAGACGCAGGAGCAAGAGGCGGCGAACGTCGAGTAAGCCGTCGCGCATTGTCTCTGTCCCATCCGCTGAACTGCACTGGTTGAGACGCGGTGCGTGTGCTGTTTGGTTTGTCTGTCGCGCTTTTTTTTTTGCACGCGTTTTTTTTTCCTGCCATCGTTTCTTTTGTTGTTCTCACACCGACGCACTGAGAACTGTCTGCACAGACGCACACACACAAAAAAAACCCCATACAGTCATTGCAGAACATTGGCGCCAGACCACCGAAAGTGTTCACTTTGAGCACGAAGGTAAATTTATCCCACATGTGTCCACATCGGCTGTGGTGGTGTTTACTCCGACTGAGTCCGCAGTGGACACCTTGAGCTCTGCCGTGGTCTGCTTGACACGCCCATGCAAGCGAAAGCGTGCAAACAAGATGGTACCTCCCTACATACACTCTCTCCACTCTCTTCTGTCTCTCTCTCTCGCCTACCGATCTCTTTTTTTTTTTTCTGCTCGTCTAACCTACAGATGCCCATCCGAAACAAGCACACACATCTCACACACACATACTAACAGGCGCACACAGTCACACAGATTCACACATGTACTCCGACTACGAAAGCGACGCCGACACGTACTTCCTCGACGATGAGTCCGTCGACACACTCGATGACGCTCAATGCGAGGTCGACCGGTGGGTGGAGAACGACGAGCCGTCGAGGTTTCACACCTTGTACGACGCACTGTTTCGGACGCCAGGCTGTCCGTTCGAAAAAGTGGTGGCAGGACACGCCTTTCCACGTCCTCGCGTTCATCCATTGTCAGCCAAGCCTCTCTCCGGCTTGCTCGATGTCTCGACAATCGCCCGTGACTGCGCACAGTGGGTTGAAGCCTCGCGTGCGGCCACGCCTCCGGCCACCGCGGAGTCAGCCAAGACAGCCGCAGTCACGCCTGTCGTCACCGTGGAGCTAAAGCCGTCGTCACGTGAGCGAGTGGACTGTGCGGATGGCTCGTGGTATGAGGCGAAGCCCACACGTGTGTCGCAGTTCTTGTCCGCGCACGTCTCCGAGTGCCTCTTGTTTCCCATTCCAACCGACATGAACCGTGCAGCGCTGATCCTCCGCCACTCCGCAGACCCTCTCGCCCTTCCCGAGCTGCACGTTGGCTACCGCGGCCGTGACGCGGTGGGCTGGGCCCTCCCGCTGACGACGGACCCCGCTGTGCTGGCGCACTTCCGCGCCGCGTACGCCGACGCGCGACCCGCGACGCTCGGTGACGTGAGTCTGTTTGCCAAGTGGGTGCACCTCTCCGCTACCAGCGCCTCGTCCACCTCTCCCGCGACAGCAGGGACCGGCGCTGTGCCCGCCACTGCATCGCTGTCGAGGTACATCGTGCAGCACAATATGAGCCCCGAGCACCTCCTGAAGGCGGTCGAGGCGGCGGGCGGGTGGGCAAAGGTGCGGTTCGTGGCCGTCGATGTCGAGGCCTTCGCGGTCCGAAAGGGCGGTGAGCCGCTTCCCGCGGAAGTCGCCCTGCGGGCATCCCCGGGTACCCCAGGCTCACGCCCGCTGTACGACACGTTCTTCGTCCATCCCGGTAGCCTCGACGTGGAGACGGTGCAGAATGCAGAGTACACGGCCACGCAGGTCCACTTCATCCCCTACGCTGAGGACACCTTGCTACAAAACAACTACGGCCAGCTCGCGAAGAGACTGGGCAGGCACGTGCTGGACAAGCAGGTCATCTTGATCAACAAGGGTTCTATCATGGACGTTGAGGCGCTTCTCTGGATTTTCGCCGCCGGATCACTCCAGGCTCGTTGCATCGAAGGCACCGCCTCTGGTGTGGCGGACATTCCGGCTGACGCGCCCCTGGAGGTGCCCACGCTGGACGACCTTGCGTGTTTTGACATCTCGGCACTGAAGCTGGCACTGGCACGCACGTTTCCAGACACTGATGTCTCGGCGCCGCCCGCCGTGGCGAACCTGCCCAAGGTGAGGCCCTGCAAATACCATCGGATGATGAAGGCGGAAGTGCGTGCACAGGACTTTCTGTACGAGGACGACCTCAAGGTCCACTGTGCATGTGAAGATGCGGGCACTCTGCTCAACGGCATCACTGCACTGATGTGCGCGTACGGGCTCCACTCGGTGGAGGTGTGACCATCTATGTCTCCCGCGCTTCTCTCTTCTTGCAGAGAGTTTTTGATTTCTTCTTTCCGCCCTAAAACTCCGCAGTCTCACTGACTGTGTTATTAGGCACACAGACACACCACAGACAGTTCAACCCACAGTTGAGTTCACGTGTGAGCCGCTTTGGGTGTCAGTGTGCCACTTGTTTTTCTTCTTCTTTTACCTCTTCTCTCGTCTTTCAGATCTCCATTGTCTCGTGATCGAGGTTCGCCCACCAAATCAACCGGCTCTGAATGTGGAGGTAGGGAACAACCATTGTTTGTTCGCTGTCACGCGGTCACCGCAAGGCAACTGGGCGATAATTAGTTTGCTGCAACGGCCTCGCATGGGCCCGTCGTCACCTTTTCCTCCCTCCCTTCCGTTCCCGACAGCTTGCCTGCTTTTGCTTGGTGCCTGCATCATCTCCTGTCACATCGTCCTTCCCTCTCCTCTTCTCTTTCTTTCTCTCTTGCTTCTGTGAGTGCATTCAAAAGCGACTACACTGTACACCCGTCACTAACCCCCCGCCCCCCCCCTTTTTTCCCCAATGTTCCGTGCACCTCGCATCCTCCTCGGCGTGAGCCCCTTCACCATGTTCCTCATGGACCAGAAGAAGAACCCTGCTCTCAAGGGTCTGTCCATTGGCGATCGCGGCCGCGCGCTGCACAAGATCTACAAGACGCTCTCGGCCCAGGAGAGGGCCACGCTGCAGCGTCGTGCTGCGAAGCACCCCTCGGTGAACCAGAAGAAGAAGAAGGTAGGCCCGCGCAAGCGCAAGCTCGGCGACAAGCAGACCGACTTCGCCACCTTTGTGCAGGAGAACTACGACCTAGTCCGTGGCCTCAGCAACCGCAAGCGCTTCGCTGCCCTGTCGCAGATGTTCGAGCTCCAGAAGCCCCTGTCCAACGATCTTCAGAAGGAGCTGCGCAACCTGAAGCGCCTCGAGGCGAACCTGAACCGCGAGGCCGCGAAGCTCGAGGTTGCCCCCGCCCCGAAGGCAGCAGCACGCAAGGCGGCACCAAAGAAGGCAGCAAAGAAGGCCGCCGCGAAGAAGCCGCGTGTGAAGAAGGCCGCCCCTGCCAAGAAGAAGAAGTCCCACAAGGCGGGCGGCCGCAAGACCGCGCGCAAGCTGGTCAAGAAGACGGCCCGCAAGAAGAAGTAAACACGACCCTCGACAAGGCCGAGGACGGAGCCCAACGTGCCGTGTGCGGCGTCACCCAAAACTAGTACAGGACCGATGGGGATGTTGCCAAAGGAAACATCCTTTTCCTTTGTTCATTTTCTCCCCGCCACCCACAAGCGCACAGACACCAACAAAACAGAAAAAAAAATGGGAAACCGTCAAGCACCAAACCAGAAGTGCACCGTGCTGAAAAGGAATAAAAACTAGAGTGTGTATATTTTTACTCATAGATAATTTCAGATTCGCCCAGTGTTCGTAGCCCTGACACACATACACAACTCAGTTCTACTTTGCCATGGCGCCCGTTTTTGGTTCTTTTTTTTTTCCGCTTTGTGTTGATGTTGTTACCTGTGGAGAGTGACCACTCGATTCGGTCCTGCCCTGCCTGCGGGACGGTATTTCGCTGAGCCTCGTCCGTTGACTGCGTTGTTTTTTCTCCGCACTTCTGGTGGTCTTTTTCTTTGGGCCGTCCAATAGATAGACTTTGTGATTGATTACCTTTTTGTTGTTTTTTTCTTTTTTTTTTTTGCAAATTGGGAGCTCTTGCGTCTCTGCTCGCTGCCGATGGATGGTGGTGACTCAGCTTTTCTCTCTCTTTATGCCCCTGTCCCTATCTGAGTACCTTTTTTCTTCTTGCTTGTCCTTCCCCGTCGCCAACCTGTGGCCTCGGTCGGTGTGGAACGAAGCGAAGAGAAGTCGGCGAGAGCACGAGCAGTGTTAGATTTGTCTGTAGCTGTGTATTTTTCCATTTTTTGTTTCTTCGTCCTTCCCTTTCCGGTTCTTTCTCCCGCCCCATTTGTCCCCGACAAGACAGTGACAAACAAAAAGAAACTACATGATGCGGTGTGATGACTTTGGCGGATGCAAAGCGCCGCTCGCTGTTGCGCACGGCGTGCCAGCTTGTGTGCGACCCGAACGTAAGACTGTAACGTGACAGCCCAGCGCTTGCAAGACGTGCGCTACAACACACGGACGGGTGTACGTGCCTTCGCGTCCGTGAACTCAATATGGTACGGTGCGTCCTATCTGTGCACGCCCGGTGTGTTCATAGTCTCATGCCCCGATCGCGCGCGTGCCAATACGCTATCGTCGCGCTTGGCAGCTTCGTTCGTACACACTGCTTTCGTTTCCTACTTGACCCGTACACCAACACTTCGCATCCTCCCTTTTTTTTCGTTCCGCACAATTTGGTTTCCTGGTCTAGTGATTCGGCAGCAAGAAAAAAGAAAAAACACCACCAAAAAAAAAAAAAGGTAAACCAGCAAACGCGGTGACATAATGCAGGGCCGCGCCAAGTTAGCACGTGATTTGCAGACCTACTGGGCAGGCCTGACAGGCACCCTGCCCGAGAAGGAGAAGGCCACCTACAACGCACGGGAGCTGGAGGCCGTTGTGGACGATGGTCGTCCTGTCGGGGAGGCAGCACAGAAGTTTTTGGCCTCTCGCGGCATTCGCATTCCCCTGGAAAGCACCAACGCAGCGACGACGGTGTTCATTCTGGACATTGAGGGCACGACCACGCCACTCCCGTTTGTGAGCCAGGTTATGTTTCCCATTATCTTGGCCAATCTGAACGACTACGTGGTTGACCACTATCCACACGATGCCTCCGTTGTCTCCATCGTTCAGCAGGCCGCGAGCCGATGCAGCGAGCTCAAGACCGCGCTTGACGCCGACGTGGCCGCGGGGCACACTGTGCCGCAGCAGGCGGAGCTCGTCCGGCACCTCTTTGTGGACCACCTGATGGACGTGATGAAGGCGAACGACAAGCAGCCGTACGTCAAGGCGATCCAAGGCGACGTATGGGCGTCCGCGTGTGCGCGCCACGAGCTGACGACGCAGGTCTTCGCCGACGTCAGTGCGTTCATCCAGCATATGGGCCGTCCTAACCAGAACAAGACACGCGTGGCCATCTACAGCAGCGGCAGCGTTGTTGCCCAGCGCGTGATCATGGCGAACACGGCCTACGGAGACCTGACGCCGAACATTGCCGCGTTCATCGACCCCAGCATGGTGGGCGGCAAGTTCATGCCGGGCAGCTACCAGAAAATCGCCACCCGCCTCAACGCCCAGCTGCGGCCGGAGTGTGGGGACAATTTGGAGTTTGTCTTTGTCACGGACAACCCGACCGAGGCGTCGTCTGCCGACGCGTCGGGGTCCATCACGTGCTCCCTCTTGTGCTTTCGGCCTCTGAATGAGTGGCTTCCTTACGATGCGCTGCTGGCTGTGGGTTTGCCCGGCATCGCCTCGCTAAGCCAGCTCATGGACCCGACGGCGCCTGTCGATTTTGCTGCCCAGGTCCAAGACGTGATGAACCTGAAGCGCAAGTACGACACGTTTGTTTTCCAGTAAATTTCCGCGGAATGTGCGAGAAAACAAAGTGAGTGAACAAAGCGACTTCCTTGAAGAAGACAACAGTAGCAGCAACATCCGGCGTGCCATCTCAATGTACCGCGGCTCGCAGTGACGTTTGTCATTACCTTGCAGGACCTTGTTCTTTTTTTTTTCTGTTGTGTGCGCCATCTCCCCCTTCCTGTCGTGTTCCCTAATGCTCTTTTTTTTTTGTTTGCCTTCCCCTGCCTATATACCATCTTTTGTTTTGCATTGCCGTTATAACGACCAGCTCGCGGAGCAAGTATTTCCGCCAACTTACTTTTATTTTGTTTATTTGCTTGTGTACTAACATTCTCACCGTTGCTGTTTTTGTTGTTTTGCTTCTTTTAATAGCCATGTAACCCTACCAACTGCGAATTAGGCGTGCACAGTGTGAAAGGCACCGTGCCCAAATATTCGTTCTGTATTCCTCTCTTGCACCCTGGTGCATTCTCGTGATGACGAGGTCCAACAAGGGGCTCCCATCTATCCCAGTCAGTGTTCTTCACACCCTGCCACTTGGTCACACACTACGCCACGCACGCTTCTCTTTCCACACGCTCCCTTTCGCTCTTGTTCTCCCTTCTTTGGTTCTCGTTGTTGTGATATGTCCTTTCTCTCGCTCTCTGTTTCGTGCGCAGTTGGCCACGGTTACCTTGTGTCTAAAATTAGCGAATCAGTGAACAAGAGAAGTTCACACCCGCCGTTTTTTGTTTTTTTGGGCGGGCTTCATTTTGCTTGTGCTTGTGAACTTCGAACCTGTACTTCTTGTACCATTTGATACGGAAGTGCTTCTGTAGGGAGCATATATAACTTACTGCTGCAAGCACTGGCGCATCGTTTTTTTTTCTTTTTCCTTTCCTCACGCGCGACATTTCCACATCTGAATAATCAGTCATGTCCAAGCGTGCCGCCTCTCCTCCGCGCAAGAAGAGCGTGAACCCGAAGGAGCACCAGTACATTGAGCCAGAGCTGCTGCCCAACCTGAAGAAGTACAAGTACTCCGGCAGTGACTACTCCATCCTGAGCAACACGATCGGCCAGCCCTTTTGGAACTTTGTCGTGAGCCTCGTGCCGATGAAGATTGCACCGAACGTGATCACACTCACTGGCTTCGTCATCGGCATGTCCGCGTTTGTGCTCGTCGCTTTTTACACGTTTTTTGCCGATGCCGTGTACCCGTCCTGGCTCTGGCTCTACTGCGGCGCGACCCTGTTTGCGTACCAGACCCTTGACGCCATTGACGGCAAGCAGGCCCGCCGCACTGGCGCCGGTAGCCCACTGGGCGAGTTGTTCGATCACGGCTGCGATGCGTTTCTGACGCCGTTTGTGCAGATCAACCTCGGCGTGGCGACAAAGATGCCGCCGTGGATGTTCTTTACTCTCATTTTGACGTCGTCGCTGGGCCTCTTCTCGGCGATTTTTGAGCAGTACTGCACCGGCATCTTCGACCTCGGCTACGTGTCCGGCCCGACCGAGGGCATTGCACTCTCCTGCACCCTCTTCATGGTTGCCGGTATCTTCTCTAGCGACGTCTACGATCGCGTTATTGTTGGGCCCTACACATACAACGTTCCCGCGGCGCTCACGTCCACATTCACCAAGGAGCCGGTCACGGTGACCATTGGCACACTGCAGAGTTTGCTGTTCAGCACGTTCATTCTTGCGTGGGCGGTCACGACGCTGTCTAACTACGGCCACACTTTGGTGCGTCCCTGCGCGCGTACGAGCCGTCTCGTGCCTGTGCTCGCGTTTCTCCCGACGGCGGTCATTACCGTTCTTCACATCACCCTGTACTGCCTATACCCCGATGTGCAGGCCAGCTGCCCGTTCGCATTCGAGATTAGCTTTGGACTTCTCATGTCCGTGACCGTGACGCGGCTGACCATCAGCCGCCTCTCGTTTGGCAAGTACCGCCCGTACAGCTTCCTCTACGTGATGACTTTCATTGTCACCTCGGCTGCCATTGCCGTCCACTACACCGGTGCCGGGAACGTGCCCGAGGCTACAGTGAAGAAGTACGTCGGCTACAGCATGTACGCGCTGTCGGTGCTCGGCGTGTTCTGCTACGGCCACATGATCACTTCCATTTTCCGCCAGGTTGCCCAATTTCTCGGCATCCACATCTTCTCCATCACTCCTAAGAAAAATGACTAAAAGTAAGTAAGTGCGCGCTGAAAACAGCACAGTAAATTGCATCACTGGGACGCTAACAACCTATGCGCAAGAACGGAAGGTTTCCTCTCCGCAGAATGCATTGTCTTGCCATTTTGCTTGGATGGACACTGTTACCGTTTTTTTTCTCTCCTTACCGAGTTTCGTAATTAAACCAGCAACAGACTTGTCTGTCGCTTTCTCTTTCTTTCCCTTTTCCTTTGACGATATCGTGATTCTTCTTCTCTGGTTGGAATGTGCTGTTGATCGCTTGTGTGGCCGAGAAGCGAGGCTTGTTGTGGATATCTATATATATCTATATATACAACTATGTTTTTCCCCTTTTGTTCTCCCCCTCCTTACCGACAACCGTTACTTGGGCTCTCCTAGTCCACCAGAATTTTTTTCAATTGGCCATTGCGTAATGAAAAGGAGAAAAAGAAAAACCGATGCAACGCTATCGATATGCCACGTCAAAGATGTGCTTCGGATCGTGCTCTAAAACAATTGTCAATTTCACAGTGTCATCTTTGGCCAATGACAGGCGTGGCATGTCTTGGGGCACTGACGTGAACTGTGCGTGTATGCTCAAGCCGGTAAAGACCTCTCATTTGTGAACAAAGACGAATGCATTAGTGCACAATGGCTTGCCATCCACTCCTGCTTTCACTCCTCATTCTCCCTCTCTCTCCCCCTCTCTCTCTACGTCTCTCTCTATATACGCTTGTGTAGTGCTCACCGGTTGGCGTGTTAGTCAGCTTTCGACTTTTTTTTTTGTTTAAGAGAAGAGAAAAAAGAGAGCGAGGAGCGTCCCTCTTCCGCCTTTCTTCACACATAAAACACAACCTAACACGCTTTTTTTTTTTTAGGAAACCGCCATACCCATTTCTGAGAGCCCGCGCCAGTTTGTACTTTTGTTTTCTGTTGACTGGTATCATGCCGGCGTCTCAAAGCGCGTCGAAGGGCGCGTTGGAGCCCACGAGTCTGATGGCGCGCCTCGCGGCGTCTGTGTGCGACGCGGCCTTGTGTGCGCCGCCACCTGTGGTCAGCGACAGCCACAACGGAACCGGCCCCGCGAGCGGCGGCTTAGAATCCTTCTCTGACACGGTCACGCAGGCCGTGCAGTCGGTGCCGCTCAACGCGTTTTCTGTCAAGTCAGGCTTCCCACTCGTGTCGCCGCTCCGCAACGGCGCGAGCAGTCTGGCCGACGACCCAGCGGGCTTTCGACACCTGCAACGCGAGCTGTGCTTGCTGGTGTCCATCTTACAGCGTCCCAAACACGCGTACAAGTACTGGCTCGGCTACTCCCGCTTCATCGCCGCGCTGCGTACCGTAAACGTTGTCGAGCAAATTGCAAAAGGCATGGAGGCGATTTGTGCCGTGGCCAGCGAAGACGCGGCCCGGCGCTCGTCGAACGTCTTTTCGAACCCGTTTGGCGATGGTGCCACCGAGTGGTACGAGGAGATTCTGCGCCGCTACAGCGAGGCCCTGCTGCTGTACGTCTTCTACCATTCGGACCACACCCGGACCACCGCAGCGAGTGCGTCCAGCACAGGCGCCCCAGCAGGCGGCCTGCTTGACCGCCACGCCGTCGCGGCACTTTTGGCGAGCACCGCAGAGGAGCCCGCCATTGCCCCGTCGACCGCCTCCACGCTCTTTCGCGTCGCTCGGCGGCTGGCCGGCGAGTCCTCGCGGTCGCACCAGAGCAGTGCCGTCATGCTCACGTGCACACTCTGTGCCCCCGGCTTCCAAGGGGCCCTGCCCTTGCCGGACCTGCGCGAGGCCGCAGAGACTGTTGCACAGGCGCCAGACGCCGTCAGCCATTTGGTGATGGTGGCCTCGGTGCCGTACTGGGTCGTCGGCCGTCAGGTCGTCCTCGACGATGACTCCAGCAGCAGCACCGACAAGGCCATTGTCGAGTGGCTGCGCACTGCGGTGAGTGTCTGCACACGGGCGACCATGTACGACGCCGACGTCTCGCTGCTCTTCCGCCACGACGGCACCCGCGCGCCGACGTTCCCGCTGGTGAAGGAGGTTGTCGGTGGGGTGTACGCGTCGCTGTGGGACTGCCTCTCACCGGACGTCTGGTACCTGTTCACCAAGGCGGCGCTGTGGAGCGCGGCGAAGAGCATGGGTCTCTACGCCTTTGCCTGGAACGGGCTCCCGCGGGCACTCGCCCCGCTGCTCTCGCTTGTGCAGTTCCAGCTCGGCCAGTTTGGGCGGAAGCGCGGCCCGAGCGCCATCGCACCGTCGGCCTCCGCCGCTGCGGCAGGCTCGCTCTCAACTACGGGGCCGAGCACGTCCAAGGCACTCAACGCGAACTTCAACGCGCTGCTCTCCGGCGCCATGGGCGTCTCGCCGTACGAGCCCAGCGCACACAGCGTCCTCAACAGCCCCGACCCGGACCTGACCGCCGCGCGACAACGTAACGCGCAGGCGAATGCCGAGGACGGGGCGGGCAACGAGGAGGACGAGTCCGCCGCCGCAACTGGTGCGGGACGGGCAGGCCGCAACGGCAACTTCACCATGGCCTTCTCCTTCGCCACGGAGCGCGCGCACACGACGTACTACCTGTCTATCTACGCCTACGTCGTGTCGGTGCTGCCTTTTCTGTTTGAGCGCTTCGGCGACGTCTGCAACACGCTGCAGTGGATGGTCCCGTCGGAGCTTTACCAGCGCGCTGCACAGGGCCGGAGCAGCGTCGAGGGCGGCGACGCGTGCGCGCAGGACACCCTCTCCCGCGCCTCCGGTTGGCTCCAGAATGTGAGCGATTTCCTCGTCACGGTCGACGCCGCGGACGACGAGCGTGCCATCGACGTACAGCCGTATCTGACCTTCCCCATGCCGCCGCGCTTCACGGAGCCGGGCAAGGTCAACCTTCTCTCCCAGCTGATGGAGCTGTTGACCATGGTGGCCCAGTCCGGCGCGACCGGGCTCTCCGCACAGACGCACTCGGCCAACAACACGCTCCTCGCGCGACTCGCGGAGTCCGCCCTGGCGTTGCTGCACGGCCTGCTCACCTGCTACCCGCACGAGGTGTCTGCCATGAGCCAGTTCGCGCACGTCGACCTGCTGTCCACGCTGCAGCACGTGGCGCTCTGGCAGCTGTCGCTGCCGTTCCCCACGTTCCACGCACAGGAGCTGACGTACAGCCTGCTCCACCGCTACTTCACGGTGTTCCCCAACCTGCAGGTGCTCGCCTCGAAGCTGCTCAAGCCGGAGGTGCTGCGGGCCGTGGGGCGACAGCCGAACGTGGCGGAGCGCCTGGTGCTCGACGACTACCTCTACGCGCGCCTGCTCGAGTGCGACGACGACGCCAGCGGTCTGTTTGTGCAGCCCATCTTGGCGGCCCTGTGCGACGTGCCTGAGGGCACGATCGCCAGCACCATCGATGGCGGGCACCTCTTTGTGGGCACGCTGACCACGCTGCTGAAGGCCATTCAGTACACGCCTCGCGTGTCGCTGCGCCGCCTGTTTGAGGAGGGGCCGCTGCGCGTTGACGTGCTCGTGCGCCGACTCTGCGAGGGACTGCTGTGCCTGTACAAGCAGTGGGTCGCCGGCAACACGTACATGGACAACCACAGCACCCTGCGCCTCCTGGACATCACACTGCAGGTCGTCACGCAGACCCTGTGCATCACCCAAACCGGCTACGACGACGTCTCGCGCCTTGTCATGGCCAGCACCGCAGAGCCCTACGCGCCGCCGAGTCTGGTCGACCCGGCCACCTGCGGAATCTACGCCGCGGTCCGACTCCTGTTCTGCCCAGACCTCGACTCCCTCGACCTCGTGGAGCGGGCCGCCGAGCTCCTCGCCCTGTGCACGTCGCGCGCGAGCACGCCGCTCTTCACCGCGCTGCACACGACGTGCTCGCAGGACGCCGCCGTGGCTGTCGCGCAGGACGTCCTGGACGCGCTTCGCCGTCAGGAGGGGCAGGCCGAGAATGTGCACCGCCTCGAAGCCCTCGTCGTTGTGCTGCGCCATGACTGGCACTTGTTCCACTTCCTCACCGGCTCCGACACACTGCCCGACAATGCCCACGCGAAGTCACTGCACGAGCTCGCGCTGGTGAAGTATCTGAAGGCCACGGTCGTCGGCAACAAGGCGATCCGGCTCGAGCAGGCGGCCGCGCTGTCGCTCCTGCGCGCGCTGGGCGACAACGACAGTGTGCCGGCGTCGCGCGTCGCGGAGCTGCTGGACCGCACGCAGCCGAATCCGATGAGCAACACCTTCGAGACCGTCGCCCTGGCCGCGGCGTGCGTGGAGCACATGAACGCGCGCGTTGCCCGTGGCATGGCGGCCTCGTCCTCGTCCTCCGGGTCGACCCCGGCGGGCGGCGCGCCTGTGCAATCGCCGCACTCCCCGCGTACGCCACGCCTGTCGTCCACCGGCAGCGGTGGCGGTGGGGGTGGTACACCGCTGCAGCGCTCCGCCGCCGCCTCGATGCCGTCCACGCCTCGGCAGACTTTCACCAAGCTGGACCGCGAGCAGAGCGACGCGGTGGACAAGGCCTGCCGTGGTGGCACGCGCGCGCTACAGGAGGGCCTGCAGTTTCTGTCCAAGCTACTCTCGAATTTGTTCTACGAGGAGCGCGTGAGCCTCATTGGCGAGCCTGGCGCGCCGTCCACTGCCCTAGAAGTGGATGGCACACGGGCTGACGCGTTGCTGGATGTGACGCGCACGAACCAACGCACTCTCTCGCGCGCCGGCGGGGCGGCCTTCTCGCCGATTGTCGGTGCGGCCACGCGCACCGCCGTCGCCAGTCCGCTCACCCGTCTGGCGCAGGACGAGGCCAGCCTGCAGCTGCCGACGACGACGCGGCGCCACCAGCTGTCCAACAGCCTCCTGCAGCCGCGCGCGGCGGCGACGGCGACGAGGTCCTCCGTGCTGCGCGGACACCCCTTCCACACCTCGGTCCTGCCCGACCCCATTGACGAGGAGGCGACGCTCTACGCCAAGCCGTACCCCCTCGTCCTCGGCACCGCGTACTGCTTCCAGGACACCGAGGACGACCCGCACTTTAACGCCATCGCCTCCATTCTGGAGTCCATGGGACGGCTGGCGGTGGCGATGGAGCGCGCCATGTACCTCAGCAGCCGGGATCCGGACCGCACCGCGCTCTTCTTGTCCCGCACACTGGCCACGCTGGAGAGCAGCCTCCACTGTCTGCTCGTGCTCAAGCCGACAATGCCGCTGTTAAACAGCGCGCTTTGGTCTTACATGGGCCGGTGCCTGCAGCTGACGCTCGCCCTGTCGCGCAGCGTCCGCGCTGCGCACGTGCTGGATGAAAGCGAGTTCAGCGACAGCCTGCGCGCGGCGCTGGACGGCCTGGGCAAGTTTGCCTTTGAGAACCGGCGCCACCTCTCCGTTGTGAATGCGTGCCTCGAGGTCGCGTACTCGGTGCCCGCTGCCGTCTTTGCCGACTACAACACACTGGCCGCGTTCTTCACGACCGCCCAGTTCGCGCTGGTCGCCCACGTTGCGGACGTCTCCCTGCGCGTGGACGTGGTGGCGTTGGTGCACAACGTGACCTCTCTCACCGCGTCGGCGCTGAGCAGCTGCCCGGTGCCCACGCTGACGGTGCTCGTGCAGACGCTCTGGCGGCATGCCGAGAATGTGTCGCACGCGATCCGGGCGACGGCGGCGGCGGAGGGCCCCGCGGTGGCGGTGCTGGTCGCGTGCGTGCAGTGCCTCAAGACGTGCCTGAGCCACACCGAGGAGCCCGTGCTGCTCCTGACACTGCTGCCGCGCGAGTCGATTTTACGCATGCTGGTGGCCCTGGGCCAGTTCCGCCGCGCCGAGCTGTACGAGGCGACGCGCCGCGTGTACCAGCGGCAGGCTTGGCAGGCCGCGTGGGTCGCCGTGCTCGAGCTGCTCCACAGTGTCATCCTGTTTCACCCGGCGTCGCACAATAGCGAGTCTGCCGTCGCCGCCATCGGGGACGACTGGCCGCTGAGCATTGCCGAGGTGCTGACGACGTTGCCGCGCTTCGCGGAGGCCGTCGGCGGCTTTGACCTGGCCGCGCGCCGCGCGGTGACCGACTCGGCAAGCGCACCTTCGAGCGTGCCGACACCGCCGACGCCGTCGTCGCTGCTCTTTGTGTGGGACGTCGAGGAGATTGAGCTGTGCACGCGCGTCACGGCGGCGCTCTCCGCTGTTGGCCACCACCTTCCCCGCCTGTTCCCACTCGTGCAGAACGCCTTTGTCTCGCTGCACCGCTTCCGCATTCTGCGCTACTGCACAGCCTCCGACAACAGCGTCGAGGTTGTGGCGGCGGAGAGCCGCCGGGTGGAGATAGCCGTGGCGCGCGCGGTCTGCAGCCAGCTGCGCGTCCTGCTCCAGTGGCCGACCAAGGCGATGCCGACCAGCGAGAATGGCTACCCCGCGCTCTCGTTCCCGTGCTTCCACCGCTACGCGGCCGTCGGTGAGGCTACCGGTGCGGTCGTGCACCAGCGCGATGTCTCGCGCTTTGACCAACGCCGCGCCCGTGAGACCAGCACCGCCGCGCCCAGCCAGGACGCCGAGCAGGAGGTGCGCACCCTCGTGGATGCCGTCTCGCTCTCCATGGACGTGCTGCGGCGCTTCATTGTGGACGAGCTGCAGCTGGTCCGCCGGCTGAGCGCGATGGACCCGAGCCGCCGCGGGCACTCGCCGGACCGCTCCGCCTCCACGCGGCCGCAGTCGCGCGAGTCGAGCGTCACGCGGTCGCCGGCGATGGGGCGTGCCTCTGGGCTGTACGGCGCGGCCGGCGCTGTCGGCGACTCGCTCCTCTACGACGACGCGGAGACCGTCGCGACGGACGACGACAGCGGCACGCTCGCGGGCGACAGTGGTGTGGCGCTGCACATGGGCGTCGGCACCGTGCACATTGAGTGTGTGCAGCTCGCGCTCGCCCTCTTCACGGCCGCCGCCACCGAGTGCCTCTACGGGCAGACGGTCATTTCGGGTCACTTTGACTCGCTGACCTTCCAGCGCGACCTGCTCGCGTCGGTGAACAAGCTGCTGGACGCGCTCGACAGCGTGCACAAGGATATTCGCAAGGCCAACTCGCCCGCCCTGACGGCGGCCGTTGACGCGATGCGGCTGCGGCTGCGCACGATCAAGGCGACCCTGCTGTCGTGATAGACCGGGAAACTGACAGGGCTCTGCGTTGTTGGATCGTAAAGATGGTGCGTGTACCCGTGTAAGAGAAGGAAACGTTGAACAAGACACGAAGAGTGTATCAATAAACCGAAACAAAAAGAAAAGAGTTTAAAAAAAATGTACCCTTTCAATTCCTCCACACTTTGTGCGGGACGAGAGGGAAACAAGGCACTGAATGTGGAACGGGCATGCCTGTTGCACTCAAGCTATTTCTGCCTGACGGGCGTACTCGTGACAGAACACACTTCCGCAATCGGTGTTAGCAAACCAGCGCGAACATGTGCGCCTGTAGCCGATTCGTACAAGGGTTGTTGACATTGACACCTGCGTTTGCTTTACACTCTGCATTTCCACTTCACCCTATTTGGCCCATTACTCCATCACTTCTCTCTCCCGCTTGCTCTCTCTCCCCTCCTCCCGGTTACAGTGCTGAACTGCAAGAGCGGTCGACGCCAATACACTCGTTTGTCGGACTTTTCGTCTTTATCTGTTGACTCGCTGTCTGAGTCTGTGTGTGCGGTCAAACTGCACAGAATACACCAAAGCACACGCAAACCTCACGAACGTCCCAAGCATGGACGCGAACGTGCTGTCGCTCCCGCGCGTGCTGCTGATGGGCCTGCGCAAGTCGGGCAAGAGCAGCATTCAGAAGGTTGTTTTTGAGGGCATGCAGCCCTACGACTCGGTCAACCTACCCACCACGGTGCGGCCCAACAAGTCGCAGGTGCACTCGAACGACTTTGTCAACTTCGAGGTCTGGGACTTCCCCGGTCAGAACGACCCGTTTGACCCCAACAGCGCGTCCCGCTACGACGCCAACGCCCTCTTGGAGAGCTGCGGGGCCATTGTGTACGTGCTCGACTGCCGCGAACTGCTAGAGGACGCCCGCGCGCGGCTGCTCGACACCATCTGCGCTGCCTACCAGTATAGCCCAACGCTGTGCGTGGAGGTGTTCATTCACAAGGTCGACGCGCTCAGCGAGGACCACCAGGCGGACCTTCTCGCCAACCTGCAGCGCCGCGTGGAGGAGGAGGCGAAGCAGCGTCTCGAAAACACGACGCCGCTCTGCCTCAACTTCAACCTGACTTCCATCTACGATCACTCGGTTTTCCAGGCCTTCTCGCTCGTCGTGCAGCGCCTGATCAAGAGTAAAACTTCCTACATTACGGAGCTCCTGCAGATGTTCAACAGCAACAGTAACATGGACCTATCGTACCTGTTTCTCAGCAAGTCCAAGATCTACGTCGCGCTCGACGAGCGCAACCGCCTCAAAGCGCGCACCTACGACTTGTGCAGTGACGCGATCGAGGTGGTGGCGCGCCTCAGCCGCATCTACGCGCCTGAAGAAAGGGACCCAAACATGGCGGACGGCTCTCACCCAACCACCGCGGCGTCCACGAGCGGCACCGCAGGGGATGCGGAGCAGACTGGCACAGAGGTCTCCGAAGACGAGCCAAGCACGAGCGCCGTCATTCGTCTGAGCAACGAGGACTGCATCTACGTGCGCGAGCTCCCGAGCTCCCTGACGCTCGTCTCGATGCTCAAGCACCATGACCTTGAGAGCCGCGCGCTCATTGACTACAACGTCAGCGTGTTCTACAAGGCGGTTTTGAAGATCTTTAGTCCCCTGTAGAAGCGACCACGAGTGCAGGAAAGAGAGAAGGTACAGCTGAGGAGAGCACTGCCACCGGTTTGGTGCCAGAGTCGTGAATCCCGTTTTCCAACCTCGCTGTTTTCCATTTTTTTTCTTGCTGTGTGTGCGGACATACTTTTCCTTTTTGGCATTGCCTTTTTGTTTTTTGCTTGTTTGTCTTCGGGCTGCGCGTTTGTACTTGGTTGCGAGTATTTTGCTTTCTCACGAAAACTACCGTTAAAACACAGGAGGTGAAGCTCACTGTGAGACCCACGAAACGGTTGCTGTGGCGCACATCCTTACCACGCGTGACTGCTGCCGGGTTCGTTACGGAGCACTTGCCTATGATCGTCTGGGCGTCTCTCCGAAGCACCGCAGAGACACAGGTCTCCGTCGTCTTGGTGCCTGTGCAAATCTCCATACATCGATGTGTTTCGTTTAGATGGTGCTCATTCTTTTGAACATCCAATCCTTCAATCGGTTCTTCTCTCTCTTTCTCTTTCTCTTTTTCTTTTTCGGTCTTGCGCGCCAGTTTCTCTAGCGACCTTATGGACGCGGCATTCGAAAGCGTGGCGCCGCTCACACCGACCATGTGGGGCTTCACGGCCGCCGACGTGCAGGAGCAGGCCAGCCAGTTGACGTACAACTTCGCCGGCGTGGCCCGCGAGTACTACCACCCCTACACTCACCCGATCGCGAACGCGTGGGAAACGCACCCTCTCCACACTCTCGCGCTCAACAAGCGGCAGTTCGACGTGCTGCGCTACGGCGCGGTCCTGGACGAGGCGACCGGCCTCGTCGTGGTGTCCGCGCCTGGCGAGCTCGTCGATTCGGGGATCCTCGTCGCCCAGGAGTACGCGTCACTGTGCAACAAGCCCTTGGTCGACCCGGAGACGGTGGTGCACCCACTACTCGCCGAATACACGCTTCTTATCTACCGCTGCAACGTCAACGATGCCGCGGACAAGCCTGAGCTACTCTTCCGCTTGGTCTTCCGCAACGAGGCACACCAGCAAACGGCCACGGCGCTGACCGACTGGAGCACGTTTTTCCCCATGTTCCACCTGCGTGCCGTCTACGTACCGTCGGATTTAGTCTACCCGCACATGTCGGAGCTCACGCGCTACCGCCAGTCCAACCCCGCCTACCTCACCAACGCGAGCGGCGCGCGCGTCGCCAACCCACGCGTGCACGAGATGCTCTTCCGCCCGCCCCTCAGCACCCTGTGCGATCTGTGGATGACCGTGCTGCACGCAATTGTCCCGCCACTCCCGAGCCGCGTCCGGCGCGTGGAGCTCGAAGCCGACGCCGTCAACAGCTTCTTCAACACCCACCAGATGCTCCTCAACGGGGCCCCCACCAACGCCGCCACCCCAGGCTGCGACAACGGCTACCAGCACGATGGCACCGGCTTTGTCGAGGGCCGCACGGGTTTCTCGTACCGGTCCAACATGGATCGCCTCCAGCGCCGCGTCACCGTTGTTCCCCGCACGCCGGCGACACTGCGTGCGTGGCGCGACGGTGAGCTGGACATGAGTTACGTGCGCCACAAGGCGCTGCAGGGACGCTTCTTGCCGAGCGTGCAGACTGAGGATAGTGAGACGGTCCGTTCACCCTGCGTGCGGATGCTGCTCCTGCCGGAGCGCCGCGCGCTGAACTTCTTCGACGGACGCGAGCTCTGCGCGTTCCTCCCGCCTCGCAGCGAGTACGAGAACCCCACTGTCTACCGCACTGAGGCCGCCGAGTGCCTGCGACTTTGGATCCTCAAGGGGCTTGTTCTTGCCGAGCTCCTGCACGTGCACGCTCTTTTCCTCGACCTTGACCCCGTGATGCTCCTCTCGCAGTGCGCCTCGCTGCTCTGGGACGACGGCGAAACGCCCACCACTGACACCGACTCGGAAAGCGCGGATCGTCAGCACACGTACTTTTACCTGTGCAAAATCGTTCTGGAAACGGTGGAGGATTTCCTGCAGCATAGCGGCGTTGTCTGGCGCGTGGTGGTCGGCGTGCGCGAGGGGGAGGGCCCCGGGGCCGACGGACTCTGCGCGATGTGCGAGGAGATTCTGACGTTTGTGCGCGTAGCAAAGCTAGAGGTCGAGGTGGTCCGGGCGGAGGCGCTGGCGGCAGAAGCGGCGACCGACCCCGACGGTACAGTGCGCGACGCAGACCTGGTCGCTGCCTCGAACACGCTCACCCGCCCTGTCCCCGCGTACTGCTCGGCGCTGGTCGCGTCTCTGCGCGGCCCCTCTGCCAACGGGGCACTCGCCGTGCGGGACGTGGACACGCCCAGCGCTGCGGCCGTGGGGCCACCGTCACAGGCGTTCGCCGCCCTTCGGCGCGCGCACGAAAGGGAGCTGCCCGCGCGCACCCTCTACAACGCCGCTGTGCGTCGTGTCTTCCTCTTTGACCGCGATTTATTCCCAATTTTCGTGTCTCTCTGCGGGCCGTACAACGAGGAGGTGCCGGTGAAGTTGCTGGTTGAGGTGCTTCAACTCAAGCTGGATCCACAGGAGGAAAACAAGTTTCCCGCCCTGTGGCCGTTTGAGCATCCACTCGTTCCTCTGGACCACTGCGGTGTGCCGTACAACGAGGAGCGACTTGCCGCCTTTGTGAGCAAGTTCGCCATGAAGTCTTTCGCTCACAACCCTGCCGCCACACGCGCCGAGCATCAGGCGCTTGAGCCTTCCCTCAACTACGTGGAATTCTCCATGTTGATGCTTCACCTTGGCAGTCAATAAGCCAGCACGGTTCCGCGGAGAGGATAGCGCGGTGCTCACAGAGAACACCACTGACACGACCTCCCGAAGGAAAAGAGAAACAATCTTTTTTCGAAAGTACGCATGTAATCCCAAATATTCGACCTTGGCTCTGAAAACAAAAATCGGTCCGGAGAACGCGTGCCAGGTGCGGCGGCACGGCACCATCTCAAAGCTGGATGGCCTCTCACCCATGTAATTTTCATTCGAATGTGTCTGTGCCGTTCATGGCACGCACTTGGTGATATTCTTGTTTCTGCATTACGCTCAATTATTTTTCTTTTTCCCCCTTTTTGTTTTCTGGTGAGCGCGTTCGCTGCCTCCTCTGTCGAGTCGGGCAGTGACCTTTGTTGGCGTTCAAAACGCACGTCAAATGAAAGTAGCTACGTCAACGGTTGTTGCGGCCCACGCGCCGCGGTCCCTTCCGTGCGTCCATCACGCAATTGAACATGCTGCCTTCTTCCTCTCACTGGACAGAAGGTTACCATGCGTTGTCCCACCTTGCCCTCACTGTTTGTCGAACGTGGCGATTCCAGCCGTGATCTCTTTGGGAACACGTGCACACCACCACCACCACCACCACCACCACAACAACAAAAATCTTCTTCCGCGTGTGTGCGTTCTCCTATTCGATGATTTCCTGGCACCTTTCCTCCTTCTACCTCCCTCGGTTGTCTTCTCTGCCCCATCTCAACTCCCCACTTGTACTCTACTAACAGTGACGTACGCGCGCACACACGGAGAGAAGTAGCATGATGTGCACATTGTTGCCGCGTTGAGTGCCTGTGGAGTGGCATTCTGTTGTCCGCTTGCCTTGTGCATCGGAGCGTGTCGCCGTCTGCTGCAAAGATGACAATCATTATACCATTTCTGCTGAATATCCAACACAACGGTCTTGATGAAACGCATAATGCAATACGTATCGAGAAACTGAGCATCACAGACGGCCCACACGCGCATAGGATGGCTCACGCACACGCTGTGTGCTGGTTGACTTGGTCCGTTGCTCCTGTTCCACGAATGAAAATCCGTGGAGGGTATCGCGGCAAAGGTCAGAAATGGTTGTGGAGTGCTTTTCGCACGCATATACGACTCGGGAACTCTCTGGACGCTGCCCTATCCTTGCTGAGCTTTGTCTTCATCTGTTTCCGTAGAGCCCCACGCGAAGGCGTGCCACGTCGTTGGCACTCGCTTCTGATTGAACTGGTCGTTTTCGGCCCCTGCCTAGTGGAGCCTTGCTAGGCTTCACCTGTTGTTGTTGTTGTTTGCTAGGATGACACCCATTATTTTTTCTCCTGACGACTACCCACCCGGATAGTCCGCCTTGATGAACAGCATAATGCAATACGTATCGAGAAACTGACTGCAAACACATCTATCCACTACCGCTTGAGTTGTCTTCGTCTGTGCCCTCTTCTCCCCATTACATGGAGGTTGGTGCTGTAAAAGGCAACAAGATTCGAACAATTCCGCACACATAAGCATCGGCTTCCCAAACCGACTGCGAACTGATCGACGACTCGGGGACTCTCTGGACGTAATTCTCCCATCGATGGAGTCATGTCTTCATCTGTTTCCGTAGACACCTAAACCACCATCACGCGCGTCGATCGTGCTTTTTCTACTGATCGGGGACTCTCTGGACGCTGCCCTACCCTTGCTGGGCTTTGTCTTCATCTGTTTCCGTAGAACCCCATGCGAACACGTGCAGCCATTAGGTGCTGCTTGAGCTCGACGTTTTCGACTCCTGCCTAGGTGAGCCTTACTGGGCGTCGCTTGTTGTGGTTGTTTGCTAGGATGACACCCATTATTTTTTCTCCTGACGACTACCCACCCGGATAGTCCGCCTTGATGAACAGCATAATGCAATACGTATCGAGAAACTGACCGCAAACACATCTATCCACTACCGCTTGAGTTGTCTTCGTCTGTGCCCTCTTCTCCCCATTACATGGAGGTTGGTGCTGTAAAAGGCAACAAGATTCGAACAATTCCGCACACATAAGCATCGGCTTCCCAAACCGACTGCGAACTGATCGACGACTCGGGGACTCTCTGGACGTAATTCTCCCATCGATGGAGTCATGTCTTCATCTGTTTCCGTAGACATGCACGCCACTATGACGCGTGTGGCTTTTTTTTTTTTTTTGATACTGCTGATCGGGGACTCTCTGGACGCTGCCCTACCCTTGCTGGGTTTTGTCTTCATCTGTTCCCGCAGATTTCATCTTGCGTTTGGCCCCTCTCGCTGTCAAGAGTGGCCTGATTTGAATGGCTGTTGGCTGTTGGAAGTGCACAATACACACGCACACTCCATGCCGATTCTCGCTCAACACGTAAGAAAAACAATTTTTCCATCATCACCGTATCCTCGCCCAGCTTTGCTTCGTGCATCAGCAGTTTTATTGGTGATCTCTCTTCCCCCTCACCATTTGGTCGTCTCTGTGTAAACACCACAAAAAAAAAAACACGCACTGTTACCTGTTACACTTGCTCTTACCCTTTCTTCTTCCCTCTTCTCAATCCGCTTCTTTCTTGTTTCCACTTTCCTCTCACTTAAAGTAGCGCAAACAAGTTTGTCTAATATACAATTTTATTTCCCGTGCGTTTTCCTCACTGACCGTGCTTGACTTTACTTGCAGCCGGACCGGAACGAAGCAAAGCGTACCCACGTACACAATACCAACCGAACCAAAAAAAAGACAAAAAAAGTCACATCCATTCTCTTTACCCCTTCTTGAAAGCAATGTCTGCCAACAAATTTGAGGAGCCCACCGTCTCGGCGGCTCAGCGTGGCCGCAAGGACCGTAGCGGCACGGCGGCTGCCAAGGCCATGCGCGGCGGCCCCGTGGACCCCAAGGAAGCCGAGGCGGCTCGCCCCAAGCCCCGCAACTACCCGGGCACCGGCTCCCACTTCAAGAACCCGACGGAGTTCCTAGCGGGCCCCTCCGAGCCCGGCAAGGTGCGTCCCAGCATCCGCCGCTTCGACAACGCCGAGAAGGACACCGTCGGCATCATGCTGACCGACGAGTTCATGATGTCCGGCGGCATCCCCCCGGAGGGCAAGAACGCCAATGGCGGCGCCGGCGGCAACAAGTCTCGCTCGGCGGGCTTCAGCTCTGGTGCGTCGTACGCGACCCGCGGCGACATGTCGAATGCGCGCAAGGTGAACACCGGCCCCAAGGAGAACATTGGCAACCACTGCGAGGTCAAGACGGCCGACCCCCCGTACCGCACCGGCACCCGCATGATCCATCAGCAGGACGCGATGGACGCGCCGTACTTTGAGGACCAGGATCCCAAGCCCCCGCGCGATGCCGAGCACCGCACCGGCACCCGCCACTTCCGCGAGAGGAAGACGAGCCTGCTCCCTCAGGACCAGCCCGTGACGGACGCGGAGAAGAACCGCGCCGAGATGTTCGCCAAGCCGGCCTCTATCACCCGCACCAACCGCGCCAACGAGTCCTTGAACGTCATCAACCTCGGCATCTACAGCCCTGAGCAGCTTCACGAGCCGGCGGAGAACCCGAACCGCCAGTGGGGCCCCCGCAAGTGGAAGGCGCCGGACATGCCGCCCCGCAGGCCCCCGGCGGTGCGTCCCATCAAGACGTACGCCAAGGACGAGCACGACGTGATCGGCAACGGCCGCTTCGGCAAGGCTGAGCCCGAGAAGCCGCACGGCGTTGCCAAGGGCGAGTGCCGCCCTCCCAAGGACACCGCGAACCTCTTCCGCGGTGGAAACGGCGGCAGCGGCGGCTTCGGCTCCCGTGCTGGCCCCAAGGCTGGCAACACCCAGCCGGAGGGCCCTCCGCGCAAGAATCCCGTCACCCAGCACAATATGCTCCGCTACTACGACCCCAACGTCGACAAGGCGTCCGACTTTGCCGCCCCGCCCGTGAACGCCAAGCCGTCCAAGGCCAACATGCAGAGCAACCCCGCCAAGGAGACCCCGCAGCACGCGACCGGGCGCCGCCACTTCAAGCAGGGTGAGCAGCGCGACAGCGTCAGTCTGACGTACAGCGACAAGCCAGCGCCGGCGGCAGCCTAATCCAATCCTAGAAGAAACGGATTAGTGAATTGAAGGAAGAAGAAGAAACAAAAAAAAACACAAAAAGCTGAAGACACCAAAAGCAATAGAAGATTTTCAAAAGAAAACTGCGCAAGTGCTGAAAAAGAAAAAAAAACAGCAAATACTGACAGTGAGTTGCAAGCGCTGCTATCGATTACCGACACGTGGAGAGACCGGAAGAACGCTCTCTTCACGGCATATAACAAAACAACAAAATCACGAAAGCAGGCGACCGCGGCACTCACACTAGTTGACGTACGAAAAATAAAGGAAGCAAACTAAACCGCAAGAACGTCAGACTCCGAAACGAAGGAGACTGAAGTGCTTTCACGCAAGCTACAGGAGGTTACCCGTTTGGCACCGAGCCTGACTGCTGGTACTCTCATCACTCCTCATCTTTATTCGGGCCCGATTGGTGTTGTTGTTGTTGTTGTTCGTTGTCTTCTTTTTTGTTATTTTTCGGTACACTGTGTACACGTGCGTGTTTCCTCTTTCTTGGTTGGCTTTCCCATTTTTCCTCTCACACCGCCACCACTACGTGCTTGCGTGTGTGCGTGCGTGTGACCGCCCATTGTTTCACCCCCCTCCTGGCCCTGCCGATGTGTTCTCTCATTCACCGTGTTCGCGAACCACTCTTTTCGGACGAGTCTTGCGAGCTCCCTTGCAACCGGCTCCTTCGCTCACTTTTCGTGGGTGCTGGTGTGCAATGACCACCGTGGTCTCAGGGACCGGCTCCAGAATCAAATTGATTCGCAAAAAAAAAAAGAGAACGATTGCTGAAAAACTCTGGTTCAAATGATCATGTGAACGCGGAACAGACGATCCCATCGTGAGCGTTGTCTACCCCACGACAACCCGTTTGTTTGTTTGTTTTGTTGTGTTTCTTGTTTTTTTTTCTTTTGCTTTCTTCCTTTTCCCCACGTTCCCTTTTTTTCTTCCGCCCAGTGCCGTAGAAGTGCCCAAGCAAAAATCGTTCAGCAGACTGAGCTAATCCAACAAAAAAAACGCATTGGTGTCCTGCGCAAACGATTCAACAAATGAAAGATACACGTGAAGAAAAGATCACAGTGTGTGTGTGGCTTCCTGTTGTTTTTTTTTCCTCTCTGTTCTTCTTTCCCTCTTTTCTCTGTGTGCTTCTGATCACAACGCCATTCGTTCTCTCTTTCATAGTTTCCTTCATAACCGGAAAAAAAAAAACAGCAGCGAAAGACTCAGCGCCTCCGTTCTCGACTTGTTTATATATCTTTTTTTCCTTTAAACTGTACTGCCCAACTCCCGGTGTCACCGGAAGCCCATTTTTCGTTACTCCTTGGTTTGTTTCTTCTTTTGAAATGTCTTTGGTAGTGTAGGAGGTGACGTACTGATGAAACAAGTCGCGTGAAGGTGGCGCTGAATGATACACAGCAACAAAAAAAAACGCAAGTCCAATAGGACGTCAAAAGAATGAGCCATGAGGGCTTTTTCTTATTATTTGTTTGTTGTTGGTGTTGGAAGCACACAACAAAAAAACACAAGAGTTGAGCCGATTCACCATCGACGCACCGCCGTTCGTGCACGACTGTACAACTGCGCCGTTCTCTTTGTCGGAGGATGTTCTTATGCAGACTGGTTTGGTGTGCGTGTTTTCTCGCACCATAATTGTAGCATGCACTGTGAAACGGCACGGTTGTGTGTCTCTTTGTGCTCTGCACGGAGGCACGCCTTCACCGGGAGACACTCCTGCGTGAGGGAGTTGCTGTCTGTGAAGACGCGCTCGAGTGGGTGCTGAGCAGGTCGCACCAACGCGGTCCACACTGGCCACCCTACATTGTTTCAACTCACCACTCTCGTTCTCAATGTTCCAAACTGTCCGCCCTCTTCCTTATCGCTCCGTCTTTTTTTTTTTCTCCCTACTTGTACTTTCTTAGCCGATACCTTTCGTGTGGTCATCTCAGAATTTTTTTCCCTCTCTCCTTCTCGGTTTTTTTTTGTACGCTCCCCTCCCGCCTACTTTTCAATGCTCCGCTTCGTTCCTTGCCGTCTTGCCGTTGGCGCCTACGCGCTCTTCATGGTTGAGCAGAAGAACAACCCGAAGCTCAAGGGTCTCCCCATCGCCCAGCGCGGCCAGATGACCTCGAAGCTGTACAAGGCCCTGAGCCCCAGCGACAAGGCGTCTCTGGACAAGCGTGCTAAGGCCCACCCCGGTCACACGCGGAAGCCCAAGGCGGCCAAGGCGGCCAAGGCCACCAAGGGTGCCAAGCCGGCCGCCACGCGTGCTCCCAGTGCGTACGCCATGTTCGTCAAGGCGAACATCCACAAGTTCGATGCGCTCCCCGCCAAGAGCCGCATGAAGGCCGTCGCGAAGCTGTGGAAGCAGCAGAAGGGGGGCCTCTAGAAACAGTGTCACAGCTAACAATCATATCCGAAGAAAAGGAAAAAAAAAAAAACACAGTGTCAGGCAAACAAAGAACCCCATGCACACAGTAGCTCTCTCCCTGTCATTTTCTTTTTTCAAACCTGCAGCGAAAAGGGGTATCAAAAAGAAGTTGGAAGCTTGTTTGCGTTCGGCCAGCCATGGCATCCCATAGATTTGTTCGTTTCCTTCTTTTTTTTTTTAATTTGATCCTCTATTATTTTTTGCTTCCATGTTCTTGGACAAATTGTAGACGTACACCTCTGCAAAGGAGAAACATCAACCAAATATAGAGCATCAGACGCACACCCACATTGTGCACGAGCACACCCAGTTTCCTCGTTGCACCAACAGACTTTGTGAAAGCAATCAGCGCGTATGTGTGTGTGTGTGTGTGTGTGCTCTACCGCACCCAAAAGGAGTAACGCCCATTCGTCTCCGAAAATTTTTCCTTTTTTCTTGGTTCGCTGGTACGAATACACTCACACATTCATACACTTCTCCACACGTGCACACAGACACTAGAAAATACAAAATACCAAGCAATCAAACGCGGCGCTACACAATGGTGCACTGAGTTGTTTAGAACAGCATCGCACACAAAAACACTGCCGAAATGCGCGCCACGCCAGGGCAAACTGCTAGGTCGTCAAGGCACAATGGGCGGATAGTGACACTGTTCACGTGAGGCACTCATGTCGTCTGTTGAGAGGCGTTAGGCTCCACTGAGCGATTTGCAACGTCTCTCCTTGTTCGACGATTCGGTGCGACCACCAGATGCCAACAGTACACGTGGGAAAGCACGTATCTGCTGGGTGACCCTCTCTCCTTTCCCCTTCACCCCACCTACTACCTCGTCACCTCGTCGCCCTCTGTTTCATCAGTCCAGTCCTCAGCGCTGCCCTGCACCTCTCTCACCCGCACTTTTTCTGTTCCTATCAGCACCGTGTCGTTCTGCCTTCTGTTACCATTAGTGATGTTGCGTGCCTCGGTTGTGCTACGCGACGCGCGGCTGCGAAAAATCGCCCTGCGCATCTACCAAGATGAGCAGATGCGGTCCAACGACACGCTCGCGCCACTTTCGGCCGTGCAGAGGCGCAAGGTCATTCAGAAGTCGTTCAAGGCACTGCCCCCAATGGACATGGAAAGGCTGAACGTCCGCGCCGTGGCACTGCGCAAGCAGATGGACGAGCAGGACCTCGACTTGCAGAGCGCCGTCCACGGTGTGCAGGAGAGGCGCAAAGGGCCGGAGGTCACGGCCTACGAGCTGTTCGTCCTGGACCAGAGCCAAAACCCGGCCATTGTGGCGCTCGCCAACCCGCGCGACCGCGAAACTAAGATGATGACCATTTACCAGTCTCTCCCCGACCCCGCGAAGGAGGTGTGGGAGAAGAGGGCCGAGCAAGCCAACGCGCCGCGCACGCTGCCGGTCTTCAAACCCGTGCGATCGTTGCTTCCGCGCCGCCCCGCACGCCCGGCCCGCGCGAAGCAGGCCAACAAGAAGGTGAAGCGCAAGGCCGCCACGGCGGCCGCCACGTCCAAGTCCAAGAAGGCAGCGAAACCGAAGAAGGCGGCGAAGCCACCGAAAAAGGCCAAGACCAAGAAGCCACGCTCACCGACCGGTTACACGCTCTTTGTGAAGGAACAAATGGCGCTGCTGACTAGCCTGCCTCAACCGGAGAGAATGGCGGAGGTTGGCAGGCGCTGGAAGGGGCTCTCAGAGGATGAGCGAGCCCAGCGCATGACCGCTGCTGCGGCCTCCGCACCGAATCCACCCACAGTGGATGCGACTGCGAGCGTGCCTGCCGCCACTGCCCAACCAGAGACACCGCCCACGCCACCTGCACCAGTGACTGCCGAGGTTGTCGCGCCGCCGGTGCCAACAGACAGTGCCGCTACACCTGAAGACACGGCGCCGAAGGCAGAAGAAACTGTGGAACCGCCAACCACAACAGCTGTCACCCCACCGGTCAAGGAGAGTGCTGCACCTGTGCCGGCGGAGACCCCTGTGCCGCCGCCGGAGCCAACGACCCCCTCCTCCACAGAGCCCGTGGTGCCCAGTTCGAGCGCGGCCCCGGCCGACGAGGGCCACGCACCAGAGGTTTCCTCACCATCAGCACCCAAGAAGAAAAAGAAGAAGCTTCTCATCAAGAAGAAAAAACTGATTAAAGCCGCGCCTCCGTCAGCGGCCGCCCCGTCCCCCGCACAGCCTCCGGACGGTACACCGTCTCCATAGAATACCCTGAGGCAAACATAGATATCGTCCACATAGAGAAGCGCTAGATCAGCTCTTCTAGTTGTTGTTTTTGGCCTTCCCTATCTTTTGTTTGTGTTTTCACTTTTGCCTTTTCCACCTTGCTTCTAGTTGCTGTCTCTGTGGTGCACATCGTATACGAACCACATCAACGTACACCAATTTACCTGCTTGATGCTGTCGAACTCAATAGCCTATGCTGTCTCTGTGATGTCGCACAGACCTGCAAAGCGATCGGCGCTTTGCCGTTGGCGTGGACTGTACTTCCATCTCTTTTTCTCTGCCGCTGTGTCTCACTCACGCGCACCTGTTCATCTGACTTCTCTTCCCCACTTCTCTGGATGCTTGCGCTGCCCTCAAATTTAAGAAAGCTCGGTGCGACCCCTCTGCGTTGAACGCACTCACCGATCCGCTCCCTTCGACAGTGCGAGCTCTCCTCCTCAGTCACACGAATCTCGCGAAATCGTCTCACTACACCCCTAGGCCATGCTGCGCCAATCTTTCCGTAAGATGGCGGTGCCTGTCTACGCGCTTTTCATGATTGAACAGAAGGACAACCCCAAGCTGGCCAACATGGCGGTGCCACGCCGCGGCAGGGCGACAGCGCGTCTGTATCGCGCCTTGTCGCCCAAGGACCGTGCTGCCCTCGCGCGTCGTGCCGCCAAGCGGCCCGCGTTCAAGCGCACCTCCAAGGAAGAGCGTCTTCGTGCCCGCAAGCCACGCAAAGCCTCCAAGTACGGGCGGTACGTGCGCAACCACTATCATGACAAGGCACTGAGCAAACTGACACCGCGGCAAAAGCTCAAGGCGATTGCCAAGCTGTGGAACTTGCAGAAGGCAGGCGCGATCCCCTCCAGGCCAGCCACCACGACGCCCGCGCGCAAGCAGGTGAAGAAGGCGGCGGCGTCGAAGGCGGCGGTGTCGAAGGCGGCCACGAAGACCCGGCCAGCCCCCAAGAAGAACGCAGCTGAGGCGAATAAGAATAAGAAGAAAATCGCCAGCGTTTCTGCAGCGGCACCATCAAAGAAGAAGAAGCACGTCAGCCAGCCGACGAAACGCAAGCTGTCGATAGTCACGAACAAGAAGGGAAAGAAGAAAGTGAGCAAGAGCAGCGCGCTTGTCAAGGGAGGCATGTTGATTATCTAGACGCAACGCACCACGTCTTGTGATGTACACAGGCAGGTAGGAAAAGTGGACAGCGTTATTTTTACCTCATTTTTCTGTTCTTGTGGTTGCTGTTGTGCTCGGGCGAGAGCTGCTCTCTTCTTTCTCCCTTGTGATGACAACTGACGCAGCATTGCACACCTCATTTTCTTTTTTCTCTCTCTCTCTCGCAGCCTCGTATCTTCTCTCGAGATGACACCACGACACCACAACAATATACCCTGTATGGCTGTTTTCTTTGTTTCTGTGTTTTCTTCTGTATCCTTAGATTTGCCCACGTTTTTTCTGTGGTCCTTAGATTCTGCCTCTGCACGTTTGCCATTACCCTACACTCACTGCGACTTGAAACAGAACAAAAGAGTGAAAATAAGAACACTTGCAGCACAAAGCATCTCGCGCACGCGTGAACCGTACCTACTCTCTCTCTCACTCTCTCTCTCGTCGTGTATGCTTGCCATCAAGAGAAGGAGGCAAACCCGGGTCGGTATGCGTTCCTCACCTTGCCGGCAACTGCCAGCTGCACGCCGTCTAAACAGGCGCGTAGCGACGTCATCGCCGTTTGAGAACCCGCCACACATTCAACCCTCTCTCTCTCTCTCTACCCGGCTCGCCCGTCCCCATACTTTCTACTCACCCGTCGGTGCTCTCTCTCTCTCTCCTCAGCAAACCGACACACCATTCAACAGGAGTCACCAGCCTGACGTCAATCCAGAATCACAAACAAAAAAAATGCTTTCCCGCACAGCCGCGTTGATGCGTCCCACCAGCACGTACGGGCGCTTTGTTCAGCGCCTCGTGCCGGAGGTCAAGGGACCCAGTGCGCAGCGCTTTAAGAAGGTCGCGAAGCTGTGGTGGGCGACGGAGCCGCAGTTTGGCCGCAAGTACAGCGAGGAGCGCGCACTGGCGGCGCTGAAGGTCGCCAAGGGCGGGCCCCACAAGGCGCCCAAGGCAAAGAAGATCGCTGTGAAGCCCACCAAGGCAGCCGCACCGAAGAAGGTCAAGCAGGCTCCCAAACCCAAGACGGTCAAGGCGACGAAGAAGGCCCACAAGCCCAAGAAGGTCAAGAAGGTCAAGAAAGTCAAGAAGGACGTTCAGCCGGTTGTTCCCAAGGTGGAGAAGGCCAAAAAGTCCAAGACGACCAAGAAGGTACCGAAGAAGCTGACGTATGAGGTCTTCCGTCGCCGCGTGATGCGGGCAGCGCCTGCGGACGCCCGTGTGCGCGAGAGCTTCCTCAAGGACATTTACCGCGCGACACGCCTGATCCGCGTCGACGCCCGCCGCGTCGCCTTTGCCCGGGACGGCGTGCGCCTCGTGGCGGTTATTCCCGCCAATAAGAAGGCCAACACCGCGCGCAAAGCCGGCAGCAGCCGCCGCAAGGTGAAGAAGGCGGCCGCCAAGAAGCATTAGAATCATCACATCGTCTCCACAAAAGAGAGCAAGTGAGAGAGACGGAGATGAACGGTACAGCACCAAGCACAACATCAACAACAACGTCCACAACAATAGACAACCACAAATGGTCCCCGTGAGTGTTGCCAACCGGTTGTGACAAAATAGACATTTCACACCACGCTATTCTGTTCGGTGTGCGATTTTTTTTTCTTCCTACCTCTTCGACACGCGCGTGTCGCGACGATCGTGGCGTGCCGCTGGGTGAGACTTTATTCCTTTGTTTTTCTTTTTGAAGTTTCATGGACCTTCTCTCTCTCTTTACTTTACTTTTTTTTTTCACCCTGTTGTTTCGTGACCTGCTTTGCAGGCCATCCATCTCGCCGTTATTTTGAGCACTATCACAGCGACAGCGTGAGTCTTGCACAAGAGACTGATGCTGCTGCTGTGTTTCGTGCTCTCGGTCAGGTGGGGTGGTGTACTAGTACAAACAAAAAGAGTCTGTCATGAGGTGTTCAAAATAGCTACCACATCAACCACTACTACTACTACTCCTGTGAGATTAGACACAGCAAACACGCGAATGAAGCTGCGGTCAACAGGCTCCAGTGCGGCTCATGATGCTTCGTTCGGAGTTGACGAGAACGCGCGATCCTTCGCTGTCATGTCATCGCTTTCCAGCATGCATCACATGTCTGCCTGGTACGAAGGACGGCCGGGCGAACCCAAAACCTGCATCAACAAAACAATCTACGCTTGCTGCTCCGTCGCGGATGGCATCCTCCCTGCCGCCACCGGTGTTACCACATCCCATGTCCGTCTTCGTTCTCCTTTCTTTCTATTTTTATCTATTGGTACAGTGAAGCGCCAAGAAGAAGCAAAACGGTGAACAAGCTAGAACTTGGATTCTTATTTTTACTCCGTGCCCGACACCTGCACCTACAACTGTTGTGTGTCGCGCTCCACAACAGAACTGAGCCATGCCACAGCAAAACGCCAAGACCCGCAAGACGCCTGCCAGGCCCACCAAGCCAACGGCACCGGTGGCTAGCAAGCAGGCTGCGGTGCCATCGACGATTGGCAGCCTGTTTCAGGCTCTCAAAACGGCACGGTTAGAAATTCCCGAGGTGGAGACTGCGGCCTCGGCTCACCCAGATACGCGCCAGGACAACCTCGTTCACCATCTGGCCACCATCTTGCACGGGGCCTACTTGGTCACGCTGGTGGAGCGCGCGCAGCTCGGCACGCCTGTGCTGGAGCGGGTACGGGGCGGTGTGGTCACCACCGCCGCCGCTGCCACCGATGCGAGCGTGGCAGAGCAGCGTCCAGAGATACCCGTCGCCAGCACCACCGTGGACGCGCGGTGGCTGTCCGCGCTTGTGCAGTACTGTCGCTTCACCGTTGTCCTCGACGATCTCGCCAAGTTGGCCGAGGCCTTTCCGTCGTACGTGTCCGTCCGGTGGTCTCTGAAGGCGACGCGTGCACCAGTTTCCGCGACACTGGCCGCGGCTCTCGGCGACCAGGCCGCCACCCGGAGTCCATCGCGCACCTCACCAGGCCGTCGGCGCCCTCGCACGAGCAATGCCGCCCACAGCGAGGGCTCCCTTGGCGCCGGGGCGTTGGTGGCGCGACTGAGCGTGTACCAGTCAACGGTGCCCGCCGTCGATGAGGCTGTGAGCGCACTGGAGGGCACGCTGAAGGCCAAGGGGGCGGCCGCTGCGCAACGTGCGTGGCGCACACACCTCAGCCAGCTCACAGCCTACGGCGCCTTTCTACGTCAGCACCCCTTGTCCACCGCCGCCACGACAGACGCTCAGGCGGCCGAGGACAAGGCCGCGCGTGGTGGCAGTCCATCACGGACGCACGCCGCGACCGACAGCGCCGTCGGTGACGCCATGACGAAACAGGAGCTCACCGAGGAGGAGCACGCGCTGCTGAGCCAGCTTTCACCGGAGCTCCGCAACGCCCTCTCTCGTCGCAAGCTCCGCGGCGTCTTGACCGAGATGAAGCGCGAGCAGGACCGGGCTGACTCGAAGGAGGACGAGGAAATCAAGAAGCGTCAAATTCGCGAACGGCTTCTCGTCACCTATGAGCACGTGCTGGCTCTGTGCGGGCCGAAGCGGCGCACATTTGGCGCCTCCAACTTGCTTCGCACGCTTGAGTCGGAAAGCCTCTTGCCAGAGCACCGTCACACACTGGCGCAGCTGGCTCTGCTGGTGGGCATCCGCGGTTCCGGCATCTCCGCGTCGACCGTCACGACGGATGGTGTCACGCCCGTTGTGAATTTCGCGCACCTGTCGCACGATGAGTTGGACGCGGTGCTGGTGACGGTGGACCCGGAAAGCGGCTCCGTTCAAGGCATCGTGCAGAGCTTATCGCAACAGCCGGGGTGAGCAAGCGTCGGAGGGCTGCCTAAGAGTCAACCGGCAGGAGTCTAGCTTCCCCTTGTCCGCTCTGCTATTGGTATTGTTGTTGGTTTGTCGTTGGTAGGTGTGGCAGCGTGTGTTCCTCACGCCTTGATTGTCTTCTTTTTCATTTACCTCCTTTTGTTTTTCAATCGTTTCGCACCTACGACAGATTCCCCCCTTTTTTCAGCTCGCGCCGAGGTGACAGCGTGTTGGGTTGGCCAGTCCCTCACTCGCAACGGTTCCTTTCCGCCGATTCTAATTCCCCTATGTATCTCCTACCACGTACCACGCATCACACTCTTCACCTCGCGCCGTCTTCGTCCCCCCCCCCCCCTCTCCTCTCTGCCCGCATTGGAACTGTCTCAAGGTGTGGCTATTCTCCGGTGAAGAACAAACGAAAAAAAGGGAACCGTGTCTTTTCTGTTATTTCCCAATGTTTAGGGTATGCTCGACCCTGTGCGCACAGACGTCCAGCGTGCCCCTGCTTCTCTTCACGTCGCCCAGCCGTGTGGCACAGCGGGCGCCGTCTCTGACGTCCACGCCGGTCAAGTCGTGGCGCACGGTTCAGACAGTTGACGATGTCGCACAGGAGTTCTCGGGCAACAGACTGGCGGACAAGGACAGGACCGAGGCGTCCCGCAAGAACCAGGATCGGGGTGCGCAGCGGACGCTGAAAAAGCGGGGCTTCCGGGCGGTTCTGCGCTGGTGCGCGGTCCACCAGGAGCTGAGACTGCCGTCCTCCTCCACGACGTCGCCCACGAGGCCAAATGAGTTGCAACGCAACCAGATGGACCGCGCCGTGGCGGCCCTCGACACTGCCGCCCTGCAGTGGGTCACGGAGAACGCCGCGTCCTTCTCGTGCTCTCAGCAGATGGTGCTGATCAGCTTCCTCTGCGACATTGCCTGTGGTGCCACTGTGCCGACCGACACGGAGGCCATGACGGGGGCTGCGGGGCGTCTCGCCATCTGCCGCGTCGTCGCTGTCCTGGTGCACCGCGTGAACGCCAGCGAGGCGCTCGAAACGCAGCCGCTGGCCCTGCAACTCACTGCCGCCTACGCGCTGCAACGACTCAGTACTCTCTGCGCCGACACGATGTCCGAGACCGACGCCTTGACAACGATCCAGGCCCCACCGGCGCTGTTCTTCAGCATCCTGCACCACGTTCGTGGTGGGACGAGCCTTGATGACCTGTGTGCGCAGGACGAGGGGGAGGGAATCGCGGCCATGCTGACGTTCTTGCTGCTCATGACCCCTGCGCGGCGGACTGCCCTGCTGCGCGACGAGGATCACTACCTTTTGCGCGATGTCCTGGATCGCCTTGTGCCACTACTGGAGCAGACACTGCCTGCCGACGCCGGTACCAATCCTACAGACCGCCCATCACCGTCACATCGCGGACGTGATGCCGAGCCCGAGTCTGAGCTGACAAGTGCGCTGGACAGCCTTGCGCAGGATCCGCGTGCCATGTACTGCGGCAGCGTGCCGGAGTGCCTCACGCTGCTGGCCAACATTGAGTTCGCCAAACCGCACCAGCGCCTCGCATGCTTGGCCTACTACTTCCGTCTGGTGCGGCCCGCGAACCAGCTCTCTGCGGAGGAGATGGCTCTCCTACCGGCCATCTTCGCGACCGTCGAGTCCATCTCACCGGCGACGCGCATGGCTGTGACGGACGGCATTGTCTCCCAGTGTCGCGTGGCGGAGCCGGCGTACCGCACGGTGATGGGCCTGCTGCCGTTTGTGCGCGAGCCCATGGCGTTCGCCACGGCCCGGGTGCAGTTGACACTTTCCTCAGTCGACACGATGCCCTGTGCCGATGCGCTTCAGGTGCTCTGCCTCAGCGGCTCGCGCCTCCCTGCTGCGCTCACGCACGCCCTCGTTCGGGTGTGTCTGCGCGGTGTGACGCCAGACGCCACCTCACTGGTGCCGACCGTCCCGTTGACCCCACGCGTGGTGGCGCTCCTGCGCTGCCTTGTCGAGCTCCTGCACGCGGACAAGACGAGTATGGCCGTCAAGGGAGACCAAGGGCACAGCGCCGACGACGGCGCAGCGGAGGGAGAGGGGGAGGAGGACCAGGAGGAGGAGGCACACGAGTTCTTCACGACAGCGCTGCGGTCTATCGTCGACGTTGTCGATTGGCAGGCAGGCCTTGTGCAGACGGCAGCTGACGCGAAGCCATCGCGCGGTCACCCGCACGTGGAAGTGCTCGACACGCTACTCTCCGTCCGCGAGTGTCTGCAACACACTGTGCAGGACGAGAGTAGTCAGGCGTGCCCTGTGCCGCAGTGGCCGTCCGGCGAGGTGTTTGTCGAGCGCTACGTGCAACCTGTACTGACAGCGACGTCGTCCCCACACCGTCCCACACTGCGGCTGCTGGTGCGCGTCTCCCGGGCCGAGTGGCTGGACACGCCATGTCAACGCAAGGTTCTGGAGATGGCGCTGGCGATCAGCGGCGGCAGTACGGCCACAGCGCTGACCCGGTTCATCGAGCTGTTCGCGGCCGACGCGGTGCGACTCGGTGTGCAAGAGCCCGGCATCACCAAGTTCCTCCTCAAGCAGCGCAGTCTCGATCCGCACATCAAGCTCTTTTCGAGTGAGTTCACCTCGCTGACGGGGCCGGCCTACGGCAAGCAGTACGTGCAGAGCATCCTCACCTGCTGTGCGTACCTCCTGCTCGATGCCGCACAGATGCCCGCTGAGCGCAAGGAAATGGTGCGCAGCGGCGCAAATCAGTGGCTCTTTCACTGTCTGCTCACGCTGGCGTCGCGGAGCCGCCGCGGGGCGGACGGCCAACTGGCTGGCGGCGGTGCATCCAGTGTGATTGACACGACCGGCGCCGCCACGACCGACTCCCCCGGAGGTCAGCCAGGCGACACCACCGCAGCGGCCGACGCGTCCATTCTCATCGATATTGACGACGCGGCGTTCGACACCTTGCTGACGTACGCGGTGCATTTTGGGTGCAAGCCACCACCATCGCTGCTGCACTTGCTGAACCTGCGCATGCAGCAGCGCGCGGAGCTGTCCGTGCCAGACCCGCTGACCACTGCGACGCCTGGCACCAGTGCGGGCTTCCCTCTGTCGCCGGCCTGTTTTGTGTTCGCCGTGCGTCTGGACGTCTCGTGGCCTCTTCCGCTCACGACGGCGTACTTGTGCGCGCTGCTGCGCGACTGTGATTTGTCTATCTTCGCCACCGTCGTGACCAGCTTTTTGATGGGCCTGAAAGCTCGCCGCGATCTCCCCGACCTGCAGACCGACCTCGTGGTCGTCAGCGAGTCGCTTCGGCTGCTCCTTGAGCGTGCCAGGTCCGTGTCTGATCCCGCCCACACGCCGCTTCTGCTCACGGACCTCTCCACCGTCGCACGCGACACGATTCGCGGCATCCTCAGCCACCTGCAGCGCACGCGTATCTACGAGGCGCCCCTACGCGCGCTACGTCGGGGCACGTCACCGCCTGATGCTGGGTCTGGCCCGGAGCACCGTGCGCCGGATCTGAACCTCGACTGCACCGACGCGAACAACGCAGAAGACGAGGAGGGGCAAGACAGTGGAGAGCGCCAGGAGGTGCAACACGCTTCCCCAGCAGAAGCGGAGCCCACGGAGGACGGCGTGGAGAATGTCGGCGCGATGCACGGCGGAGATGAGAGAGACGCCGTGGGAGTGGTCGTGGTGGATGCTGTCACTGCGGCTTGTCACCAAGCAATGGTGGCGGCGCTGGGCGACGTGGTGGATCTGCTCGAACCTCCGCAGCTCAAGGAGCTCGCGGTGGGCAACCTGGACAGGCTCTGGGAGCTCTTCCCTCTCGCTGCCGAGCACGTGTTTGCGCGCTACGAGTCCCATCTCGCAGACCTTGCGCCACGCGAGCTGCTCTTGCTCGCTGTGCGCTACCCACCCGCTGAGGCGGCCGTCGTCGCGCAGTTGTCGCACTGCGACATGCGCGTGCACGTCGATTTTGGCGTTTTTTTGCGCTTCGCCAAAAACCTCCCGATGCCGATTGTGACCATGGTGGCCGAGGCGCACTTGGCGACGCTCTCATTTGCCTGGACAGCGCGCCTGGCGTCGGCGCTTTCGACCCGCGCGGAGTGCGTTGCGACGCCGCTTCTGGCGCAGATCCTTGGTCGTCTCGAGGCGCTCTCGGAGAAGGCCACCGACGCCGATCGCAGCCTGGTGCTTGTCATCCTGCAACACTTCATTCCGCCGGTCGCGCTGACGAGCACGGACACTGATGCCGAGAGTGCGACGACGACCGCGACCGCGGACCCGCGTGCGCGGCTGCAGCTCGTGCAACAGTGCTGCGACAAGCTGCTGCGGCTCGATAGCGTCCGCGACATGGCCTCGCTGGCGATCTTCCTCGAGGCCTATCCGCCGACGCTGCGCAGCATGGTGCAAGACTCCGCCGTGGAGCAGGTGCAGCGGTGCCTGCTGGCCCCGCTTGTCGAGCAGCCGCTCTCGGCCGACACGGTCAAGTCGCTCACCGCCCTTTTGCGGCTGCTCCACCAGCACGATCTCCTCCTGGTGCCGCTCTCACGGCTCGTGTACAGGGACGTCATCAAGGCGCGCCTTGACGCTGACGCCATCGCCGGGCTGCCTCTGCGCGTCGTGGTCGAGCTCACGGTGCTGGTGGGGTCCGCCCGGCGTGCCGATGGCGCCACGTCGGCGGCAGCGCAGCGCTACGGTGCGGCGGCGCTCGCAGGTGTCGTGGAGCGTCTGCCCTCGCCGTCAGCGCGTGTCGAGGTGTTGTCCACCATTGTGGAGCTCCGCGCCAGCGCCGCCTCGTCTGCCGCGCGCGCGGCTCTCTGGGTCGACCCCGACGTGCAGCGCGCGCTCTGCCTGCACGTTCTCGGCGACTGCGGGGCTCTGTCTGCGCGCGAGTTTGCCACGCTCGCGCAGACCGTCAGCCGGCTCCGACTCTGGGGGCTGCTGAGCGAGCCCGACGACGGCACTGGCAACGCGCAACGACTCGCCTCTTTCCACCAAGCCTTTCCCGCTGCCTTTTCGCATGCCGACCCGCACAACCGCTGCGTGGTGCTCAAGGCTATTTCATCCGACCCGGACCTCTTTCATCGCCACGAGGCGACCGCCGTGCGCTTCGTCCAGCAGGACGTGCCGGTGCTGTCGCACGAGGACCTGGAGCTGCTGCTGTCCGCCCTGCTGCTCGTGCGCAAGGAGGATGTGGCGGAGGCCGCGCTCGACGCGATCAGCACGCGCCTGTTGCCCGTTGTGGACCAATGCCGGCGCAGCACGCTGGTGCGCGTGATGCAGTGTCACGCGCAGTTCAGCCTCCACGATGCCGCGCTCTTCGCGGCGGTCCTGCGCGTCCTCGAAGACCAGTGTGCAAAGGAGCTGCGGCTGGATGTTGCGCAGGTGGTGACGCTCTTGCAGGCCTTCGTCGCGCTGCAGCTGGACGCCCCCGAACGGCTTCTGGTGGCCTGCTTCCAGCAGCTCGAAAAGGCTTCTGACAACCTGACGGTGACCCAGCAGGCGCAGGCGGCCGAGCTTCTGGTCGCGCTGGACATGGCCTACACTCCATATGTGCACACGCTTGTGGTGAAGGTGCTGGAGAACCGCGAAGGCTCTCGACACAGCGCGCGTCTGCGTGCCGCCGCCGAGCGGCTCTGCGACGCGTACGATGTCGAGGCACCGCCACACCTGCGCGTGCCGCGCCTGCGAAAGCGACGGGCGGCACTGCGCCTTCGTGCCTACACCGAGCAATACGCCGCACAGTTTGCTTAGTTTCGCCACGTGCGTGACACTATTTTCGCTGTTGTTGTTGTTTTTGTTCCCATCACAGATATCTTTCAGTATACCCGCTTCTGCGAAAAGGTGAGATAGTGTGCCCTGTATCATCGCAGGAATCGTCCTCTGACAGGCAGAGGGAGGGGGGGGGGGGGGGGGAACAACCTCGAGATGATCGCGTGCACAGACACGCTGATAGTCAGAAGCAGTTTGCTTTCTCGCTCCCTTTTTGTGTGCTCATGTCTGCCTCCCCATTTTACAGAACATCGCGTCACTGACTCACTTCCACCGTCCCTCACTCCACACGCCGGTTATTCTCTCTCTCTCTCTCTCTCTCTCTCTCTCTCTCTTTTCCCCGCCGTCACTGCCTTCATCGCTCGCAAATCAGGCCGTTGCACTACGTGACTCACCACCATGGCAAATGCCACAGCAGCGGACACGCTGACGACCGCGCAAGTGTTGCGGCGCTCACAGCAATACGATGCTGAGCTCGTCTTCCACGCGAACCTCTCGAGCTTGAATGCTCGGCTGCTCGGCTCTGCGCTGAACCCATGCAGCTCCCTGACGGTTCTCAACCTCAGTAAAAACCGCCTCGGCTCCCTCGCTGGTATCCAAGTCGTCGGACCTACTCTGCAGTACTTGGACGCCTCGGAGAACGAAATCGCGGACATCGGCGCCCTACAGGCGTGCGTCGTTCTCCGCCGCGTGTCGCTTCAGGCGAACCAACTACGGGACTGGGCCGCCGTGCAGCCCTTGGCGAGCATTCCCACCCTGCGCGAGCTGACGCTGCGGGCGGAAATCGTGTTGCAGGGCGACTCAGAGCCGCTCGTCTTGGACAACCCCGTGTGTGGCAAAGGCACACCCGACTATGTACAAAAGTGCCGCACCATCCTGGGCCAGCTCGAGTGGCTTGACGGCACTCTCCTGGACCCCGCGCAGTCCAAGCCGGCATCCAGCGCCACCGACGGCGCGGCCCAGGCGAAGCAGCAGGCCACGTCGTGCAACGAAGCGATGAGGAACGCAAACGCAGAGTTGCTCAAGGAGACGTCACCCAATGAGAGTACTCTGCAAAAACTGCTTTCGGCCGCGAAGGCGCTCTGATCTACTCGTGTTTTGTTTTGTCTTGATGGATTCCGTCTTCCCCACCAACACAGTACTAGAGAAGGCAATATCACTCTTAATCTTCTAGATCTGCCATGGAAAGCACCGTAAACCGACTTGTCGTCGACGCCATGGTCTGCGTGACTTGCCTGCTATGTGCGCATCATGTCGTTCACGCTGATCACACCTGTTTGCCGAGACCTTTTCTCTCTCTCAAAAATGCCAGCGCTTGCTTTTTCTCTCTCCTCTTTCCTTGACACGCACCGGCACACACCATGACTCACGATCGAAAAAAAAAAAATACAAGAAGCACACAAATCGCTTACCTTCCTTTTTTTACCCCCTTCTGTTTCTTTAGTTCTTAGTTTTCTCATTTCCCCTACTTTGCACGTGCGCCTTTCTTGCGGCAGTGCGGCAATGACCGATCTCATCCGCGACGGTGACTTTGTCTACATCAGCGGCGGCGGTGGTCGCCGCATCGCCGAGGTGAAGCACAACGTCAAGGTGCGCCTCGGCCGCTCCGGGGCCGCGGAGACCACCAGCCTCATCGGCATGCGCTGGGGTGAGGTGGTAGCACTGGATCACAACGGCAAGCGCTTTGTCGTCTCCAACGACTACCCGGACTTGGATATCTCCGACGTGACCGAGGCCGGCGAGGAGCGTGACAACCGCAACCTGGTCGACAACAACGACAACCAGGGCATGACGAACGAGGAGGTGGCGGCGATGCGCAAGGAAAAGGGCCTCGATGAGCTGCTGAGCACGCTCAAGGAAAAGAGCTCCACCTTCCACACCAAGACGGAATTCTCCCAGGAGAAGTACCTGCGCAAGAAGCAGAAGAAGTACGGCACGCTTTTCAAGCTGGAGCGCGTCGTGCCCGATACGCTCGCCGAGACGCACTTGCCGACCATCAACCCGTCCGACGAGCAGCCCGAAGATGCCCGGTGCATTCGTCTCCGCGCCGACACGGTGGCGCTCATTCTCCACCACAGCGACGTGCATTCGGGCAGCCGCGTTCTGCTCTACGACCAGACGAACGGCGTGCTGCCGGCCTACGTCCTGACACGTCTCGGCACGACTGGCCAGGTGTTTCAGGTGCTCGACCGCAACGGCCAGCCCAACACCTTCACGGCAGCCAAGGTGATGGGTCTGCCCGACGTGAAGGAGCGCTGGAAGGCCGTGCCGCGCAACCCGGGCTTCCTCGAAGGTGTGGAGGACCCAGCGTCGGAGAGGGCGGCGACGAACAACGGGGACGCGAAGGAGGCACCGGCGGACAAGCCGGCCCCGCAGCGGGCCCCGGGCCCCACGCAGTGGGTGAAGGGCTTGGTGGCGCGCGAGGCGCTGCAGCAGCAGCCCGCTGACTCGCTCATTGTGGTGGACGACGAGGACCCATCCAAGGTGTTGGCCGACTTGCTGCCGTTTGTGGCGAGCGGAGGCCACATTGTCGTGTACAGCCCCTTCCTGGAGGACTTGTCGTCGCTTTTCGTCAAGCTGCGCAACCAGTGCGTGAACATTCGCATTTCGGAGACGTGGTACCGCTTTCAGCAGGTGTTGCCGCACCGCACGCACCCCACGGTGAACATGAGCACGGCTGCCGGCTATCTGTTGACGGCCGTGAAGGTCGAGCAGAACCCCAATCCGCGGCCCCGCTTCGCCCAGATGGAGGGCTTCGCGGCCCCCGCGACTACCACAAACACAGCAACGGTGGCAGGCACTGCTGACGCGAGCACAACCGCCACCTCACGGAAGCGCGGACGCTCGAGCTCTCCGGCCGCCACGGACAGCGCTCCGCCTGCTTGATGCGCACCTGGTCGAATCGAGCATTGACAGATGCGTCTCGCGTTGGAGTTGTGTGGCTGGTGTTTTGTTTTGTTGTTTTGCTAACACGCCGTTTAACTAGTTGCAGGAATCTGTAACAAATACAAACAGGAAAGCCGAAAATTGTAGTGGCAGCTTCGACGGTGTGAGCAGACCCTACGGCAAGTTGCCTGACTGTCAATTGCTCGAACAGGGGCGGGTACGAAACGGCGCTGGCCGTCCGTGCTGCGCTGTGTCGAGGCACACCACGCGCTTCTTCCTCTCTAGTATTGTTTTCCTCCCTCATAATCTTCACACAAAAAGCGTACATCCAAACACTCTCACTGTCACCTCCTCCGCACTCGTTCCACGTGCATTGTCTCATCTCTCTCTCTCTCTCCCTCTATCGCTCTCGCTCGATCGCAATTCCTGTTCACATTAGCTTTACTAGTTCTCTTGTCGTGCCTTATCCACACACACACATACGTTGAAAGCCTCTCCTCCTTTCCACCGTACGAAAAAATGATCTACGATACCAACTCTCCCATGTACCAGCAGTTCCTTAGGTCCAGCGGCCGTCGTCGGGACGACTACCAGAAGAGCAAGACCTCCATTTCCAACGTGAAGAACGTCCACAAGCCCGCTGGTGCCGCGAGCACAGGTTTGTAGAGTGGTTGCCAATGGATGAGACTTGCGACATGTGTGTTCGTGCGTGCGCTGATCGCGGCACACATGTAGGTCAGCGCTAAAGGAAAAGGAAAAAAGAGGAGGGATGCGAAGTACACAATCAAAAAATTGACTGCTTTCCTTCAATGGGGGCTGCCTCTTGTTTTGGTTGTCTCTTCTCTATCCCTCTCTACATAAATGGATGATAAGTGTTTGCAAGGAAAAAAAAAAAGTGCGCGAGCAAATCAAACACAGAATAATGTTTTTTCTTTCTTTCTGTAACACCGCATACCTGTGGAACGTTGCACCGACAGGCCAAACAAAAAAAAAAGAGAGAGACAAAACAAAACAATGCCGAGTGTGAAGCATGCCACATTGCACATGTTGCGTGCATGTGTGCGCGTCGCTTCACAACGACTATCACACTCGTCAGTCTCATGCGTTTCATGTGAGACGTGTGCGTCCATCGTTGCCATGCGCCAGTGGCTTAAGTCTTACCGTGACGACGCATCCCAAGTTTCACGAGACTTCTTGTGGACCATGCTATTTGACACACCGTAGAACAGTTCATTATTCGCGCGCGCCGACGACTGTCGGCCTCAATGCGAACGAGTAAACTGCCACTGCTGCTAGCCAATGCACTCGCAATCCGAATCTGCCTCAATTTTGCTTTCCCTGCCTCTCTCTCTCTATCTATCTATCTATCTGCCAGGATTTGGCCGTGCTCTCCACGTCTCTGTTGGTTTCCCTCCGCGCCTTCGTTGTACTTCCTTTCTCTCGCCCATCCCGACACATCCCCCCCCCCCCCAAGGCGTCCTCTCCATGAAGCGCTTCTTCGACTCCTTTTACCGCAAGACGGGCATCATCAAGGACGGCGGCCAGCGCAACATCGCCAGCCGCGTCTCCGCCTTGGCCGTCGAGGGCACGCTGTGCTTTTCGTTGCTCGGCACACTCGGCGTGGACACAACGCCCCTGGTGGCGGCAGCCGGTATCACTGGTGCGACCATTGGTTTCGCGTGCAAGGACTTTGGCTCCAACTTCGTGGCCAGCATCGCCCTCTCTGGCCAAAAGGCGCTCCGCGTCGGCAACCACGTGACGGTCGGCACGGGCACCACCGCGGTGGAGGGTCGTGTCATTGACTGGGACACGCGCTACCTGTACCTTCGCGACACCCGCGAGCGCGTCATCAGCGTCCCTAACAGCCTACTTCTGACCTCGGTGCTGACGTGGAACAACGCGGAGAAGGGCAGTCAAGTCATGCGCGAAGAAGCCATCCCTACCAAGTCTGGGCTTGAGGACAAGGAGTGGAAGGCCGCGGCCGACACCGCCGCAACCCCCGACGCCAGCAACGCCAATAAGAAGTGACAGCCTGTACACGTCTCGTTTTACTTAGTTTTCCGTGTTCTTTCTTCTGTTTTACACTTCCAGTGAGGCGCCCATTGTCCTCGCACCTTTACCGCACATTTTGCTTTACACGGAGCGTCATGCGCCGTTCATCCGAAAAAAAAAACTTTAAAACGATAGGGATGGGATAGTGTCTGTGTGACTGTGTGTGTGTGAGAGAGAGAGAGAGGGACGGCAGCAAACAGTGTATTCTGCCGCTGTCCGATGCCCAGTTGATCGGCGTGGAGAACGACCGCCGAAGAGGCGTCTCGTTGCCGTCTCGCCACTCCATCGTGGTGCGCTCGTGTGACCTTGTTGATCTTCTTCTTGTCACCCAACCCTTCTGCCCGCAATAACAACAACAACACCGTTTTCGTTTTCACTTTTTCACTTCCAGTTTGCAAGAGAATGGCGTCCCTCTCAACGCCTTTACGATACAAGCATCGTTTGCTGACCAATGAAAGCAGTGGTTCCCTCTCTACCGAACAGCCACCATCGCCGGTCGCACTCAAAGACCGTCTCTGCACGTATCTGGAGATTGCACCGTTTGTGTTCCTCCTCGCCTCCGCCGCGGACAGAGGCCGTCAATGCGTCGTCGAGCTCGTGCACATGCCGCTCGACGGCGGCAGCCGTTCCAGCAGTCGGACCGATGAACCTTCGCTGGAAGAGCACGCGTGCAGCAGCGCGGCCTCCCTGCCCCCGGCGTTGCGCGCTGCGTTTCGAATTCCCAAGGTGATTGAGCTCGACACCGACGACGAGGGCTTCATCACCACGCTCGAGTTGTTGCCCGATACCGTGCGCAGCTCCATGGCCCCGCCTGCGAAGGAAACGGTCGCGAGGGAGGCCCTCTCGCCGCTCTCCGATCGCCGCGTGTCGGCTCCGGACGTGAGTGCCCTGCACGTGCACCTCTTCATTGGCACGTCAAACGGCACCATGCTGGTCGCCAACGCGCTGCGCGGCACCCTCCTCGCTGTGGCGCAGTTCCAGTACCACCACGACATGCTGCGCCGCCGCCAGATTGGCGCCCCGGAGGAGTACGACGAGGCGGACGCAGAGGGGGCAGGTACCACCGGCCGTCCATTGCGTTCACAAGCTGGCACCACGACGCCACCGACAAGCTCCGAGAACAACGGTAACCGCAATAGCAACAACACGAACGAGGCGGTGGTGCGCTTCGTCTCGCACGTGCGCTCGGCGGATGCGGCGTGGAATCCGAGCTTGCTGAACGGGGTCCCATCCGCCAGCAGCGCGGCCTCCGCTCCCCCCTCCTTCACGCCGCCCCCTTCGAGTATAGATGGCGCGCACGCGAGTGCAATGGCCTCTAACGCAGTCTTGTCCCCCGACGCCGTGTACGTGATTCACAGCGGGGGCAAGATTGTGCGACTCGACCGTCGTGCCCTGGATGTGTTTGTGCGCGTCTGCGCGAACCGCCTGGACGGCCGCCGCCCGCACCTCAGTTTGGAGTGGGTCACCTCGACAATCAGCACGGCCTTCCCTGTGGCTGGCCCGGCGCTGGACTTCGCCGGCTTTGTCCAGTGTGTCTACACCGCCCCCGCCCCTGCCCACTACACGGACGCGGAGAAGCGCACTCTCGGCGTCGGCAACGGCGAGGACCACCTCCTGCTTCTCGGCGCACACCCGCCAGGACGCCTCATTCACGACGCTGCCTTCTTTGCGGCGCCGTGCGGCGCCTCGTGCCTGACCGCGCCCCTCGTCGAGCACACCTCCGACGTGGCCGGCATTCTGCTCTGCGGCCGCTTCCCCGCGTTTGCTGCCTACCTGCTCGAGCAGCAACGCGATGCGTTCTCCGCCGGCAACGCCATGAAGGCAGTGGCGTCGGCGGTGACGGGCATGGCCAAGAACCTGTGGCGCAGTGCCATCGGCGCCTCCCAGCAGCCTGCCCCGATGCCGCGCCTGACCAAGCGGCCACAGCGCGTTGACGCGGGTGTGTTGGCGGCCGACACGGCCATCACGTCCGTCCTCGTGGATCCCATGTACGAGTGGGCAGCCTTGGGGTACGAAGGCGGCGGCCGCATCTACCTGGTCGACCTCCACACCGGCGCCATTTGCCGCGTGCTCAAGGGTTGTCGTGCCGCGCAGTTCCACTGGACGAGTCTGACCCTGCTAGGGAAGCGTGTGAGCGCGCTGGTGGTGCATTTGCCACTGCGGAAGCTCGTCGAGGTGCACACGGTGCGCGTCCGCGGACGCATCGCCGCCTGCCACGTGGACAGCGGAGCCGTGTTGCTCCGCCCACCGGCGACACCCTCGCGCGCGCCTGGTGCGGTTGGCAGCAGCGCCTCGGCCGCCTACGCGCTGTTGATGGGGCCGTCAGGTGACATCCAGCACCTGCACATTGATCTCACCACCCTCGAGCGCCAGGTCCGCCCGCAGCAGACGCGCGAGCAGAGCGGCCCGGGCCGGGACGTCACCGACGCCGTGTCTGGCGGCTCCAGCGTGCTCGCCGCGTGCCGCACGCCGGACGACTTCTTCGACCTCGGCCTCCAGATCCCGCTGCCCGTGGGGCCCTTCTTTGCCCCTGTGGCCGGCGCGGCGCGCTACGACGAGGCGACCGCCTTTGCGTTCCGCGGCTACAAGCGCCGCCTGAGCGAGGTCTGCGAGGCCGTCAAGCGACGCTTCGCACCGGGCTACGCCGAGTCACGCACGATTCCCAGGCAGGGGCCGTCCAAGTCTCTGACCGCTGCGCAGTGCCTCAACTACCTCCAGCTGCGCAGCCGCCTGGTCGAGTGCTACGCCAAGCTGCTCACCAGCCCGGGCAGCTCCGCGGACGACCTCAGCGCGGACACGCTAGAGAAGCGCTGGGGCGGCGTCGTCACGGCACCGTTGTGGTCGAGCCCCTTGGCCGCAACGCCGCTGAACAGGACGAGTCAGAAGTTCTGGACGGCGGCCGTGCAGTCGTGGTGTGCGGCCGACAGCAGCCACACGGCGGAGTGGGCAGGGCTCAAAAAAATCGTGCTGGCCTGTTTGAAGCGCGTTGAAACGCCCGAGGAGGCGCGGGAGCCGGAGGAAGAAGACGCGCAACTGTCACCAAAGCAGTTCCTCTCGTATTTCTACTGCGGCGAGGACAAGCCTCGGTTCCTCTTTTCCCACCAGCCCTACGCGGGCGAGAAGGACGACACGAAGGTAGCGGCAGAGCAGGCGTGCTACGAGGCACTGGGCCGTCTCTTGTTCGCTGGAGGCAGCATGCAGGCGTTTGTGATGGGGCTCACGGACATCACGGCACTGGGCCTTGACATTGCCGACCTCGCGTGCATCGTGTTGACGTGGCTCTACCGCACGTGCCGTCACGGGCTCGCGCACTTTCTCGCCACCAACAGCTTGGGTGCGCTGTGCTTTGTCATGCAACTCTTTCCCGACAACGCCTTCGTCGCCGCCTTGGCGCAGGTCTCGCTCGTGCTCTCCTCGCCATCGACCGCGGACGGAATCGTGGGCCTTGTGCTGTGCGTTCTAGCTCGTCAGAGCGTCAAGCCGAGCTGCAGCGATGCCTTTGCGCAGTCTGTTCAGCTGCTCGCCCAGCAGCTTGTGGGGCTCCACGGCTGTCTCGAGGCGAACCTGTTCAGCAGTGGGTCCGGTGTCACCGGCGACTTTGCTGTGCCGCTGGAGAGGCTGCTGCCTCGGTATGAGACCACCGCCTGCGACACAATCGAGTCGCTCTACCTGCAGCGCGGAGCGGCCTTTGATCGCGTTGTCGCGGTCTCGAAGCAGCTCCCACGCGGACGGGCGGAGAAGGGTGCGCTCACGCTCGACTACCTGCTGCTCGAGCGCTGCGTGCTGCAGTTCCAGTTGCCCCCCACCACAGCCAACACGGACAACAACAACGACACTGGCGGGTGGTCCTGGGTGACGAACCAGACGTGGGACACCAAGGCCTTCACGGCCGCCGTCGTTGACCCTCTGCGGAGTCAATGGAAGGAGTCGGAGCCGGCCGGGACGACGACGAGGCGGCCTGAGTCGGAGCAGTGGGCACTCTTCTCGCAGTGCTGTGTGCTCGCCTACGCGCTGACCGTGGTGGACAGAGCCATACAGCCCCTGACCGACCCGATGCTCACCTTCTGGGACTTCAACAGCGTGCCCGCGTCGAACTTTCTCGAGCGTGCGCAGCGCGAGGCGAGCGAGGGTGTGACCGATCGGCGCTGGCTCGTCGGCGACGCGGCGACGCGTGCGTACCTGTCGTCCGTCCGCGACGTGGCGCTGTTTGCGCAGTCGTGCGCGCGGAGTGTATTTGGGCGGTACGCGGAGACGATGCGCGTGGTGACAGTGATCCAGGCGATTGCGGCGTGCCTCACCGCGGACGAGGAACTCGCCTTCCCGCTCGCGCCGCGGACTCTGAGGAACGGGCTGCGCTTCGTCATGCACCTCTCTGGCTTCAACTCGGAGATGCTGCCCTACCGCCTCCAGTCCCTGCTGTCGCTGCTTCAGCTGCTCATTTTCTGGGTCGACCTCGGCACACTCGGTGCCAGCGATGCCCAGCTCACAACGATGCGCAAGCTCAGCGTCCCTTGGAGAGACCTCTACGGCACGCGCGATCGGTTCTTTGTCTTTTTCCCAGCCAGCGCCGTCGCCTTGCTGAAGGCGCGCGGTGACTATGCTGCCGTCGACCCCGAGACAACTTTCACAACGTCCCTTGCGCTGTACAGCACGCACATGACAACCACCAACGCCACAGCGGCCTCCATCTTGGCGCGCTGCTTCGTCGCGGCCTTTGAGCCCACCGACGTCGCGCTCGCGTCTCAGGCGTGGCTCGACAATCACGTGGTGTCGTCGGGCGTGGACCGGCTCTCCGCCGCGCTGGGTCTGCAGGACATTGTACCGGGCTTCTCGCGCCTGGTCCTGTTGGACGCGATGATCAAACGCCTGCGTCCGCCGGAGCAGCTCGCTGCCTGTCTCTTGTCGATCACGGACCGCGGTCTCGCGGCGCGGGTGACGGTGCGCGATCTGGGAGCCATTTTGGCGTGCGTTCTCAAGTACTTTAGCCAGCAGCGCAAGCTTCTGGCGGCGAAGCAGCAGCGGGGGCCCTTTGACCAGCTCTCGCTGCGGATGAACGGCGTGCTGACGCTCATGTCCCAGCCGTGCCGCCAGTGGGTAAAGGGCCTTCTACCTGGGAGCGCCGAATCCCAACGCGTCGCCGCAACGACCGAGGTGCTGCCGGACGACGGCTCCACCGCCAGCCTCGAGCGGGCCGCGGTCGGGGGCGGCGCAAGCTGGTTCGGCACAGGGGAGATGGACACGCTCTACGCGCGCGTCGATCAGACAGTACGGCTCCCCAAGGACGACGCCGCCAAGAAGTCGTTCTTCGAGCTGCTCTTCCGACTGGCGCAGCTGAGCGTGGAGGGCAAATCACGCCTTAGCCGTGACGAGCGCCGCATCGTCGACGAACTGCCGGGCATCGCCGAAGGCATTGTTCCGTTCTTGGCGTAAACGCAGTGAACAGGCGGTTACTCATCTTCAACCGTGTGTGTTTGTGCGCAAACATTGTTGACTCGCTTTCTGAGAGTGCATTTCAAAGTAGAGTACTTCTCACCGCACGTTATTGTCCCTCTTTTTACTGTTTTTTTTTTGTTTTGCTCTGTGTTTTTGTTGTGGGTTGTCGGTGTTGCTTACTTACCGTTGCTTCGAAACAAGCGAAAAGAAAAACGAACTGGCGAGTTGGCCGTCTGGTGGTTTCACAGTGTATGTCAGTCACTTGTTGGTGACTCATCCGCTGCCATCCTACAAGCATTCTGTAAGGAGTATTCTGTTGGTGCTACTCCATGACTTTCTGTTCTGCGCGGTTCGATGCCCTATCCCTTCGCTGTTGTTTACATGATGTGTTTGCTCTTGCCCCTCTGCACCTACTACACTATATCATTTACCTCTTTCGTTAGGCTGCATTTTTCGGTTCAGAGTTGCAAGAAACGACCACAAAAAAAAAAGATGAACGCTGATCTGACCGCGATGAGGGAACGCGCCAAGCGCGCGCAGGAGCGTGAGGAGCGAATCGGCATCTCACGCTCACTGGTCGATCTCTGCCTCAACGCCGCCCACGAAGCCGTCTTGGAGAAGCCCATGGTGTCCATGAAGGAGCTGTGCTCGGACTTTGTCGTGCGCGAGGTGTCGCCGGCGACAGGTAAGGCGCTGTTCCTCGAGGGCCCTCTGCCCACGCCCGCGGACGTGGGTGGTGTGCCTGTCGGCCACAAGCGCTCTCGCCAGGACCGCGCAGCGGAGGCTGCCAGCGCCACCGCGGCCGCGGCGAGCGACGCTCTCAGCGACGAGAAGGCCGAGCAGATTCGCCACGCATTTCGTGACCTCGTGAGCGAAGAGGAGCTGGCCGCGCTGTTGGCGATGATCGCGCAGGACGAGCCCAAGGTGGTCATCACGAGCGTCACGGAGAAGCCGAAGCGCGCGCTCATCCACGCGGCCGTCAAGGCCTGCTTCGCGGGCAGTCACATTAGCACCACCGAAAACGGCAGCGTCGCTGTCGTGAAGGCCACCGCCGCTGACCGCCGTGAGGAGCGGCGTCGGTCGAACCCGTTACGGTCCCGGCCGTACCTGCACTTCACCCTTTACAAGGAGGACATGGACAGCGCGCACGCCTTCCGCGCGCTCGCCAAGTCCCTGCACGTCTCTGTGCGGCAGTTCCAGTACAGCGGCACCAAGGATCGTCGTGCTGTGACCCTGCAGCGCGTGGCCATCCGCGACCTCGCCCCAGCGCGACTCGCCGTGGTCAACGAGCACACCTACGGCCACAGCAAGATGAAGGTCTGCAGCTTCACGGAGGAGCCCGAGGGCCTGCGCCTGGGCGATGCACTGGGGAACCGCTTTGAAGTGGTGTTGCGCTACGTGCCAACCGCGGCTACGTCCACGTCGTCGGTCGCGTCCGATGCGTGGCTGCAGAGTGTGGAGCGGTGCCTGTCGACGGTGGGGACGGTCAACTACTACGGCCCGCAGCGGTTCGGCACGACCAAGGTGCTGACAAGCGACGTGGGCCTCCTGCTGCTCCGCGGGGAGTTCGACGCGGCGCTGTATCAGTGCGTGGAGTCAAAGAGCTGCTTTACGCCGCAGGTGGCCGACGCCCTGGCCCCGCTCAAGGCACACCGCTACGACGAGGCGCTGGAGAAGCTGCCGCACTTTTGCTACCAGGAGCGCGACATGGTGTCCCACCTGGTCACGTCTCCGAACGACTTTGTCGGCGCCTTTCTGACCCTGCCGCGGACGCTGGCGATGCTCTACTTCCACGCGGTGCAGAGCCTGGCGTGGAACATGATGGCGTCCGCGCGGCTGGCCGACGCGTCTCGGTTGCGCGCGGAGGTCGGCGATCTCGTGCTGGAGGAGGTGTACGCACGGCGCGTGGCGGCACGCGACGCGAACACCGCCGTGTCCAGCACAGCGCCTCGTGTGCGAGAGGGCGAACAAGCCCTGCCCGCGGTGCGGCGCTTGGGCGCTGAGGACCCGCTCGAGTGCTTCTCGCTCGCCGACGTGCTGCTGCCCGTGCCGGGCCCTGACGCGGCGTTGGTGTTCCCCACGAGTCACGGCTGCAGCAAGGCCGACTACCAGCGCACACTGGCCGAGCTCGGCGTGCAGGACGCGCTCTTGCCGGCAGAGGGGAGCGTGGCCAAGGACATTGGCCGCACCAACGCCCTCATCAAGGTGTTCCACTTCCACGGCACGTACCGACCGCTCTGCGTGGTGCCGGAGGAGGTGTCGCTGACGCACACCGTCGTGAGCAGCTGGGACACGCCGGCCAACCGCACCGATCTGGAGACGGTGGTGACCGCAGTGTCGGGCACGGTCGACACAGCGGAGGTCTCTGCCGAGGTGGCGCCGTCCGCCCAGGACGAGTCGTCGCGCCCGTGCACGTGTCTCGTCGCCCGCTTCACACTGCCACCCGGCAGCTACGCGACGTCGGTGCTGCGCGAGTTCGCGACGCTGTGCGTGGATGGGTTCCAGACAGATGCGCAGGCAGGCGAGGCCGATGAGGCTGAGACGGACGACACGCCGGCAGCGGACGCGACCGCTTCTCTCACCGCCTCTTAAATGCGTCGCCTACGCACGGGAGGGGACGACAGCTGTCCCTAGGAAGGTGACGATGCGAGCGGCACTGTGTGACGCTGTTGCGGCTGTGAAATAAAATCGAAGACGGATTAAGTTGTAAAACAAGACAAACAAAAACAAAGAGCTAGTCACACAGCAAAATTAGCTGTGCAGCCACGCGCGCAAGGGTGCGGGCGTGTCTGTGTCTCTCTGTAAGGGTGGAGCGCACGGTGTTCTGTTTCCCTTCTTCCCTGACGCACATCGTGGTGGTGAGCCTTCGAGTAGATCACACGGTACGCACTACCTGTTCTAGCGTACAGGTGCGCTTTCCGGTTTCACACACATTCACAATACGCTACTTCTCTTGCCCCTACTCTTGCCTTCTTGCTGTGCTTTTCGAGTACGTCTCCAGTTCAATTTGCCGCTGTTGCAATTGCTTTCGCTTGCACGCCTGCACATAGACTTTTCAAGCGTCAACAAGACCCGAGAAGAACCTCCTATTCATAGAATTGTTTCCAATACAGACTCCTAAAAGAGTTTAAAAAAGAAGAACACGTGTGCCTCTCGCCTCAACGAGCGCCATGTACATGGATGCGCTTGAGAGTGAGGTGGAGTCCCTCAGTGCGGAGGTGACTCGTCTTCGGCTCATGCTGCAGCGCGTGACGCAGGTCATGGAGTTCCCCGTGTCCGTGGATGGCCTGCCATCGTACCGTGACCCTGTGGCCGCCTCGCTGAGTCGCACCGACCCACGCTCCGGCACCCCCGCCAGTGTCCCCACCAACGGAGCCGCCGCGATTAGCGTGCCTGTCGAGCTCCTCCAGCTTCTTCTGGAGCAGCAAAAGTCGCGTGACGTGCCTCGCGCTGACGCACCACGCACCGCTGCGCGGCAGGCGACCAGTTCACGCACGACCACTCGCCACGCCCCCGACGAGGTCTGCGTCGCGACCCCCAGCGCCAGTCGCGCGGCCTCCACGTCGTCCGCCACGTCCACCCTCGTGTCGGACCCGGCGGCGGCCGACGGAAATAACCGCGGCCCCACCGTACCGCAGTCGACGGGCTCCTCCACGCGTCCGCCGTCCTCGGGCGACAAGAGCAAGGACAAGGTGGCCTCGACCGCGACGCTGGTCGGCAAGTCGCGCTCCTCCTCGACGACCCGCCCAGCCGCCTCTGTGGACGACGCCCACGCGGCCGCGGCGACAGGGCGAAAGAAGTCCGTCATTGCAAACCCGGTGACGGCGGAGTGGCGGCTGCCGAGCCCCATGACGAACACGGTGCCGCCGATTGTGCGCAGGCCACCCCAGCCCATCGTGGCGCCGCCGCCGCCGGTGTCGGACGAGGACGACCACCACCACAACAACAACAACACCAGGGACGAGTCGCGGGCCACCACGGCGAACACGCGGCGCAGTCAGAGCGACAGCGTCATGCCCGCGCGCCGCATCTCGATGGCCGAGGGCTCGGCGGAGAGCTCCGAGGTGGAGGAGACGGGCGAGTCGGGGTCGCAGGCGGTCGTCTCGGCGTCCTCGCGCAAGGAGTCGCAGGGGACGATGGTGAGCAACTCCGCCTGGGCCTCGGCGATGCACGGCTACTTTGACGACGGCAGCGCGCCGTCCGAGCGTCGGTCGTCGCAGCCGGGGTCGCAGCTGCTGCAGCCGGCCGCGGTCGGTCCGTCCGCGGCGTCGGCCAACGTCTCGAACCCGAGCGTCGAGTCCAGCCAGCAGGTCATGTTCTCGTACAGCATGTTCGGGTCGCTGGTGAACGCGTCGCCGGCGATGAGCTCGGTCCAGGCACGCAGCGTCAGCGCCGCCGCCCCGCTGCCGCTGCCCGTCGTGGACGAAGTGATCGACACGGGGAGCCGCAAGCCGCCGGTCGGCAAGGCACGGCCCAACAACAACAGCCAGAACGAGGAGCTCCCGTCGTCCAGCCACGTCGTCAACAGCAAGAAGGTGCCGCGCCAGACCAGCGTCATGACCTACCGCAGCGACGACACCGATAACGACGACGAAGGCCCCGCCGCGCAGGACCCGAGCTCGCACCTGTCGCGGGCGACCGCGGCCCCGCTGCAGCCCACCGTGCTGGGCGGCCGACGCGGGGTCTCCACCGCCCCGCTGGCGCTCAACGAGGACTCGCCCGTGCTGGTGCCGCGCCAGGGGAGCGAGGGCCCACGCGCGAGCACGCACGGCCCTGGCGCGCGGCCATCCGCGACCGCACCGGGCATCCGCACGCCGCAGCACAAGAAGTCTGTTTTTGACATTTTGCGCGAGCAAGGGGATGACAGCTCCGACAGTGCGAGCAGTGGGGTGGCGAGCGCAGAGGAGGAGAACGAAAGCAGTGGCCGGTCCGGGGACGGATCGGCTGATGGCAACGAGGACGACGAGGATATGCGGAGTGACTCCCAGCAGGGCCGTGTCCCCACCAGCGGCTCACCACAGGCGTCGATGAGCTACGGCACGGCACGGGAAATCTACAGTGCGGGTTTCTACTCGCCGCAGTTCACGCCGCACGAGTCGGCCGTCAGTCAATCCCCAGGTGCGTCCCTGCCCCCGGGCACCAGCTACATGGGCTACGAGTACGACTTGGGCCTCGAAACTAGCCGCAGCCGCAGCCGCAGCCCCGGCGCCGACCAGGGGAAGGATGACGGCGGCGACAGTTCCAACGGTGGCTACTATCCCATTTAGAAAAGGGGTGTTACTCCTCCTTGCTTACACGATTTTTCCTTTTGCATCTGACAAGCACAACTGTGTGCTCTTATAGACTACAACGAAGATGAAACGCAACAACGAAAAATGACAAGTGCAAACACTTGAAACGATTTATTTTTTGTCGTACTCTTGTCGAGTATGCGGTGTTCTGCGAAAGTCACAGTGCCGCACATGCGCGAAGCGTATCCCCCTGTCCTTGAGAGAGGCTGTCTTCGTTAAGTGATTCTCCCCGCGTCTCTCTACTCTCCCCCTTCACACCTTGTTCCCCACACACACATCTCTTCCTTTTGTATCGATGCGACGATAAGCAGGGATGTTTCCGACATTGTGCCAAGAATTGTCGCGGCTGCAGATCCTGCTGTTGCAGCGTGAGGGTGCGCCGACGGCACTCGCTAACGAGGCAGTGCAGCTTCTGCGACTCAACAAGGGGTGTGTCAGCCCTTCTGTCAACAACTTGCCCTTGACGCCACTGTTTCTGAAGAGCTGCGCCGCCCTGTTCCGCCACGTACCCGAGCGCGACGAGCTCCTCGCGATGGAGCTGATGGACACCGTCTACGACCTGAGCGAGCACTACGTGCACTCCAACACCGGTGACGTCAACCAGCTCAGCTCAGTTGTCCGGTCGCTGGCGACGCTGGAGCACACGCAGGAGACGCTCACGGCCCTTCACTCCACCGCCAAGCACGGCAGTGCCACGTTCCACACGGACACCTCCTTTGCCGATCTTCTGTCGCCGGCCTACTCGGCCGCGTTTGGCAAGTGGCAGCAGCACCAGGGCCGGCCGACGACGCTCTCCACGCTGTCACTCTTGCAAGGTTGCAGTCTTGTGCACGGCAGGCGCTTCCGTTTCTCGCCGCAAGGCGCCGACCGCATGAGCCTCTTGCCGATGAAGAGCAAGCTTCAGATGGAGGCGAAGCTGCAGCGCTGCACAGGTGCGCGTGAGCTGCTGGCCTCGCTGCGAGAGATGGAACTCAACCGACTCGACGCGGGCATGTGCCTGACAACCATGGCAGAAGCCGGTCTGTACGATGCGGAGGTGTGCAACGACAGCTGCGACGTGCTGCACGCGTCGCACGCGCTGCTCTCTAGCCATCAGCTGTGCCAAATTGTGCACTCCCTGGGTGTCTTGCAGCACCGGCACATTTACCAGAAGTTCTTTTCCGCCAGCATCGACCCGAAGAAGTGCGATGCCGAGGCTATTTCACGTCACGTGGTGGGCCTTGCCATGCTGCGTCAGCCGCCTTCGAGCGAGGAGGCCCTGCTAGACGGTCTCTTTCTTCACGCCCTGCGCGCCACGTCGCCGCGCACACGCCAAGGCCACAGTACCACGACGTCGTCGTCGTCGTCTGGGCTACCGCGTCAATCGCGCCTCTCGCAGCGCACACAGATCACGCACCCCGAGTACGAGCTGCCCCCTCTGTGGTACCTCGATGTGGCGTACGCCCTTTCCTGTCTCGACATCCACGCCTACAAGTTCAAGCTCACGACAGCGCGCAAGGTGCGGCGCGCCATTGGCACCATGACCACGCTGGAGCGCTGCAAGCTGCTCTACGGCATTGGCGGTGAGCCGATCGACGCCGTGCCAGCGGACCTCCGCGACGCGTGGACGCGCAAGGTGGACCGCACCGTGCACATCACGGTGGAGAAGCTCAAGTCGATGGATGCGCCTGCGGACGGGCCGCACGTCACGCACGCGCTCCTGTCCTGCGGTATTTTCGACCATCCCCGCCTCCCGCCTCAGACGGCGCGCCGGACGCTCGCGAACCGGCAGCAAAACCCGGTGGAGTCACTCCTGCGCACGTGGACAACCATGTCGCAGGACCGCCTGCTGGAGCTGACAGAGCAGATCGAGCCGGACCACTTCGGGCCCGACAGCCGCGTGTCCTCCGTCGTGATGACCCTGGCCAACTCGTACGCCGGCGAGGCCATCAGCCTGCAGGACCGCCACAAGCTCGGGCCCCTCTGCGCGGCCGTTGAGGCGCACGGCAGCGAGATGACCGTCGAGGAGTCCCTGCGCACACTACAGGGCCTGCAGAAGATGGGCGTGGCGGAGCAGTACGCGGATCGTCTGGAGCCGGTGCTGGAGAATCTTTGGAACCACCGAGAGGACATGACCGAAGACGAGCTCGTGCGGTGCTACACGCAGCTGCACGATAAGCGCCTCAGTGAGACGGCCATGCGGCTGACGGAGTTTGCCCTCGTGAACTCCTCGCGCGCACTGGAGTAGGCGTGCGTTGAGTCATACACACACACACACACACACAGCGCGGAGGTTTGCGGTGGTGTGTATTCTTTTTTTTTTTGTGTGTGTGTGTATGTGTGTTTGTTTTGTGTTGCCTTGGTTCATGTCTGTTTTTTTTTTTTCGTTTATCCTCACCACCGTGCACAGAAAGCTATCACTCGACAAAAGCGTACCAAATGGAAGATTCGTGGACGTTGAAACGCAGAGAACAAGTGCGGCTGAAGAATGTGTCCGTGTCTTCATGGTGACGTCATGTGCGCGAACTCCATGCGACCGCGCAACGTTATGCCCCTTTTCGGTGCATCCCACCGTTCCATCTCGTAACCACACTTCTGACCCCCTTCCGCTCCCCTCCCCCTTTTCTCTTCTTCGTATCCCTAAATCGAAATGCCCGCGCTACTGCCTCCTGTTTTCAAGTTTGCCTTTTACACACACATCCACGTACGTTAATAGGCTACCGTGATCACCATGGGCAAGACTCGTAAGAAGGCACCGCAGCAGAAGCGCAAGCTCCCCAAATCAGAGCGTGCCCGCAAGCTGAGCAAGACCGGCAAGATCAAGCGCAAGCGCGGTGACCTCGACATGGTCCATTCGCGCAACGTCAGCTTTGACGTCAAGCAGAAGAAGGGCGGCAAGTGGGTTCGCACGGGTGAGCGCAAGTGCAACATCCACACTGTCTGCGACTGCGTTCGCCGCACCGATCCCACCAAGATGAAATTCATCTCTAACCGATGAGCGCATAAAAATGCGAGGAGCCTTTTTCACTCCGTTGACTCTGTTTTTTTTTTCTGGTTCAATTCGTTTCGCTGCGTGCGTGCCGTGCTCTGCCTATAACCCGAGTAAAGTCATTCCTTTTACTTTTCATTCCTGCCTTGAGTGTTTGGTGTTGACACTGCCTGTCCGGTGCTCCATCTCCCTCTCCCCTTGCCACCATCTCAGAGCACTCCTCTTTTGTTTTGTGCGCGCACGAGACACGCATTGGCGTGTATTCGACGAGGCATGTCAACAGGGTGTCCTACGCGTCTTCGTGAACAGCGCTCCCTCGGAGAGTCACCCGATGCGTATTCCTTTTTTGATGAATTCCAATACATCGGATCCTGACACATGCTTTCCACACACTCTTTCTGCCCCTCCCTTTTCGACCTCCTCTTCTCGTCGCTCTTCTGTATTTGTCACGCAGTATTTTCCTCTCGTTTCGAGCTTTCTTTCCCCCCCCCCCCCCGTTTCTGTTCGTACTTGGCCGAGTACAAGGAGAACAAAAGAAAAAACACCAACCACCGCAGAACTCAAGCAACCTCAAGAACCAACACACACTAAAGAGGCCTCGGCCCATGCCCGCCAAAAAGCCTGCCAAGGGCGGCAAGACAGTGGAGACGTACTGCACCGAAGTCTTCAGCTTTATCAAGGATGGCGGTGGTGCGGCCCCGACATCCAACTTTAAGCTGTCCATTGACGCGGAGGAGGTGCAGGAGGTCATCGTCAACCACACGGGTCTGCAATCGGACAACCTGTCCCTCTACGTCTTCTCCTTTTTCCTCCTCTCGGCCGGGGGCAAGGGCGTGCAGCTGGACGATGTCAAAGAGCCGTTCGTTGTCCCGCAAGACGCGTTCGTGAAGGCTCTCGCCCAGGCGCTTCCTGCGAACGTGGATGTTTCAGAGGTGGCACCGTACCCGAAGGCGTTCAAGGCGCTCGCCAACGCCACCAACAATATGAACAAGATGATCCGCACCGATGAGAAGAAGCTGATTGCCTTCTATGAGTTCATGTACTTTTTCTCTCTTGGCAAGACGCGCGTCTTCGAGAGCAACGGTGAATCGGACAGAGTCGAGATCGCCGTCGAGGTCTGGCGCTTCTTCTTCTACGGACCGACGGAGACGGTGACTGAGTACACCAAGTATATTCCCTTCGCCGCCGTCGACAAGTGGCTCGAGTTTGTGCAAACGGACAAGTTCACCGGCGTCACGTTGGATCTCTGGCGCCTCCTGTACCGCTTCACAAAGCTCAAGACCTACGATGACTACGACCCGAACGATTCGTGGCCGCTGATGCTCGACGACTTTGTCGAGTGGTATCACGAGGATGTGGCGCAGAAGAAGAAGGCACAGCCAGCCGTCAAGTAGAGCCCTGGCCGACGATTGCCCAGAACTCCCCCCGGACGCTATCCTCCTGTGATTCTTTGTTGTTGCTTTTGTGTTGATGTTGTTGCGGTTGTCCAGTATTCTCATTTTTCCTTGGACTCGCTTTCTTTTGCTCTTGCGGTTTGACACGATTCCCGATGAAACTCAATGAGACAGGCCACGAGTGGCACAACTCCCCTGTGAGTCTCACACGGATGTTTCTGGGCTGCCGCTAAATCTTCTTCGGGGGAGTTTTCTGCTGAACTACCCGCTGATACGCACTCCGTTCTAGCCGGCCCGAAACGGGTAGGAAACTCGCGTCGGTCTCTCACACGCTCTCTCTCTCTCTCTCTCTGCGTGCCTCTTTCGCTGTGAGCCACCAACAACCGCAACACTTCTCTTCCCTCCCTCCTACCATCTCATTTTCCCCCCTTCTGTTGCTCTCTTTCGATGTGTCACTCCCCTTCAGCTGGAAAGACCCAGGCACGCACACAAAGCCAGATAGCCTGTCCAGATCAAGGGAACAGAAAGCACGTCACCATCGTATCGTCCGGCACAGCGTTTGTTAGCGCCACTGCTCATCCACATATTGGATTATTCTTGTTCCCTATATCGCGCCCGGATTTTTTTCTTTGTTTCGTGTATTTCTTTTCCGCTGAACACACACACACACACACACACACTACACTACACTATCGGTGCTGATGTCGAACAGCCAGCCCAGCCGGCGTTCAGTCGCCGCTGAGCAAGCGCCGGCCGACGCCCCAGCGTCACGTGCCAGCCTGTTTCAGAAGCTTTTCGGTGGTAGTGGTGGTGGTGGCGGTGGTAGCACGCCGACCGAGGCGGAGGCCGCACCCGTCCGTGCCAGGAGTGACGTTGTCGAGCCGCCCAATGCGTTTCGGCAGGCGCTCGGCAGCGTGGCCAGCTCCTGGCGCGCAGTGCTGTCGGCCGCTGCGTCAGACAGCGCATCGTCGGCGGATCGGGCCGGCGGGGCGGAGGCGCCATGGAAGCGCGTCGGCAGTCCGTTTGTGCGCATCGCGCTCTGCGGAGAGAGCCAGAGCGGTCGCGGCTCGCTCGCACGGCACGCGGAGGGTCGCTTCCGCAAGATGTCGCAGCGCGCAGCACCGTTCATTGAAAAGCGTGTACCGTCCACGCAGCGGGCCGGCGGCACGTCGTACACGTACGAAGTGGTCCTGCAATCCGTGCGGCGCCAGACGTACTCGACGCTCATCACCATCGCCGACACAGGGCCTTCGCAGGTGGGCACCGCGGGCACCAGCGTGCATGAGCTGCAACAGGCGGACGCGATTGTGCTGGTCTTCCCCTTGACGGGCATCAAACAGCAGCAGCGCTACGTGCGCACCTCCTCCGGCACTAAGCAGAAGGGCGTGGTCTCACCCGACACGGTGCTCATTTCTCCCCAGAGCGAGGCGCTGCTGACGCGTCTGCTCTCGGCCGCCGCCGCATCACGGTACGATGCGAGCGTGCGCGTCTACCTTGTTGCCACCTTCTTGGACTGCCTTTCGGACACCAGCATTCCTGCCGTCCGCGCCGTGCTGGCGTGCCTCCGCGCACGGGCCCACCAGCTCATGCCGTCCCTGGTTCTGCCCGACTTGTTTGCGGTCTCACTCACGGACGAGTCCTGTGTGGCGGAGACGGCCTTGCCGAAGCCCGACGACCTTTTGGAGCTGACGGACATGTGGACCGCCGTGTTCCGTGACATGTGCACAACCGCCCTGCGCCAGCCTCATGACGTGTCTCTGAGCAAAGGCAGCGCGACGGTGCCGGCGACTGTGTGGCGGCCGGTGCCCTACTCGGTCGTACTGAAGCAGCTGGAGGCGGAGTGGTGCACGGTCGACTCGACCGCGTCGCTCATGGCCGAGCGACAGCCGCTCGCCTACCTCCACAGCCTCGAGGCCAAAATGAACGTGTCCAGTCAACGCGCGCTGCTGTTCATTGAGCAGTCGCAGGCGCGGCAGGACGTCGTGTTCCTCTCCGTCGAAAGCCTGTGGAAGCGGTTCTTCGCGCTCGGTGTCACGTCGCACGCCCAGTTTGTGCAGCTCATGCACTACCTCGAAGGCCGTGGCCAGGTTGCCGTCTTCACCAGCCGCACGCTGCACCGAGGTCATTTGCCGTCCGCTCACGCCGTGGCCAACCAGGCGAGTCATCGCCGTCGTCCGAACGGCGCGGCACGCAAGTCCGACGGCGGCAGCAGCCAGCTCACCGACTGCGTCTGCATGCACCCCCATCTGCTGCGGCAGGCGGAGGCCGCTGTCTTTTGGTACCACCGCCTCGTCACCGCACAGGACCACGTGCTGGAGACCGCCTTGTACGGCGTGGACTGCGCGGCCTGTCGCGCCGCCGATGTGGACCACGAGGTGCCCCAGGGATTCTTCTCGCCAGGCGTGCTGATGCAGTTGTCGGCGCACCTGGCGCTGCCCGAGCACTTCAACGCGTCCGCGCGGCAGCGGCTCCAAATCTTTGTCTCGCTGTTGTGCTTCGCCGATGTGGCCTGTGTGGTGCGCGATCACCAGCACCATCCGCACAGCCCCACCAGCGCACCGCTGCCGGTTCGAAAGGCGAATCGGCTGATGACGGAGCCCTCCACGCCGGCCGCGTCGCACTCGACGACGGCGGGTGTTTTCTGCGCGCCAGATGCAGGTGGACCTCAGATTGTGGAGGTCGAGAGCCTGATGCCCGTCTTCACCCCACGCAAGGCGAATGCGGAGGTGGACTCGTACGTGACGCCGTTCGCCCGGGTCGCGTCGAGCGTGGCCCGCGATGCGCACGGGACGGTCTCCAACGAAGCCTCGGAGGCGTCGAGTGCGCGGTCAGCGGCGAGCCAGCCTTCCGTGCTGGGCGGCACGACGCGACGCTGGCGCCTGCTCGTGCCGTCCCTGCTCGTACCCTTTCCCTGTCCGACCCACCTGGTGCAGACGGCGGCGTCCGTCATGACGGACGCGGTGCCGCCGGACACCAACCTTGGCCCCACGCTCGTCCGCAGTGCACTCTACTACACTCTGTCACCTCCGCCGCCGCCGGCTGTTTTCACGGCACTGACGGCGCGCTTTGCGGCGTGGTGCCTCCCGCCGTTCTTCACGGATGCGCTGTGGCTGTGGCCGCGCCGGCCGGCTCTGCGTGGTACCGCTTCTGTGCCCGTGTCGTCGTCTTCCGCGCCTCAGGTGCGATTTCTGCTCGCCATGGTGTCGGACGAGGCCCGCTCGACGGCCAACGGAACGGCGACAACGAGCGGTATGCATCTCGAGATGTACGGCTTTGCCGATGAAGGCGGTGAGCTTTCGCTCGCCGTGGCCCAGCGTGAGGCCGTCATTGAGATCGAGAGCGTGCTTCGGCAGAAGTTTCCCCAACTGCAGACAGCGCGCGATGAGCACACGTGGCTGACCTGCGGCGACAAGGCCCGTGAAGAGGCAGCGCGCTGCACCTGCACGGCCGACCTCGACGTTCTCTTCGCCTGCAGTGAGTGAATGAGTCCATCACCATTGGGAGGCGGCAAGGGAAGTTGGGGCGCTTTGCTCCGCCTTTTTGCTTTTCCTCTTTTTTTTTTCGTGTTCTTCTTCCCTTTTTTGCACATCACCCAACGGATCACAATGATGGGCAGATATATTCGCGTGCACGCGGTGCCACATGTGGCATCGCCTTCTACAACTTACGACCGTGGATGTGGTACGAATGGTATCTCGTCACGTTGTCCTGGTTGATGCATTTCACCATTGGACTCGGTTCGTCTCCGTGTCTCGCGAGGTGCGCAGCTGTTGCTGTTTTTCATCGAGTAAACTGGCCGTGACACCACGTCATCTACCTCTCTTCCTCTCTCGCTATTTCTATCCAACCTGCTGTTTCTGTTTCTCACGCGTGGCGTGTGTCGTTGAATGCAGTGCATTCTACCAATCAAACACGGTGCCAACGTTAACGCGGGTCCCCCCGCCNCCCCCCCATACTATCTACACACTCCTCAGCCTGACTCGTGTCGGTCATGGTGGTGTCACTCGCGGATGCCTTCCCAGATGAAGGCGCCGCCATTTGCAAGACGTTCTTCTCCTCGACCGATGTGACGGAGCGGACGTGGTCGAGCGTGGCGCTGCTCGCCGACGCGGACGACGTCACCCTATGGACGGTTGTCGCACACCACGAGCGCCTCTCCGCCGCCTTCTTCAACCTCTTCACGGCGGTTGAGCAAGCACACAGCTCCTCCTCGCCTAGCCAGCGCAAGTCCGTGACGCGACAGGACGAGGCCGCCCTCTGCGCCGTACTGGTGCGCGTCACCACAACCACGGGTCTGTGCGTCAGCCGCGGTGTGGACCCCGCTGCGCTGGCTCGCCGACTCGACATGCTGCTGCCTCTCCGCACCATCATGCCCGCCGCGCAGACGCTGTTGCGGCAAAGCGGCTCTGTGGCGGCCATTGTCGTCACCTCGCTGTTTCTCCTCAACCCGGGCCTGCTCAGCCGCGCGGCCATCCACTTCAGCAGCTGGTACGACGGCGTCGCCCGCCTCGCGACCCGCGCCGTGGCGGAGCTCCGACGCGGCCGCTTCCAGCGCCTGTCGGGCGATGTGCTGCCGCTCTTTGAGCAGGCCTATCGCACAACAAAGCAGCTCTGGGCCCTGCTGCAGTCGGCGCCGTTTCTCGCCGACTACGTTAACCTCAACGAGACGCTGCAAGGTCTGCGCATCGTCGTCGATGTGATCTCGCCTCTGCTGCAGCACTTCCTGCTGACGTGCGCGAACCTGGGCTCGCGGCGTGCGTTGCTGACCAAGGCCAACTCCATGACGCTCAACAGCGCCGTGAGCGCAGCCAGCACCCTCACCGTCTTTCGCACGTTCCTTGCCGCCGGCTCCGACGGTCGGGTGTGGTGCACGCCTGAGGTGGTCCGCGCCACGTACGATGGCCTGACGGAGTTCATGGAGCGCTACGTCACCGGCATCCCCGCGCTGCTCGTCGCCAACTGGCGATCCGGTCCTCTGCAGAAGCTTTTCCACCAGCTGGTCCCGCCGCGTGCGGAGGTGGAGGAGCTCAAGGTCGGTCAGGTCCTTCTGGCACTGCTGAACGACATCCCCGACAGCAAGGACTTCTCCGACGCCCTCCTCGCGGGCCGCCAGCGCTTCTTTGAGTTGTTTCTCATGGAGCTCGTCCAGCAAGGCCTGCGCATGGATGCGCTGCTGTCGCGCGGCCTGGTGACGACCGCGGAAGCCGAGAAGCTCGGTGCCTCGGAGGAGACGATTGCGTGTGCCCTCGCTGGGCTCGTGCAGCCCACAGGTGCCGACGTCGGCACCCTTGCCGCGGCGGGCAGTCCCGCACCGCCGTCACCCGCGCCAGCGACCGCACCCATCGCGGCCCCGTCCCCGCTGCTGGACGACCCCCTCGTGTCCATGGTGATGGACGTGTTCCCGCACTTCCAGATCCACGGCGTGCGCGCGGCGCTGAACTACTACAACAACGACGTGGAGCAGTTCATCCTCGACGCCTCAATGGAGAATTTGCCGCCGCACCTGCTGAGCCAGCTCACCCCGAGTGCCGCGGAAACGGCCGATGCCGCGCTGGCCGCCGCCCTGGCTGCCGAAGAGGCGGGTGGTCGCAGCGGTGCTGCAGGGGACGCGGACGAGACGGGTGTCTCACTCGCAGCAGCGGCGGCAACAGCAGGGGCGGCGGCGCCACAGCCGCCGCACCTTGTCGCGGACGACTACGACGCGGAGCTGACCGATGAGAAGCTGCACTTCTACCTCGGGAGCGACCTCTACGACCTGATCACGGGCTCCGATGACGAGGACCACAAGGAGAGCACCGACGACGTCATGGGCGAGGACTACGCGACGTACACGGCCGATGGCGACGCGTCGTGGAACATGAACGAGGCCTTTGACGTGGACGAGTCTCTCAAGGAGAAGGTCCGGATGCTCAACGAAATCATGTACGAGGACGAGCTCGATGATGGTGTCTTTGAGGGCGTGCACCAGGCAGGAAACCGCCGCTTCAACGCCGGCGACAGCGACACGGACGAGCCGATCAAACCGACCGCTGCGCCGTCCACCACGGATGCCTCGACAGCCGGCGGGGAGCCTCGCAAGCCGCCGCGCGACGACTACCACGACAAGCGCTTTCACGAGAAGCGCACCAAGGAGCGTGCCGAGCGCGTCAAGGCGGTCCAGAAGGAGCGCGCGAACAAAACGGCCGACGGCTCAGCGGGTGCGGCACCGGCGTACGCCAAGAAAAAGAAGACCTCCAAGGAGAAGAATAGTGGCGGCCAAAAGAACGCACTCAACCGTGCCTTGAAGAAGGGTAAACTATTTAGCGACTAAGGTTTCCTCCCCCGAAGCACAAAAAAAGCTGATGGTGGTTTTTGTGTGTGTGTGTCGTGACAACCACCAATAGTCCCCTCTTGTTTCAGTTGCACACTTTATTTCTAGGTACATGAGACCGAACGTAAATTGAAGAAAGATGATTGCGACAGAGCAAAACGGCACGCCTCCATACTGCTTCGCATCGGCGGGCAAGGGCAAAGAGGGCACCGTAAGCCGATGTGTTTGCACTACACGAAGCCGTCGAAAATTGGGACTCCCTTCAGAACTACCATCGGGACAACCACTGCGCACCTTGGCGTTTTTGTTTTGCTTGCATTGTGTGATCAATATTTCGCAGCGTGTTCGTGACTCGATGCTCGTCTCGCGCTCGGTGATCACGTCTGTTTGCCCATTCTCTCTCTCTCTCTCTCTCTCTCACCCCCCCCCCCCCCCCTTCCTCCTATTTTTCTATTGAATTCTCGTCTTTTTTTTTCGCAGTTCAGATTGCGATATTGGGCTGAGTATGAAGAGAATCGCCATTCACGGTGTGCGCCACTCTTCAGGTGCGTCGAGCTCGGCATCCGTGCAAGGCCTCTCGTGCACACGCGCGGCGCTCTTGGAACAGCGGTGCGGCCTCCGCAACCTGCACCAGTACCCGCACGCGCGCTACAAGAGTCTCGTCAAGGACACACACCGCTTCTCGCGGAACTGGTGGCTGACGGCGGGCAATAACTTCGAGTTTGTGTCCGAGAAAGGCCACGAGCGTGAGGCAACGGAGAACTTTGGCGTGTACAGGCAGGACAGTGAGAACGACACGTACAATCTGTCCACGAGCAACCTGCACGACTTGCCGCCCGCGCGGCGGCTGAACGAGATTGTCGGTCTGATGCGTGAGCGGTGGCGTGTCAAGGACGGCAATCGTGGCTTCGACAAGGCGAAGCTCCTTTTGGAAGCGATGGAGTGCTTCAGCGAGATGCGGCTATCAGGGCAAATCAAGGTCTTCGACGAGCTGCCGGAACCGGATCAAGACACCTTCCTTCAATACGCCGAGGGCTGCTCTCAGTTTGCGCAGTCCGCCTCGCACTCGCACCCGGATGCGGTGGCGATCCTCCTCCGCGCCGCGCAGGTGTGCGACGACATGCGCTGCGAGCACAAGCGGGACGAGCTGATCCAGGTCGCCGAAGGTGCAGCCCACCGCATGGACCGGGCGTACGCCTTTGCCCGGCCGCGTGAGGGCATCAAGCTGAAGCGCATGAGCCTCACCGAGAGCGAGGGCTTGATGCGCCACCGGCAGAAGCAAACGCTCAAGGAGAAGTTCAAGGACACGCCGTGGGTCCTGGACGAGGGCAAGACGAGGCCGGATTTTATCCGTGGCCCGCGCAACGTGAAGGTCTACATGCCGCCGCTGAGGCAGAACAGCTTCCAGTACAAGGTGCTGCAAGAGCCTCACCGGCCCGAAACAGACTCGTGGAAGGCGAGCTGAACAGGGGCCCGGCATTGATCGATGTGTGGAGCGACACTAGCAGTCGCATGTTGTTGCAAATGGTGGTGATGTCAGGTGGGCACACCGTGTTAAACAAACGGAAAACAAATACGAGCACCACAGTGCTGCATTTTGCGGACAGCAAATGGATACGGGCAATACTTTTGTATCCACGCCCACACCGGGCGGACGCTGGCGTACAGTTTCTTTGTTTGTGGCGCGTTGCTACTGTGGCGGTGACACACACTCAACCGCCGAGTCGCAGTACCGGCAGAGGATTCGTGCCTCGACAATGCCGACCATCTCCCTTGGACATCCACTGCTCTTCTTTTCTCCCCCCCCCCCCTCTCCCCCTGTCTTTTCCGTTGGTTGTTGTTGTGGTTGCTTTCTTTTTGCTGCGCATTCGCAAGCATTCCGGTGTTGGCAGGCTGTGACCATGTCTCACTACAACACGGGCATTGGGAACAACATCCCATCGCTGTTCGATCTCGCCAGCGCGTTTGCCGGCTTCGTCGGGGACTTTGTGCAGGTTATTCTAGGGCAGACGCAGACCTCGTTCGAGGCGGCCAAGCTCGTCGAGGAGGATGCGGGTCAGTATGATCCGGTCACGGGCAGCTGGTCGGGCCCCGATGGCCTCCGCTACCGTGTGCCCCTCTACGCCATTCCCAGCGAGCGCCACACGCGTGAAAAAGCACGTAACATCAAGATTCTCATGGACAACTGTCGCCGTGCTTGCACCGATGACGAGCTGCCGTCGACGAAGGAGGAGATGAAGTTTTGGGTCTCCTACCGCTTCATGAAGTACCAGATGTTCCTCGCCCCGGCCTGCGTGGTGGTGCCTCCCATGTACATCTTTTTCAAGGTGTTTCACGACAAGCTGCCGCGGACGCTGCGCGGCCGCGCGATTCCCATCTGCCTAGGCCTGGCCGTTGCCGAGCAGTGGGCGGAGGTCACCTACCCCGGCCGGCAGCTGCTGGCGACGGCTCTCACGGCCAAGACGCCGATGGGAGACATGGCGCGTGCGGAGTGGTCCCGTCTGCAGCCGCTCGACCTGCCCTTCTACCTGTACACGTCGTACCAGTTCCAGCACTTCTTCAACACCGTCCCAAAGGAGTACTTGTTTGGTGGTGACCTTGCCTCCATGTGCAACTAGTTGTCAAGCGTGGGAGGTCCCAGCTTGCGTTTGTTGGACACACACCACCACGGGCGTGTGTGTTTTGTGAGAGGCTGCTCTCTCTCTCTCTCCCACCCTCTTCTTCTTTTTTTTTTATCCCTCACAGACGCGCGCACACACTTCTTTGTCACTGAGTGACAGTGCGCCTTAACTGTTAAATCTATCCACCAACACGGGCAAAAGAAAGAGTTGAACACGCTAACGATCGTAAAGTTTGTTTTGTTTTGCGTTACTGACTGCATTCGTGTGCGTGTGTGTCTCTATGCCTCTTAGCCGTCCTACAAACAAGTGCATTGACACTGCGTGACTTGCTTTTCTGGCACGAGCCCACGTTCAAATGATCGGTTCGCTGGCACTTATCGCGACACACGGTCTCTGGGATCTCATTTTTGAGTGCGCGACATGTGGCTGCTGTCGCACTCCTCTTCCGGCCGTCTTGTGACAGCGTTCATCCAGCTCACCCTTCCTCCTCGTGTTTTTTTTTTCTGCCCCACATTGCACGCCGTTCTCCTTGTTCCTTCTCTTGAAAGATTCTTCTCTCTAGGTCAGCTGTCGATGCAGTCACGTGGTAAAAACAGCCGCGCGCCTGGTAATCGCGCCTCTCAGCGCGCCGGTGCCGGTGCCGGCACAGTCGCCATACCACAGCCCGCACCGCCTTCGGCACCGGCGCCGGTACTTCCTGTCACGGAAGCCCGCGCGGCCATTGTGCGCATGATTCGCCGCAACCAGGCCGTCATCATTGTCGGTGAAACCGGCTCCGGTAAAACGACGCAGATCCCACAGTACGTCTGGGACGATATCCTGGCCCCGATGGGGAGCAGCGGCATTGTTGGCTGCACGCAGCCACGTCGTGTGGCGGCGGTGAGCATTGCTCGACACGTGGCACGGCAGCGGCAGGGCAAGGTGGGCGGCGAGGTGGGCTACGCGGTGCGTTTCGACGACACCTGCAACAACGAGACGCGCATCAAGTTCCTCACGGATGGTATTCTCCTCCGCGAGATCCAGGCCGACCCTGACTTGAACAAGTACGGGTGCATTATTCTCGATGAGGCCCACGAACGCACGCTGCACGGCGACGTGTTGTTCGGCCTGCTCAAGGCCATCGCTCGCAAGCGCCAGAAGTCGCTCAAGATTGTCGTCATGTCGGCGACGCTGAACGCGGACCACTTCTCCAAGTTCTGGTGGGATGCCCCCATCGGCGTCGTGCACGGCCGCACGTTTCCCGTCACGGTGATGCACTGCATCGAGCCCCAGGCCGACTACGTCGAGGCGACCGTCAGCACGGTGCTGCAAATTCACGAGAAGGAGCCCGCTGGCGATGTGCTCTGCTTCTTGACGGGCCAGGAGGAAATCGAAGACGCCAAGCGCATTCTCGAGCAGCGCCTCAAGCTGCTCCCGAACAACGTGCCGGACTTCACCGTGCTGCCTCTCTACTCCGCACTGCCGTACGAGCAGCAGCTGCTCGTCTTTGAGCCGACTCCGCGAGGGGAGCGCAAAATCATCCTCGCCACCAACATTGCCGAAACGTCCATTACGGTGGAAGGCATCAAGTACGTGGTCGACTGCGGCGTCGTCAAGGCCAAGTTCTTCAACGAGAAGAACGGCATGGAGGCGCTCATGGAGGTGGACATTAGCCGCGCGCAGGCGACGCAGCGAGCCGGTCGTGCTGGCCGAATGGCAGCCGGCCAATGCTACCGCCTGTACACCTCCACTGCTTTCGACAGCCTCGAGGAGAACACGGTGCCCGAAATCCGTCGCAGCAGCCTCATCTCGGTGATCTTGCAGATGAAAAGCCTGCACATCAACGACATCCTCAACTTTGAGTTTATGGACTCGCCCGATCCAAAGGCCGTTTCCAAGGCGCAGGAAACGCTGATGATTCTTCGCGCACTCGATGAGTCGGGACGCATCACGCCACTCGGCGCGCGCATCACGGTCTTTCCCATCGAGCCGATGTCCGCGCTGGTGCTCTTGGCCGCCAAGGCGATGGGAGTCGAGCGCGAGGCGGCCGCGGTGGTGGCCATGACAAACACGGAGAACCTCCTCATGACGTCGCGGGAGTGCAAGGAACGGTCGGATCGCTGCAAGGCCGCCTTTGCGAAATCCAGCGGTGACCACCTCACCTTTTTTGCCATTTATCAGGCGTACCGCCGATCGCCGAAGGATCAGCGAGCCGCCTGGTGCGAGACGAACGGCATCAGCTACCGCCAGATGCAGAAGGCCGAGGATGTCATGACCCAACTTCTCGCTCTCTTGGCCGAAGAGGATGACGCGAAGCTGCTCAAGACGTTGTTGCCGCCGTCCCTCCTCGTTGTGGCCCGCAACAACAGTAACAACAACGGTGCGCAAGAGGCTTCGTCCTCTGGGACGAGCATGAAGCGGTCCCGCGAAGCCCACCGAGAGTCGCTCGGGACCGACAACGATCCCGATGACCTCCTTGCACAGTACCGTCGCCTGAAGGGAGAGCGTCTTGGTGCCTTTTCTGAAAAGAACAATCACGCGATGACGCTCGAGCTTTTGCGCCGCGCACTGTGCTTTGGCTACTTCCTGCAGTCGGCCTTTTTCAACGCGAAGCTTGGTCTCTACCAGACCATTGTCGGGCAGCAGGCGGTGCACCTTCACCCATCAAGTGTTCTCTTCACACATCGTCGAAAGCCGGCTCTGGTTGTGTTCAACTCGCTTGTGCGAACGACCAAGCGGTACATGAAGGACGTCTCCGTAGTGCAAGAGGAGTGGCTGAGGGAGGCCGCCCCTGCCTTTCTGGCCGCCCCGCAGTAGCACAGCCCACATCTGTTCTCTGGTGGAGACTGCCTCCTCCCTCTTGCTCGCTTCCCTCTTGTTTTTTTTTTTTTCCTCTTACGTCTAAGCTCATAATCGGGGCCGCCCAACGGACAAGTTTCCCCCCCCCCCCCCTCCAAAAAAAAAAACGAATACACAAGTCAGAAAAGGGAAAACGTGAGGTGCACTTCGCATGGAGACAAAGCGACAAGGCGGTGACAGCGAGAGAAAGACGCAAATAAAAGACCGAGTGAAAACCACCGTTCGTGCCAACCACTCGCTGTTACAGTAGCAATGCCACTTGTCGTTAATCTCAAAGGTGGGAAAAAGTGGGTGTGTGACTTGTGCATGCCCGGGCCGCCGTCGATGCGTGTCTGTCTTCATCACATTCCCTCTTCGATTTGTCGGGCACAATCATGTACATGCCTAACACATCCTTTTTACGTATTGCTCTTCCTTCTCACCTCTCTCTCTGTCCTTTCTCTCCGTCCTCTTTGGTTGCTTCCATTTCACCGTTTGCTGCAGCGTAAGTACCCGCATGCGTTCGTTGTGTTCGTAACGAATCTCACAGACACGAACAAACAAACAACAAGCAAAACAAGGCAGCATGGGTGCGGCACTTTCTGGTGGCACGGCCCAGGCGCAGCAAACACAGGCCCGCAAACAGTCACTGCAAGGATTCGACCTCCAAGGACCAAATGCAGCGGTCGTCGGGGCTGGCATCGCCGGCGTGCACGTTGCCTACGAGCTCGCGCAGCTCGGCTTCAAGGTGACCGTTTTTGAGCGCAGCGGCGAAATCGCTTCCGGCGAAACACGCTACGCACTGCCGTTTGTCGGCGTGGGCCTGCTCGAGCCGTGGCTCGCCAGCTCGCACGTCGCGCGCGATATCCTCAAGGGCCTTTTGCTCCCGTCCATGTGCCCCGACATCATCGCGCGCGACCACGCCTTCAACAGCGTCTTCTCCGGCGCACTGCAACGCTGGCTGTATTGCCGCAACCGCAGCGCCTTCACTGAGCGCGAGGTGATGTGGTACACGGACAACCTCTCCCGCCTCAGTGTGTCCGTCGTCGAGGACATTGTGAAGCGTCACCCGGAAATGGCCGACCACGTTGTCTCGACGGAGGTGAAACTCTCGGAGCTCGATCACAGCGCGCAGATCAGCAGCGCGGAAAATCGCCTGCGCAACGCGTCGACGGCGCACGCCACACCCATCGCCATTGACCCCGTGAAGTGGACGCAGGGCCTGGCGAGCATCGCGGAGAAAAAGTACGGCGTGCACTTTGCGCTCAAGGAGACTGTGGAAGGGTCGCACACGTACCTCAAGTACGATGTCGAGTCCACCAAGAGCCTGCGCATCAGCAAGCCGGACCCGGAGAAGCCCGGCACACGCGTGACGTCGGACCCGCAGTTCGACGTTGTCGTGTATACGGCCGGCGCGCAGACCGGCGTGCTGACGTGGCAGTCGTCACAGGTGCCCGTGGTGGGCTTGACCGGCTGGGCCGTGATGCTGAAGAATCCGACGGGCGCCGTGCAGACCGCGCTGCGCTCCCTCTTCTCGCCGGCTCCGGGCACCTCAGTGGCGGTGTCACCGCGGTGCGGCCTGTTCGGCATGAGCGGCATGAGCGGCATGAGCGGCAGCAGCAGTGGTGACGAGTCGTCGCCACCGAATGACGTGTGGTACCGCCTGAGCGGGCTGCTCTCGCTGGACACGACGCGCAAGGATTCGGTGAATGTGCGCCGTGTGCTGAGGCGCATGGAGTCGTACCTCCGCGTGCACGGCCAGCTCGAGGTGCCACTGCCGACGCTCCTGGACGACCCGACGACGGCGCGCAACGTGGAGGTGCACGAGTACGTGCGCGCCTTCACCCCAGACGGCGTGCCGATCGTCGACCACAGCGGCGGCGCCTTCAACACGTACGTCTGCTGCGGCTTTGGCGACCAGGCCCCCGACTTTGCCCCCGGTGCGTCCAAAATCCTGGGCAAGCTCGTGGAGCAGCAGGCCCAGATCCTGCTCGAGGCGGACCACCAGTACATCCAGGATCACGGCATCGTGGCGGCGCAGCTGCCTGCCTCGCGTCGCGGCGTCGTGGAGACCGAGTTGGAGATGCTGATGAACGGCGTCCTGCCCTCCGCTTCAGGGGGCAAGCTGCCCAGCGAGTCCTACGGCGCGCGCTTCTTCAAGAGTCTGCGTGGTTCTGCCTCTGGCGCTGCCACGTCCTCCACCGCCAGCGCCAACGCCGCGCCGCCAGCCCAGGGCACTGAGCGTCCTCCCGCAGACGACGTGCGTCATGTTTCCTTCGAGAAGAACCCCTTCTCGACTGACCGCTACCGGAAGGTCATCAAAAAGGAAGTGAAGGACGTGACGTACCGTTCGCCGATCAGTTTCCTCTACGATCTCGAAACGTCGATGTCCAACTCGGCTGAGCCTATTTTCAGACGATTCCGCCTGCACTTGGTCAAGTCGGCGCGCGAGGACAACATCCCCGACTTTGTGCGGATGCTGGTCATGTACTTTTTCTACGACGCCGACGACGACCTTGAGGACAAGGCCCGCCAGAGGGAACTGGAGCAGCGTCTGTACGAGCTGTCCAGGAACGTCGAAACAACGCCGCGAGCTGCCGCAGGGACCTCCGCGCCAGTTGCTGCCGGCGGTAGTGCTCGTGTCGAGAGGAGCAACGAGAAGGAGGCGGAGCTGGCGCGACGTGCGCGAGAGGTCTTCCTGCACGGTCAGGAAACCCCCAGCAAAGCGTGAGGCCCGTGCATGTCCCTCTCCATTGGAATTCGTCTGGTGGGATAGCGATTGATTGTTGTGGTTTGTTGTTTGTGTCGGGCAGGTGGGGGGNGTCCCCCCCCCCCCCCCCCTAGTTTGGTTGGTCACACTACTTCCTTTTTATTGTTGTTGTTATTGTTCTGTTGTCCTCTCGCACTGTTGTGAGCCTCCAGTCCGACAGCACACAATATCGCAAAGACGCAAGCACACAAGCACGCAAGCAGACGACATGAAGTCCACGACGTGACTGCGTTTCCGCTCTCGCAGTTCTATCGAGGACCTCCTTTATTTCCTCCACTTTGTTTTGTTTTCTTTCAGGCCGCACCAATCTCCGCTGCAAAGGAACAACACAGACAACAGCCTGGTGCGCGGTTCACTGCCTCTTTTTGTGTGACTGGTGTTCCCGAAAAGTGCCGCTCCTTGTTGCGTTTATCACTCGTCATGACTGACCACACTCTCTCTCTCTCTCTATCTCTCTCTCTCTCTCTCTTCGGACTTACTTCCACATTTATCACTATCCTTCTTCTTCTTTTTTTCTGTTTCCGTGAGGCGTGCCTCAACTACGAAGCTTCAACAGTTGCTTCTATTGTGCTTACTTCGTTTTCCTGTCAACCCCTTTTATATACATCACGCTCATGGCACGCTGCCCCTGCTTTCCACAACGGATGGCCGTACTTGCCGTCGCAGTTCTCGTGCTTAGTTGCTGCACCGCAGGCGTATTCGCACTGAAGGAGCTCCCAGTGAATCCCGTGTTTGCGCAGCCTGTGCAGGACGCGGTCACTTGCGACATCAACTCCGCCATCGTGCTCAACCTCAATCGCCAAGTGCAGCATCTGCGCGAGGAGATGGAGGCAAAGCGGCTGCGCGTGCGCGAAGACAACATCCTCGGCATCATGGAGAACCTGTGCAACCCGTTCAAAGACGAAGGCGCCTGGATCCGGCAGGTGGGCTTCCACGTCGAGCACGATGACAAGGAGCCGTCCGCGGTGGCCGCAACGGGCCCCGTGCTCTCCGTCCGAGTGATGCCGCACTACACTGTCTGCAAGCGCACGTGCGCCACAGTGCGGACTATGTGCGAGGGCTTCCTGGACAGCAGCGCCGCGGACGACCTGTCCGCGTTGATTCTCCGCGCCCTCACGCACTTTGAGGATCTGACGACCGACGCCGCCACGCGCGCTATGTTGGAGGCGGTCTGCTACTCGTCGGACTACTGTCGCTTGAAAGGCGAGTACCAAGACTGGTTGCGCGGCCTGGCCCAGCTGGAGGGCTACACCGCCGTCACAGAGGTCGAGGAGGACGTCCCCGAGCGCATTTCAAAGGACGACATGGACATGGAGCAGATGATGGCAGGTGCCTTTGCCGACAAGGGCCAGAAAACCAGCGTGTTTGCGCGCGACGAAGTGATGAAGCTCCACACTGCCATCGCACAGGGTGACCGCGAACTGGCGGAGAGCCTGGATCCCTCCATGAAGGACATGAGCCGGGAGGAATTTGAAGAGCTTCAAGCCGTGTTTATGGACGAGTCGCCGTACGCCTCTGGCGATGCGTCGTTCCCCTTGGATGGCTCTGACTTGTAGGTCGCGCATTCAGTTTTGTGTGTTTGCGGCTGTGTTTTCCGTTTGTTTTTCCTCTCACTTACATGGGCTCTGTCACTGCGACACACAAGGAATGTACCTCACAGCGGAAAAAAAAAACTAGAACCTATATTGCAGTAAAATGAACACGTTAAGCTGTCGTACAGTGCTTTACTTAACGCACTTTTCCGTTTCCCTTTGCGCCACAACCCCACAAGCGCCAAACGCTCTGCGAAATCGAGGCTTGATCGGTGCCATTCGTCATACTCCGTACACTTTTTTTTTTTTTTGACACGCACGTTTCCTCCTTCTCGTCCGCCTCTTTCTCGCTGTCTATTTCTTTCTTTCTTCCTCCTGATCCCATGTTTCAGTTCACCAAGTCCGATCCTGACGTCGTGTTGTCCCTGCCTTGTGATTTTGTGAGGCATGTGGAATGAGTCTCAGGCCTTCAAGGCGTACGCGGCCTATGGAGCAGATCTTATTCGTACCGGCGGCATCATAGCTGGTGCGACACCCTCGGTCATCTTCCGCGCTACCGTTCTCTTTCAGCGCTTTGAGGCGGTGGTGAATGCGACGTTTCGCGCCCACTACTACACGCCGACCGAGATGGCCACCCTCCACGCGCTACGGGACGCGAGGAGCGACTCCAGTTTTTTCCCAAGCAGCTCCATCAGCGACACTGAGGAGAGTGTTCACGATGTGAACTCTTCACCCCGGACCACCCCCACGCCTGAGGTGGAGGAGAAGGAACGCACAGGGACGGAGACTGGTCGTCGCGTTGAGTACATTTTGCCCGAGCACGTTGCGTCGGAGGCGCACACTCACGCTGTGGCCCTTCGCGATCTACTGGCGCCGCTTGACTACTGCATTCACAACATCAACGCGCACGACGATATCTGTCTCCTCGCGGCGGCATGCCTTCTTATTACGGCGAAGCTTGAGCAACCGTACGTGACGCTCCGCTGCCTGACCGACGTGTTCCTGTCTCTCTCCACGCGCCGACTGCCCAGCGCGGCGCCAGCAGAGCTAGCCGTCGCGAATACGCGCGGCGGCAGACTGGGCAGGGACTACGCCGAACCGAAACAGGCCGCCTTCAAGTCCTCCATCATCAGCGCAGAGGAATTGGTGCTACATCTGCTCGGCTTTCAGACCTTTGTGGACTCACCGTACAAGTACTGCCAAGTGTTCCTCAGCCTCATCGTGGAGGACGCGCAGGCGTCGCCGGGGTACGTGCAGTGGCTTCAGCGCGCCGTGCACTGGCTCAACGACGCCCCGCGCTCCCCAGAGCTCGCCATGGCGACCGCGCCATCTCTGGCTGCCGTCGCGATTCTCCAAGCGACACCGGCCGCGGTCGTGTTGCCGCCGAGGTGGTTTGCGGCGCTCGGCGCCAGCGCGGAGGAGTGTGCGCGTGTCCAGCGAACCTACGACTCGTGCTTCCACAGCGAGTGGACCCAGAGCGCCGCTGCCGCCATCGAGGCGATTCGCGCAGGCATGCCCACACCGCGCTATGTGACGCTCGAGCAGTGGGGGCTTCTGCAAGCGGACCTGGTGTCCAGCTCGTCGTCCGCTTCGCCCTCTTCCCCGTCGAGCACGACCCCGGAAGAGCCAGTTGAGGTTTGCAGCACTGTTGTTGGCGAGCCCGCTCCTGTTGTCACCGGATTGGAAGAACTGGAGAAACGCCAGTTTGTCGACATGCGCGAGCTGCGTCGGCAAAAGCAGCTTGAAGAGAAGGCGCGCGAACTGGAGTTGGAGAAGAAGCGGGCGACGGAGCCCAAGGAGCAAGCCGACAAGGAGCGAGCAAATGCACAAAATGAGAAACGGAAGCGGAAGGCCTCCAGCTCGCCGCCAAGGACCGGTAACGCTGTGACGCATCAGAACCACGACCGCACTGACAAGTACAATCGTGGTCGCGATCACCACCGCAGCCGTGATAAGCGCTCTCGCTCGCCAAGTGACCGCCGGAGAAGTGACCAGAAGTCGTCCAGCAGCCGCGGTAAATACCGGCGTCAGGAAAGCCCCCGAATTCACCGTGACAAACGCCGGTAAGTTTCATCGCACCCGTATCTATGCACGCCGCAGAATGGGCGAGAAACATTCTCTAAGCCTAGCCGACTACACTCTCTTTTTTTTCTTCTGCAGTCTGTCAACAGTGGCTCTCACGGCAGAAGTTGCCGTCACGGCCGTCGTTGTTTCTGGGAGCGGTTGCGACCAATCCAGTATACCCCTGTTCTCTGAACAAACGCTGTGCATTCTTCTATTTCGTCTCGGCCCTTCTTTGGTCAAAAGGTCACCGCACGTGCGCAGAGCTTTAACACGGACATAGAACACGCAGTTTTCCTCCGCACCCAAGGTGCTGGCCTGGCCATTTCGCTGTTCACTCCTCCCTTTTCTCAATCTCGACTTCCTCCCTTCTTCCCTTCCTTATCACTCTCTCCATCGTTGTGTTACTTTACCACATAGATAGAGTGTGCGAATTCCATAGACACGGCTGCCATGTCCGTGTTGCAGTGCGCAGAAGACGCACCGCAGTGCATGACAAACCACATTCTCGACCGCTACGAGGCCTACCTACGAACACATGTGGCGCGAAAGGAGGCCCAGGTATCACATGGCAACAGCACAACGACCAGCGCCTCGAGTGTGCCGACAAGCCTCGAAGAAGCGCTGGCGCCACTGGAAGCTATTTATGGCAAGACGTTTCTCTCAGCCGTTGCCATTGCCCTGCACGGAGCAGAGCCTGTTATCCGTTACCTGGAGGTGACGGACATGCCCACGGCCTCGGCCGGGATTGCCTCTGGTTCCGAAATCCCGCGGCTCTCTTCGCGAAGGTTTTACCGCGTTGGGGACTACGTTCTTTATTCTCCCTTTTACTGCCCGTGCTCGGCCTATGCGTACCAGTCGGTGCGACGACAGGAAGTGTGGTGTTGCAAGCACATGCTTGCTCTGCAGATCGCTCTGCGCGTGGAAAGTTCTGGCATCGCACAGGACAATCTCCGCGAGCGCGCTGTGGACGCAGACACATTTCAGTCCATGCTTCTCGAGTCACTGGTAACCTAGCCGTGTGACGCGCGCTCACTTCACACGCGCTGTTTTCACACTCTGGCTTGTTTTTCCCCGCCACCCAGCTCCTTTTGACAGACCACATCAGAACGACCAATTTCCAAAGCGGTATTTTTCTCCCCACTTCACCTTGCGATGTGAGCACTGTGAAATGGTACCGCGTGTGCTCGACGCGCTGTTTAGCCTTGACACATGCATCGTGGCGCGCCGCTCACGTCACGCCAATGTGTATTTTCCTATCCCACATGTTGTTCGTGAATTGTGCTTTCATCCTCCTCCCACCCATCATTGCAACAAGAACGTCCAACAAACACACACACACACACACACACATTTCACCTCAAGTTCTACCGCAACCGCTGCTACAACAAAAGCAAAAGCAAAATCACACCGCCTGTCATCATGTCGTACCCCACCAGCACGCAGGAGTGGCTCGGCAAGCTCATCAGCTTCGACACGACGAGTGTCAAGTCTAACCTAGAGTCCGTCGAGTACATCAAGGCGTACCTGGCCTCCGTTGGCGTGCAGAGCGTCCTCGTGTACAACGAGGAGAAGACGCACGCCAACCTGTTTGCGACGCTGCCCGGTGAAGGTGGCGCCACGCAGGGCGGCTTGCTGCTTGCCGGGCACATCGACGTCGTGCCCGTGGCCGGCCAAAAGTGGGACACGGACCCGTTCCAGATGGTGGAGAAGGACGGCAAGCTGTACGGCCGCGGCACGTCGGACATGAAGGGCTTCCTCGCGATCTGCCTGGGCCTGACGCCGACGTTCCTCTCCATGAAGCGTGGCAAGCCCATTCACTTTGGCTTCACCTTCAACGAAGAGCTCGGGTGCACCGGCGCGCCGTACCTGGTCACGTACCTCAAGTCCAAAAACTTCAAGGCGGACGGGTGTATTGTCGGTGAGCCCACCGGCATGGTTGTGTACACCGGCAACAAGGGCATGACCGAGTGGAAGACGGTGGTGCAGGGCAAGGCCATCCACTCCTCCATGGCGCTCATGAACACGAGCTGCAACGCGATCGAGTATGCCGCCATGATTGTCACCAAGGTGCGCGAGATCGCCATGGACCTGAAGGCCAACGGCCCGAAGTGCCCCGGCTACGACTGCCCGTTCGCCTGCATGAACACGGGCATTATCACTGGCGGCAACGCCGTCAACACGGTGCCTGCGGAGTGCGAGTTCGTCTTCAACATCCGCGTGACGGAGGACGAGCTGCCCGTGGAAGTGGAGAAGCGCGTGCAGGAGTACGTGCAGAAGGAGATCTTGCCGGCCATGAAGGCCGAGTACAAGGACGCGTCCGTGAGCATCACGCGCAACTTCTCCTATCCGGGCTTCGCGGCCGAAGAGGACCACCCCTTCATCAAGGCTGTGCGCCACATGTGCAACGACACGGGCATCCACAGGGCCGGTGGTGGTACGGAAGCAGGCTACTACATGGATGGTCTCGGCATTCCCACCGTCATTGTTGGGCCTGGTACCGGCCTGCAGGCGCACGTGGCCAATGAGTACGTGGAGGTGGCGCTCATGAAACGCTGTGAAGCCTTCACACTGGACATGGTGAAGCTCTACTCGCAGAAGGGCAATCTGTAAAAGATGGCTGGAGTAGCAGCAACAACAAAACACACACAAAAAGACAATGTTGCAAATCAAACCTCATGTGCTAGCGCCAAAGTGAGTCAGAAGAGTGTGAGCAACGCACAGACAAAACACGTGCTCACACTTGTTCGGCTTGCTTTCCTTCTTTAGTTTTCTCTTTTTTTTTCCATACCGTCTTCGTTGTGAGAACTGTTTCCTACGAGGACAACGGCTCTCCCTTCAAACACACTTTCACACGCCTCTGTCAGCAGGGTTGAGTGTGCATGACAAAGCCCTTATTTATTTTGTTTAGCGCTTTTTTCCCCCGTCTTTCTCTTTTTGTGTGTGCATTCTATTCTGCACCTCCCTTCCTTTTTCCACTCCCATATCGATTCATGTTGTCCTTCTGGCCAACTTCTGTTTTTACGTGTTCGATTGCTCTGCAATGACCACGCCGAGTATCACCTCTCCATTTCCCTGAGCATATCGCCGATTTCCCTTTGCGATCGCTGATCGCACTGTATTTACTATCCCGGCTAGTACGACGGGTTTGTAGGGTGGGAGCGTTGCGGCTGGTGCCGCATCCCTTGGCGCATGCATTCACACCCACATGTGTGTCTGTGTTTGTGGTTGACAACACTTTCAATTCGGTCTCCTTTCCCTTATTTTTGGTTTCTCATCTACATCAGCTGCTGAAGGATAGCTGAAGAGAGGCGCTTTGTCTTGCGACAGTAGTGCAGCTAGCAAAGCAAACACAACACGTAAATCTCATTGGTGTGTGTGCTCTTTTATCGTTTCCGTCTATCTGACTGTCCCTCGTCGCTCCTTCCTTTGTTTTTCTGACGACACCTTCATCTTGATTGCATAGGCATACACGTACGCACACACAGAAAAAAAAACAGAAAGCATTTAGATTTTTTAGCCATTTTCCCTTTCACACTGTCTATCTCTCTCTCTCGCGCGATTGCATCATGTTTCGCTGCACTCGCTTCGCATCACTTAGGCAGCCTGGCTTATTAGCCCCAACTGTTGGGGGGTTGGGAAAGCGGACGAATAAGGCCAAAAATCCCTTTCCCAATGCGAAGCGTACGGTTATCTACACCACCGGTGAAGAGCTCCGTCGCGGGATGTCAGAGACACAGGCTTCATCTCCCCTCTCGCACTCCTCCTCCTCTCCCTCCTCTCTCCCCTCCGATGGCTCTCGGCATTCTGCCGACACTAGTGCTCACATTTCATCAACTCACGACAATCGCAAAACCGATTCGACGACGGCAGCCATGACGTCCCCAACCGATGGCGTCCTCAAAGACTTCAAGACCTTGAACTTCCCCCAGATGGAGGAGGAGGTGCTCAAGATGTGGCGGGAAAAGGACTGCTTCAAGGAGTCCGTGCGCCAGTCTGAGGGCAAGCCGCCGTTTGTGTTCTACGACGGCCCTCCGTTCGCCACGGGCCTGCCTCACTACGGTCACATTCTCGCCGGTACGATCAAGGACATGGTCCCCCGCTTTGCCCACCAGACCGGCCACCACGTGGTGCGCCGCTTCGGCTGGGACACCCACGGCCTGCCCATCGAGTTCGAGATCGACAAGCAGCTCGGCATCAAGATGTCCTCGGACGTGCTGGACTACGGCATTGGCAATTACAACGAGGAGTGCCGCGCGATTGTGATGCGGTACGCGACGGAGTGGCGCAGCACCGTCGAGCGTGTCGGTCGCTGGGTGAACTTTGACGATGACTACAAGACGATGAACCTGTCGTACATGGAGAGCGTGTGGTGGGTCTTCTCGCAGCTTTGGGAGAAGGACCTTGTGTACCGCGGCTACAAGGTGATGCCCTTCTCCACGGGCTGCACGACCCCGCTCAGCAACTTCGAGGCCGGCCTCGACTACCGCGACGTGACCGACCCCGCCGTCACGGTCGCCTTCCAGTCCAGCGACGACGCCAACGTCTTCTACCTGGCCTGGACCACGACCCCGTGGACGCTGCCCAGCAACCTGAGTCTGTGTGTCAACGCGAGCGCCACCTACGTGAAGATCCTTGACACCAAGACGCAGCGCCACTACATCATGGCCGAGGAGCGCGTGCACGACCTGTACCCGCCGGAGAAGAAGAAGAAGGGCCAGGCGGAGGCAGAGGCCCACGCGGCCCCCTACACGATTGTCGAGAAGTGCCAGGGTACCAGCCTCGTCGGCAAGCGCTACGTTCCGCTGTTCGGCTTCTTTGCCGAGCTCATGAAGGACACCGCCTTCCGCATCATTGAGGACGACTACGTCACGACGGACAGCGGTACCGGTCTCGTGCACCAAGCCCCGGCGTTCGGTGAGGAAGATTTCAACGTCTGCATCAAGCACGGCATCATTGTGAAGGGCGGCACCATTGTCTGCCCCGTGGACGAGAATGGCCGCTTCACTGCCGATGTCTCCGACTTCGCTGGCCAGTACGTCAAGGACGCGGACGCCAACATCATCAAGGCCCTCGAGCAGAGCGGCAACCTGATTCGCAAGCAGTCCATTGTTCACAGTTACCCGTACTGCTGGCGCAGCCACACGCCGCTGCTCTACAAGGCCGTGGACTCGTGGTTTGTCAAGGTCGAATCCTTACGCGACCGGCTCGTGGCCGCCAACGACAAGACGTACTGGGTCCCCGACTTTGTCAAGACGGCCCGCTTCTCGAACTGGCTGGAGAACGCGCGCGACTGGAACATCTCGCGCAACCGCTACTGGGGCACGCCGCTGCCGATTTGGCACAGCGAGGACTGGGAGGAGGTGGTCATCATCTCCAGCGTCGCGCAGCTCGAGGAGCTGTCGGGCCGGACCGGCATTACCGACATCCACCGCCACTTGATCGACGACCTCACGATCCCGAGCAAACGCCCTGGCCAGCCCCCGCTGCGCCGCGTGACGGAGGTGTTCGACTGCTGGTTCGAGTCCGGCTCTATGCCGTATGCGCAGGACCACTACCCGTTCGAGAGCCAGGAGAAGTTCACAAGCCGCTTCCCCGCTGACTTTGTCGCCGAGGGTCTCGATCAGACACGCGGCTGGTTCTACACGCTGCTCGTGCTCGGTGTCGCCCTGTTCGATCAGTCCCCGTTCCGCAACGTGTGCGTCAACGGCCTCATTCTCGCCGAGGACGGCAAGAAGATGAGCAAGAGCCTCAAGAACTACCCGGACCCGCGGATGGTGATTGACGAGTACGGTGCGGACGCGCTGCGCATGTACATCATCAACTCCCCCGTCGTCCGCGGCGAGCCGCTACGCTTCCGCGAGGCCGGCGTCAAGGGCGTGGTCAAGGACGTCATGCTGCCGCTCTTCAACGCCGCCAAGTTCTTCATTGCAAACGTCAACGCGTGCGTCAAGGAGGGTGGCGAGGTCTCGATGCGCCTGGACAGTCCCAACGAGATGGACCGCTGGATCCTGGCCTCGAGCCAGTCCCTGCTGCGCTACGTCAAGACGGAGATGCTGGCGTACCACCTGTACAACGTCGTCCCGGGCATTCTGCGCTTTGTCGGGGACCTGTCTAACTGGTACGTCCGCATGAACCGCCGCCGCATGAAGGGTGGCATCGACGCGCAGGACCGCTGCAACGCGCTCTCCACGATGCTGGTGGTGCTCTTCGACGTGGCCCGCATCAGCGGCCACATTGCCCCGTTTGTGGCGGAGATTCTCTTCCAGCACATCAAGCCGCTGCTGCCGGCCGAGTTCCAGGTCGACTCTGTCCACTACCTCATGATCCCCGACGAACGCCCGGAGCTGGACGACGAGAACCTCGAGCGCGCGATGAACCGCATGATCAACGTGGTCGAGCTGGTGCGCGTGCTGCGCGATCGCATCGGCATCACCATGAAGCGCCCTGTGCGCCAGGTGGTCATTGTGCACCCCGACCCGACCTACCTCGAGGACGTGCGCCGTGTCACGGAGTACATCAAGGACGAGGTGAACTCGTTCGAGGTGGTCCTGTCCGACGGTAAGGAGTACGTCGACACGTACCTGGACGTCAACTTTGAGGCGCTCGGCAAGCGCTTCCGCAAGGAGGTGCCGGCCATTCGCAAGGCGGTGCAGGCCATGTCCGCGGAGCAGGTGGCCGCCTTCATCCACAATGCGGGTGGCGTCGTGGCGGAGAAGGAGCTGACCCTCGACGACGTCCGCGTGCTGCGCAAGTTCAAGGAGGGCATCACCGACTTTGAGAGCAACACGGACAACGACGTGGTCGTGCTCGTCGACAAGCGTGAGGACGCGCAGCTGATCGCCTCGTGGCGCGCGCGCGAGTTCGTGAACCGCGTGCAGCAGCTCCGCAAGAAGGCGGGCCTGCACATCTCGGACTGCATCTGCGTGTACTACAGTTGCGAGGACGAGGAGGTGGTCAGCTCCATTGAATCCTGTGCAGACCAGGTCAACCAGACCCTGCCAGTGGGCTCCTGGAAGCCGAAGAAGGACCTGCCCGCCGACGCCGTGTGTATCGCCATCGAGGATAACAACATTTCCGGTGCCAGCTTCGAGCTCGTCTTCACAAAGGCGTAGGAGTCTGTCCGTGTTAGGTCTCTGCTTTTTCTCCTCTTTGTATCTGTGCTTGACAGTCGCACGTGTTTCTCTAAAGGGTCCGTTCCAACGTTGCTGCGCTGTTGTGAGCTGCACTCGATGCCATGGTTTATTCTTGTTTATTTCCCCTCTGCGTGGGGTGTTCTGTGTGTTGTTGTTGTTTTGGCGATTCGATGGCATTTTTGTTTTCGCTGAAAGGCGATAATGGTAACTTTGATAATAACTCTCCCCCAAACCCCACCGAAGCAGCTCTGTTGTATCATGATCTGCCTGCTTCACCAAGGTAATCAACTAAGGTTGTGTCGTTTTGACCAAGAAGAATGAAAGAAAAAGATGAAATCGAGAAATTCAGAAAAGGCAAATGCAGAATAGGGCGTCAGGTATTCGCAGACAGGGAGATGTGCCTCTTCGACAGACTATCTACTCTCACCCAACAAACACATTCTATATCGTTCAAGCATGCCTCATGTTCTTTTGCCCATGGCTGTCGTGTCTGTCGTATTTGAATGTCTGTTTGTCCAATGGTTCATGCATGCAATACAAAATACAAAATGATTAGCGAACCGTGTAAACGAGAACAGCAGAGAGCTTTACGCCTCTCTCTCTCTCTCTCTCTCTCTCTCCATCTCGTATTGGCAAGGGAACGGATTTACCGCGATAGGCTCCCGAAAGGAGTGTACCACCATCGATGAACACGCATGGGTGCCGTTATTGGCTGTTAGCCAACCGGTGCCGACCGAAGCGTTTTCTTCAAGAATGAGAACCAGCGTTCGTGCGTCGTACTAGTATCAGTACTGACTCTCCTCTCCTCACCTCATAAGTGCACATCATATTTCTGTGTCCTCCCGTTCACTGCCTCTCTCTCTCTCTCCCTCTCTCACTCTCTCTCTCCCTTCCCCCACTCCCTCTCCGATATCTGTGGAGGTTGACGCATTTTCGGCCATATGAAATCGCTGCTGCCTCTGACGCCTGCTGGGGCGGTCGATGCGCGTCTTCTCCTGGACTACTTTGTCTACACCTCCATGGCGCTGGTGGTGGTTGGCATCGTCGCCGTGGCGGTGGCCCTCAGCCGCAACAAGTACCGCACCGCCCTGACGGTGCAGGCCTCACGGTCGAACATGGGCAGCAAGTCGCTCAACACAAACTCCAGGGTCTTCCTCGGCTCCATGCTGGCTGAGGAGCGCATCGAGGCGGCCCTGCGCGAGGCGGGCTGGAAGTCCGTCTTCCTGCGCCGTCGCGTCGCCGTGTCGCGCGTCGGTCACAACCGCGAGATTGACGTGGTCGCGGTCGGCCCTGTGGTGCTGGTCGTGGAGGTAAAGCACTGGCAGGGCTACGTCTGGTCGAACGGCGCACGCTGGTTCCAGCGCGCCAACCCCAGGGGCCAGACCCTCGAGTTCGAGGATGTGCAGGAGGACAACGTGGTCAAGGCGGCGGCGTTGCGCCGTTACATTGAGAACACGCGCCGCATCGCGCTCCCCGACCAGCAGGCCACCAGTAGCGGTGCGTCGGCGCTCGGCACGTGGTACTCGGACAATGCGCTGCACAAGCAGTGTGGACTGTGCATTGTGCCCGTCGTCGTCTTTACGAACCCGCGCGTCAAGCTCGACCCTGCCAGCGTCGCGCGCAAGCCGCTGGTGTTCACCATGGCGACCTTCAAGGTGTTTGCACGCCAGGTGGCGCAGGGCAAGCTCGCGGAGGCCGGCCTCAGTCTGCCGGAGCTCGACGCGTCTGACGCCGCCTCAGCGGCCGCTTCGCTCACGGGTCGTCTGGCAGCGCTCGTGCCGCGGCCCTTGAAGGGGTGGCTGCCCCTAGCCGCGTCGTCCGCGGAGTGCCGCCTGTCGCTCGACGCGGCGACGCAGAAGGACTTGAGCTTCGCCATTGACGTTATGCGGACGTGGGACATGATGTACTTGCACGACGGTCAGCTCATCACTGGGGACGTGCAGAACGTGACGGCGCCGACCGGCTTCTGCATGTACGAGCGCAAGCACCTGCTGGACATTCGCATCCGCTGGAACGTCGGTTTCCTCGGCTACGCAAAGATGTTCTTCACCAACCAAGCAGGGTCTGTGGAGTTGGTTCTCACGACAGCGAAGCGTCTTGCCAAGAAGAAGAACGAAAATAAGACCCGAAACGCACAAGGCAACGTCGTGTTCCCACTCGTGCCGAAGAAGTCGAAGACGTTCGCGAACGACTTTGTGTCCATCAAGGCTGCCGGCTCTTCACAGCCGGTTGTCTACCCACTCATTGACGTTCGTGAAATCCGACTGAGTCATCACTTGTACGAGATGGAGAGCCAGCTGCAGTAAGCCCGCCTCCTGTCCTGCATCTGACCGTCGCGTGTCGTCTTGTTCTCTGTTGCTGTTGTTTTTTTGCTGAACGTTTAATTAAGTATCCACACGAACGAGAGACACACAACGAACCAAAAAAAAGAAAAAGTGACAGAAGCCACCGGCGACCCCGGTACGAGTATGCTCGTGAGTAAGACTGTGTCACGGTGCGTAGCAGACGCAATCTAGAGAGCCACTGCAAAAAAAAAAAAAACTATTCGCATTGAATTTTTTTTGTGTGTGTGCTCACTTGACGAAACGAGGAAACAATGAAAACGGGGGAACTGTTGCCTTCTCTGCACCGGTTTGTTTTGTCTTTTCCACGCCGGGGAAGCGCAGTGTGCTTGACGCCCGCCCTTCCTTTGTTTCGGCCCATCTCCGCCTCTCTTCATTCCCTTCCTCGACTTTTATGGCGTCCCCAATTCATTCATTCACTCGAGAAGAACAGCTCGTCTCTTTTGCGTGACTCTAATCTTTTGGAACGAACTAAACAAAAAAACTGACTCGCAGATGCTCCGGGTGACCAGAATACGATGCTGGACCCCTAAATACTTCAGCGCCTCGCGGGCGGCGCGCACACCGCGCACCGCACCCCACTCGGGAGATGCAGCAGCAGCTTCACAAGCCCGTGCAGGCGCGAAGGAGCCCAGGACCGCCTCACGTACGCGTCACGGCACGCCGCGACCGGCGCCACCGCGCGTCTTGCTCTCCTCAGCGACGTTGCTTGCCGAGCACGAGGGCGAACGCACCGCCGCGCTCGCCGCGACGGTCAAGCAAGCCCCAGAGGCGCTGTGGCGACTCGAGCAGCAGAGCCGCGCCGGTTCTTCCGAGGACGTGCTCGCGACGAGCTTCGCCGTGAAGCGCGATCTTCTCGGACCCCTCGCCTTGATGCTTCCCGCAGCACCGGTGACCCTGCGTGAGCGGCGCGCCGCCACCACAGCGGAGAGTGAGCTACCGCCTCGCCGTCCGCGGCTGAGGATTGTCCCCGATGGCGAGGCCTTGTCCACGCCGCCGGCCTCACCCACACCCGTCCATCAACATGAGGAACAGAAGTCGTCGACGACGGGGGCGGTTCTCTCCCTCGAGGATGCGGTGCTGGTGTTGATGCTCTACAGCGCTGTGGAGTCCGAAGACGGCGCTCTCTTGCAGCAGGTCTTGGCGCAGGTTGATCGATTCCTGACTGAGAATGTGCAGCCCTTGCGGCTGCAGGGCAACTCCGCAGCCGAGGCCGGAACCGTCAAGCTACCTCTGCCGGCGTTGCTGCTCGCGCTGTCGCAGGTCGGCGTCGTTGTGGAGCACACGCTGGAGCAGATTATTCGCCGTCCGTCCATGCGGCGCGAAAAGTCTGGTGTGCTGTACGCGCAGCTCGCGCACTACGACATCAATGAACTCCTGCAGGTGCTCGCGGGGCTGCACCGCTTTGGCTTCCATCAACACTACGCCTTTGAGTGCACCATCAAGGAGCTGCAAGTTCGCTGGCGCCGTCCGCGCTCACCCGATGTGCTACGCGTGCAGAAGGTGATCCGGCAGTCCCAGCGACGTCGCTCCTCCGATGCGCATCGAGCGGGCAGCGATCTGCTGGTGCACACGGACGAGAGCGACGCCGGTCCGCATCCTCCGCAAAGCCAGTGCGACGCCCTGCGCGCTTTCCTCGCCGACGCCGGGCTCCCCGAGGCCCTCCGCGTCGATGAGACGCGGCTGCTTGTGGAGACCCTGACGGCCCTCTCCCTGAGCGTGTTTCGCCGCTCGGACGCGGTGGCCTGCATCGCCGACGTTCTGGTGCTGAACGCCTTGGCCACGCTCAACGGGCAGCCCAGCCGTGACGACCGGCACCTGCTCTCGCAGTACCTGCACCGCGCCGTGCACCTGTGCGAGACCATGGAACTTCAGCAGTCTTTGCTCGCGGAGACGTTTGGCCTCGCGTGCTCGCTGGGCGAGAAGGGTATCCTCTTCGATGGCGGCGAAGACACCGACGACGTGCCGACCGAGCGGCGCGCCTACTACGACCACGTCACAGCGGACTTGGTCAAGGTCAACCATCTGTAGTGTGTTGTCGTCGGGTCTTGATAAATGGTGGTGTGTGTGTGTGTTAGTTTGTTTGTTTGTTTTTGCCTCTTCACAGACACGCCAATTCCAAACCAAGTATAAAAAACAACAGTATCTGAATGTTTCAGGATAGAACGAAAGAAGTGCAGGAACACTTCCTGTCTTTTGTAGTGGGCTCTCTCTCTCGCACACGCACACATACAAAACTTTATCTTGTCTTTTAGTTGCAAACTCTCCACCTTTTCCTCCGTCACCTCATGTCTCCACCATTCTGCTTCTCTCCCCCTCCCCTTCCCCCTCTTTTGGAACAGTGACCGACAATGCCGTTTTCTCAGCAACGAAGCGATGTGGTGGAGGTGCTGAATGACCTGCGTAGCACAGAGGCGAAGAATGACCCACTGGTCAAGCGCGCGGCTATCGAGCGCGCGGTTGCGCTCATGACATCTGGCACCGACACGTCGGCCTTGTTCCCAGAGATGATCATGTGCTGCTTCACGTCCGACATGGTGAGCAAGAAGCTGGTGTACTTTTTCCTGACCACGCACTCCGCCCGCGACCCAGAGCTCGCTATTCTTGGCATCAACACCCTCATGAAGGAGTGCAATGCCGAGAGCCCTCTCACGCGCGGCCTGGCGCTGCGCTCCTTCGCGTCCCTGACAGTGCCGAACCTCAATGACTACCTCATCCCCGCCGTGTCCAACGCGCTCAAAGACAACGCACCCTACGTGCGCCGCATCGCCGTGATGTGCACGCTGAGGATCCACCACCGCTCCGCAGAGGTGTTTCACACCAGCCACTTTGCGGACACTCTGATGGCGCTTCTCCGCGATGCCGACCCGCAGGTGTGCCTCGACGCGCTGAGCGTGCTCCGTGAGATCTCCGCAACGGAGCAGAACTCCGCGGTGGACGGTGACGCCGGCGACGACGTGGACAGCGCCGCCGAGCCGTTGTTCACCGTGACGAAGCCCGTTCTGTACTACTTTTTGAACCGCGTCCGCGACTTCCGCGACTGGCAGCTGCCACTCGTGGTCAGCCTCCTCTACGACTACGCGCCGTCTGGCGAGGAGGAGATGTTCAGCATCATGAACGTGCTCGAGGAGCGCTTGCAGAGCCACCACAGCGGCGTCATCCTCTCCATCTCACGGGCGTTCCTGCACTTGACCCAAAACTACCCGAACGTGCACCGCCAGGTCGTGCAGCGCTTCGTGCAGCCGCTGGTGACGTTGATGGCCTCCACACACAACCCCGAGGCCGCCTACGCCGCGCTGTGCCACGTTCTCCTCCTCGTGCAGCGCGACCCCACCGCCTTCAAGTCGCACTACAAGGCCTTCTACTGTCGGTACAACCAGCCATCCTACGTCAAGGTGCTGCGTATGGAGGTGCTGACCTACCTTGCGGATGCCAGTCTGGCGGGAGAGATTGTGCAGGAGCTGAGCTTCTACTGCTTCTCGCGGTGGAATGCGGAGGCGACGGGGGCGATTCGCGCGATGGGCAAGGTTGCCCTGCGCGTGCCCGGCACGGTCAAGTCGGTGGTGGACTGCTTCCTCGAGCTGCTCTCCTCGCGCGCCGCCGTGGATGAGGTGCGCGGCACGACGCTGACCGTGATGGAGGACATCCTCCGCAAGTACAAGGACATCAACCTCGTGCGCGGCTTCCTGAAGACGCTCGTCGCGATGCACCAGGAGGTCGAGTTCGCCGACCAGGAAAGCCGGACGGCGCTGGTGTGGGTGCTGGGAGAGTGGGGTGAGTACATTGAAGACGCACCGTACATGCTGGAAGCCCTGGCGACCAACCTGCTCGCCGAGAGCGCGGCCTTCCGTCTGCAAATGCTGACCTCGGCCGTGACGCTCTTCTTCAAGCGGCCGCCCGAGGTGCAGCGACTCCTCGGCAGCGTTTTCAAGTGTCTGGTGAACGACTTCTCCAACGCGGATGTCCTCGATCGGTCCCTGCTGTACTATCGCCTCTTGCAGCAGAACCCCGCTGCGGCTGCGCGCGTCGTGGCCGCCGAGCAGCCGCCGATTCACAGCTTCGCTGAGGATGAGGACTCCGCGCTCGTGGACAGGCTGCTCGAGGAGTTTGACACCTTCTCGGTGCTTTACGGCATCCCCGGCGACAAGTTTCTCGGCACTGCCCCACGCGATGACGACGAAGACGACGACGACGACGAGGACGGCGGCAGCAGCGCGGACGAGGACGATGGCATCGATGGCGACGAGCATGGCCCCACCGGCATTCGCGACCACGCCCTCGGCCCATTCGGCGCGTACGACGGCTACGCCCCGGCCAGCCCACACGAGGGCAGTGGTGGCGGCGGTGATCAGGCGACCGGACTGCTGTCGAATGCCGGAAACGTGGACGGCGGAGGGGCCGCTCTCCAGTACGAAAAGACCAGCGTGGGAAGCAGCGACTACCGAAAGCTCTTTGACCGGTCGTCGTCGGAAGCCACTGCACAGACTGGCGCGCTCTCCCTTTCTGCGGACGCCGACCTGAGCCCCGCTGAGTTCCAGGCCCTGTGGGAGCGGCACGACGGCCGCAGTTTCCAGTACCCACCGGTGAGTCGCGGCAACGCCCAGAATGCGGACGCGATATCGACGGCGCTGGAGGCGGCGAATGTGTTCACGCTTGCCTCGGGTGCCCAGAACGGCACGCTGAAGCTGTTCCTGTTCGCGCAAGAGAGCGGGTCGGCGGCGAGTGTCTTTTTGGTCGAGTTGCGCGTCACCGACGCCGGTGCTGTCTCGGGCACGCTCAAGTGTTCCGTGCCTTCCCGTGCGGCCGCGTTTGGGCCCCACCTTGCACAGGCGCTGACGTCAGTCTAACCTCGTCGTGGCGGTCTCGATTTATCGGCGTACCTGTCTGTCTGTCTGTGTGCATTTTTATGTCTAGAAAAGCAACGATTGACATAGCTCAGCTCCGTGAAGAAAAAAAAAAAAGAGAATCACGAAGCCGCTACTGACTCGTGTGGTGGCGTGAACTTGATTTATCGACGCCGTGTTTTTTCCCTGCGCACCGCGCACGGAAACAGTGGATGCGACAGTCAAGTAATTCAGAATGCGACGCGTGTGCTCACTGGCGCCACACATCTGTTTCAGTCAACCACCCTTCTCGCATTACTGCACCACATTTGCCCTCATTTATCCTGCTCTTGGCCTTTTGCTCTTGCTATGCCGCGTGTGGCGAACAAGCAAGCTATACCAGCACCCTATTGTACCGTTCCTCTTGGTATCTGCCGCCATTCATAGTCAAACTAATCGTTTGTTTGCATCATTTTTTGCTTTTTTAGACAGCACACACACCTACAACCAGAAGAAGAAGAAGAGAAAGAGGAGATGCCCGCTCCACCTCCTCCTCCACCACCCCCACCCCCACCGCCGCCGCCGCCGCCGCCGCCGGCAAGCGCTGGTGAATCAGCTGGCACAGAGGGCGGTGGCTCGTCCGCCCTTTTTGCGCAAATTCGCGGCGGCGGTGACAACATTACCGCCCGCCTGCGCCATGTGACGGATGACCAGAAGATGTACAAGCAGAACATCCAGCACGGCGCGGTCGACATGTCCGCGCTTGACAAGAAGAAGGCCGAGGCCGAGACCCAGCAGACGAAGAGCCACCCGGACGCACCGGCGCCCGTGTTGGTGCTCGAGGGTGACAAGCGCTGGATGGTGCAAAACCACCGTGGCACCCCCCGCGACTCGATCCAGCTTTCGCTCGACGAGGTCAACATTCGCCACGCGGTGCGGATCGAAAACTGCCAGTACGCGTACGTGTCCATCAAGGGCAAAATCAACTCGCTGAGCGTGGTCGGCTGCAAGAAGGTCCAGGTGTCGCTCGAGAGCGTCGTGGCGGCCTTGGAGGTGCTCAAGTGCGAGAGCTGCGACGTGCAGGTGGCGATCTCGGCGCCAACGGTGTCTGTGGAAAACAGCAACAGCACGAGCCTCTATCTGATGCACCCTGAGGAGTCGCGCAACACGGAGGTGGTGACCTCGTGTAGCACGGCCGTGAACGTGGTGTTTCCTTCCGTCGACGACGAGGATGACATGATTGAGCGTCCTGTCCCCGAGCAGTTTGTCTCCCGCATCGTGCCGGACGGCAAGAACGGCTTCAAGCTGGAGACCAAGCCAAATGAACTTTTTTCGTAGAACGAGTCGGGCACGAGTGGGAAACGTCGTCAGAACGAGACTGAACAAGAGAACGAAAAAGGGAGAGAGAGAGAGGCACACAAGGCCTCTTTACTCTAGGTACCAGTTTTTCGTCCGTCACGTGACTGACAGCATCAATTTCTTTCTTTCTGTGTGTACTTCTTTTTGAGCGTTTCTCACTGCCACGACTACGACCCCTTACCACGACACGCACTCTGAAACGAAAAAAAAACAAGACATGATGGGAAACACACGAAACAAATGGAAACAGCAGGGAGACGGTACGAATGGTGCCGCAGGTAGACGGCTGTCCACGCGAAGGCGCGACTCATGCGTTCTGACCAATTGATGATGTCCTACGCACAACTCGCTGGTGTGAAAATGATTCTTCCATTGCTACATGATACCTCACTATTCCTTCTCCCTCCCGTCCGGTTTTCCTCCTTGTCTTTCACGGCGCGTTCCTAGTGCAGATACAACGATTCTCGAGGACAAATTTTCTTTTTTTTTTTCCTTATTCCGCGCTCGTTGTTTCTCTCGCGGTTCGTCCCACGCGTGTGTGTTTGTGTGCGTGTGTGGATAACTATCAAAACAGCAAGAACAACAAAAGGAGACGTACACCACACAAAAAAAAAACAAATTGGTGCCCCATTCCTCGGTTGACTATTGAGGGTCTCATGGCCACTCACAGCGCAGAAATCGCCCTCGTGCGGCGGTTTCATACGTTGAGCCAAAACTACGAGCAACGGCCAGTGATGGCGCGGCGCAACACGCTCCCGACCTTGACTCGCTTTCTCACGAGCAAGGAGCGCGAGATTCGCAAGACCTCGCTGGAGGCTGTTCTCATGCTTGCCCAGCACCCAGACAACGTCGAGCTGCTCGCCGGGGACGCCGACATGGTCAGTGGTGTCATGTTCATCTACAAGGACGCCCAGTACGACGACCCAGAACTGGCGGAGATGGCCACCAAGGTCCTCGACACGCTGAGCCCCGCCTTTGGTCCCACCGGCGACCCGCGTGGGCCGAAGCTGGCTGCCGATTTGGCCCCGATGGTCGCACAGGACAGCCTCGATGAGGCGACGGCGTCTGCGCACTCGAGTCCGCCGCGCAACCCTTCCGTCGAGACGCGCGAGGGACTCGCCACCGACGCGGATCGGGAGCTGACACCCGACGTCACGGTGGAGTACGGCTCGACGGGAACGTCCGAGATGAACTCCGTCGGGCACTCGTGGAGAGCGAGTACGACACCGGGGAACGGCTCGGTGAACAGCCGACTGAAGCCTGGCGAGGGCCTGCACGCGCTGGTGGTTGAGCTGCCTGCGGTGACGTCCATGGCGGCCTCCGTCGACGTCGAAGACATTTTGCTACGATGCAACGGTGTGCAGTCCTTCACCATCAACACACTGACCCACCAAGCCAAGATTTACATTACGTCGAAGCGAATTGAAAGGGCCGTGCAAGACGCGCTTGCGAGCAGCGGCTTCGTCTGCATTGTGCTCAGCTGCGAGCAGGTGCAAAACAGCGCGACGAGCCGACCGACACAGGAGCCGACGACGAGCTACTACGATAATGAGCAACAAAAGCCGTCCTACGTCACGTCGGCAAAGAACTTCGCCTCATCTCTTTACAACGCCGTCATGGTGTACACCAATACTAGCTCAAACACGTTGGCCTCGCGCGTGCAGCGCTACGACGAAGTCCCGGATGACCCACACGACCGAATGGCGGATCGCCTTGCCAAGCGCTTCGCACGTTGGTGGTGAGCTCACCACCTGACCGGGCGCGAGAACCAGGAGGAGAGAGCGAGTGAGTGAGGGCGGGAGAAGTCGAGCGTGCTCCACTGTGCTCCTGCAGAGGTTGAACGCGTCTATCTTTCCCTCTGCCTCCCCCTCTCTCTCTCTCTCTCTCTCGTTTTCCTTCTTGCCTTTGCAGTCAACACGTTTTGTTGATATCGTTGCTTTTCTCGACAATCCTTCATCTTCGTTGTTGTTGTTGTTTCCACCCGTTTTGCGTGTGTACCTTGCCGCACTGTGGATAATGCGTTGTTGACCGAAACGGATAAACAGCAGAGCAGGCAGGTGTGTTTCTGTGGTTGCGTACATTTCTCTTTTTCCTTAGACATCTACGACAGTGGGTACTCACTGACACACACACAACAACAAAAACAGCGAAAAAGAAGCAAAGGTACTTCGGATGCGCACGCACAGTGTGTTCACAACAGAAATGGTTCATCGTACTCATGAAAAAAAAAAAGCAAATATAAGCCCAGGCCAATTTGACAGGAAGGGAAGCCCTTCGTGAACCGCGTGACGGTGGTGAGAGCTAGCAAACACAAGGTGACAGCTCTGCTCGCGTTGCACACTGCGTGCTTCCTTCAAAGCATTCGCCCATGGACTCGTTGGTCCTTGTGTCTCTCTCTCTCTCTCTCTGTAACAGTTCAATGTCATACACATCTCCATCTCCGCACTTGTCGTCTTTTTTTTGGTTTGAACTTGTGAACAGGGAAAAAAAAACACAAAAAACAGAAGAATCCGCTCCAGATCTAGGTTGTGTCACTTCCCTAGCGGCCCTTCCTTAACAACTCTGTGCGGGAAACAAAACAGACTAGAAAATTTCAAAGCTAAGGATGCGATCATCACACGTCTTTGTCGTCCTGTGTCTGGCAGTTGTGGCGCTCCTCGTGTGCTGTGCACCGGCGGCGGAGGCGGCGCCGTGGAGCGAGCCCGCTGTGTTTGTGAAGATCTTCCCAGGACGGGAGTTTTGCGTCAACTACGAGGCCTTCCGCGACCCGGAGGCTGACCCAACACTGGTGACGCTGGAGCACCGCACCCTGGACACGCGCCTGGCCGGTGTCAAGGTCGTCCTGTACGCGCCGAGTAAGGTGCCGAATCAGCGAGGTCCCATCGTCAGGGAGGTGGACCACAAGCTCGACTCGTTCGGTGAGTCGGTGGGCCACTACTTTTACGCAACGGAAAGTGGTATGTACACCATGTGCTTTCGCTCGCCGACGCACCACCCCGTCATGCGGTTTGAAATGCAGTTCACCGGCTCCAACGACATTGTGCCGCCGCCGATTGTCGAGGACGAGGCTGTGGTGGTGGACAAGCAGATCGAGGTCAAGGACTACGAGCAGCGACTGGCCATGCTCGATGTTTCCATCGAGACCACGCGCGAAGAGTTGCGCGCGCAGCAGCTGCGACAGAGCATCCTCTCACACACCCTGAAGTCTGCCTACAAGCTTGTGATGGGCTCTGTTATTCTCAACATTATTCTCGTTATTGTGATTAACTACCTGACTGAGAAGTACATGGAACGCTACTACGCCAAGACCAAGGTGGACTAGTGCGCCATGCGTCATCGCTTTCGCTGCCTGTGCCCGGCTCTCCTGTGCCTCTGTCCCGCGTGCGAGTGCGAGTGCGAGTGAGACGCAAGAGAGCGTGATTGGTCAGGATGTACAATGTGATTGTGCTTTGTTGTTGTTGTTTTTTCCGATGTGTCATCGTCTGTGAAGCGTCTTCTGGGATGCTTCGAAAAGGGAGTCGCAAGCGAACGAACAAAAAAAAACAATTCAAACCTTATAGTCAATGCCGAATGGTAGCATTGCTGTAAAAGCCTGTACAATTTGTTTGAGGACGTGACACGCGTCGGCGCCACTCTCTCACTCTCTGTCCGCTCTGTCGTCTCACGAACACATGTCTCAACGAGCGTACGTGACCTTGGCAGCCCATCAGAGAAAGAGAGAGAGAGCTCCTTAGCTCTTCTCTGAGAATTTGAGAGAGGGGGGAGCAGGCAGTCGCTTGGTGCCTGCCCATCGCCAAGTAAAACGACTCTATTTACCTGCTCAGTCCTTGCGATATGTCCGTGAATTGAGCCCTCACCTTTTCTCCCTTCTTCTTCCCATCTCAAGCACACTTCTGCTGCTCACTCGCTCTCCCCTTCCGTACGCTTTTTTTTTTTCACATCATTTTTTTTTTTTTTTGTGTGTGAGGTTTCTGTGTGTCGTGGCATGCCATCATGAGGCGTCATCCATGCAGCGGTGTGTGCGCGGTGTCTCCTCAAACTCTGAGCTGCTCTCGTGCGCACCTTAATCATTTGAGCCCGCTCGCCGCCCTGACACATCCCTCACCACACGTGTACGCCGAGCGACGCCGCGCTCTGTGCCAGACGCTGGCACCGCACACGGTGTTGCTCATCCCTGCGGCAGACGAGGTCGCCATGAGCCACGACATTTTCTATCCGTTTCACCAGGATGCCATGTTCTTCCATCTGTTTGGCCTCCCAGCGCCGTTGCGCCGCTCGCTCGCGCCGGCGACCGCCGTGGCCACGGAAGACGTGCGCGCGACGATGGCGGCCTTCGTCAAGGATGCTCGTGGCGCGTGTCAGGTTCTGCTGTGTGTGCCCGAGCCGACGCTCGACATGGCGACCGCGGTGTGGGCAACGGAGCCGTGCGCGGTGGACGTGGTGGCCGCGGCGACCTCACACATCTGCTCGGATCAGGATGTGCCGGTGTGTGTCCTGGGCAACCGGGTTGCGCAAGTTGCGCAAAGACTCACCAAGGAGATTGCGTGTCTTATTGAGATACAGCGCACCATGCAAACCAACGAAGACGCGACGACAGCATCGTTGAAGCGGCTGCTGCCGATTGTGCAGGTGGCGCTTCCTTCCAGCGTTCGCATGCACAGTGAGCGCTATCGCGTGCTGCGTCCGGAGGCGGCATCAACAAGAACCGGAGAGTCTGCTGATCGTGTGCACAACAAGCGCACGCCTGCCGCTGTGCACTTCCTGCACCCCTTGGAAGCGCTTTTTGCCCATCTTATGGCCGCGACCTTTGAGACGGCACCCGACGCGAGACCGCGTGAAGGCGATGGTGGTGAGCGGGCACGGCGTGGTGATCCCCGTCATTCGCCGCATCTCTGCTACACGCTTCCGACACGCTCAGGCGCCGAAGCGGGTGAGGCCTTCGCCCTCCTCACACCGCCGAGCGAAACGGTTGACACGCTGCGCCAATGGCGCGCGACCTCCACCGCCGCCTCCGCGAGTTTTCAGCCGGCGCGCGACGGTCCGGTGCAGACGGGCGTGGTGGTGCCGTCGAGGATCCGCTCTGCACGCGACACGCTCTGGCGCTATCGGCTGCGCAAGTCGCCTGCACAGCTCGCGCAGCACCTCCTCAGCGCGCGCGTGACTCGCGACGCCTTTCTGGCCGCCATGCGCGCCGCCGCGACAACCACCTCTGAGTTCGACATTCACTGCGCCTTTGAGCAGTCCCTTCTTCGCAGCCGGCGGACACTCGGCTCCGCCGCTGGGGCACGCGGACGCGGTCGATGTGTGGAGTCTGCGTACGTGCCCGTGGTCGCGGCCGGCGAGCACGCCACGCAGATCCACTACGTGGAGAACGACGGCGAGGCGGACACGGGCGACCTAGTCCGTCTCGACGCCGGGGCCATGGTGTGCCAGGTGCCCACCGACTGCACCCGCACCTTTCCCCTCAACCAAGCATTCTTTGGTGGCAAGAGCCTCAAGGTCGACGCCTACCGCTCGCTGCTCGGGCTGCAGCGCAGCCTTCTCAAGGCCATGCGACCAGGCGCCTCGCCGTACGACGTGGCACGGCTGCACGTGACCCTCACACGTGAGCACCTGGTGGCGCTCGGCGTTGGTGAGTCCCCACAGACCGGCGACAAGAAAACCCTGGAGGCTTCGCTGGTGCACGGTGTGTTTTGCGCGCACGGCTTTGGGCACTTCTTTGGCCTCGACCTGCACGAGCAGTACGCGGCGGAGCCAATCCTCAGTCCGCCCACTGCCGGCGCTAACGAGACAGCCCAGGCCAAACCGAAGCTGTCGTACGCCCCAATGGTGTTCGAGGGTGGCATGATGCACACAGTAGAGCCTGGCTTTTACTTCCCGAGTGTGCAGCGTGCGGAGAGGAGCGGCTTCGACCCGCGGGCGGTCTCGCTTGTTCCTCCCGGTCTGCGCGGCGTGGGCGTGCAAGTCGAAGACGATGTGCTGGTGCTCCCTGCAGCGGACGCCAGTGACACGACACCAAGTCGTGCGGCGTTCCTCGCGACTGCGGTCACCACGCACCGCGATCTGCTTCACTGGGATCAGCTGATGCCAGACACTAGTCTGCCGATGTGCTCCCTTCGCGCCAACAGTGACGCGGTTGCCGCTGTTGTGGCACGCATCGGTGGCCGCGCAAGCATTGGCCTTGCGGCCGTCTCTTTTCTGTTTGAGCAACGCGCGTGCATGGACGGTGTGGAGGCCGCGCTTGACGCTCTACCCCGCGATGCCGCTGCCTGTGCGGAGTGCTCCGACGTTGACGGCCTCGCACGCTTCGCGGCGTATTACCCATACGACGTGATTGTCACGACAGCGTGTGTGCCAAAGGACGTGGAGGACATTGAGCGCCTCATGACGCAGGTGAGCCCAATTCGCTCGCCGTCTGCCGACAACTGAGAGCGAAGTTGTGTCTGTGATTGCCACAGACATGGTTGGCTTTTCACAAAACCAGAAGAAAACAAAAATCAAAGTAAAAAAAAACGGCAACAAGAAAGTGAGGCGTACACGCACGCACTGGACAGTGATGATCGGTGCGAACGAGCTGCCGGCTGTCGTGCGCCTGAGACACGTAGCTACATATCTATGTATCTGTGTGTGTGTCTGTGAGGTGATGTTCTTTTGCGTCACGATCAGTATCACCGCCTTCTCTGCGAGCCCACAAGCACTCACGTTTCCTCCCTTGCTTCAATCCTTGATGTGTGTCTTGCTGTCAAAAAAAAAACTGTCCATTCAGTGCTAGTCTAGGTCGTTCTTGTTGTTTTTGGGGGGGTTTGTTTGTTTTCTCCCCCTCTGTCTCTCTCTTTATCAGATACACTCTCGCATTGGCTCCGACTCCATGGTCGGCTTTCCGTACCTCGTCCGAAGTCTCGCATGCCGTGCGGCCGCCGAGCGCGGCGCGGCCGTCACGACGTCCGCGACGCTCTCCGAAGACCTCTGCCACGGTGTGCATGGTGCCCTGACCGCCGTCGTGGCAGCTCCGCGAAGCCGCGGCACGTGCACGCCCACGACGTCCCGGCCAGACACTGCACTCGCGGTGGACCTGCTCCAGCTCCTCGCCTGGATCTCGCCGCACGTCCCAGTCGCCACCAAGGAGAAGGCGGTGCACGCTGTGTGGGGGATCACGGTCGCCGACCGCGACGCACTCCCGGTCAGCGACACACTGGCCTTGATGGACGTGCTGACGCAGCGCGCGTCCACCCTCTCCCTCTCCGCGCTGCTCGAGCTGTGCCAGATCTTGGCGCGGTGCCGCGCGCGGGCGGCGACGCAGCGTGAGCTCACAGAGTCGAACGCGATTTTGTTGAACACCGTCATCAAGCGGCTCGTCGATGCTATTTTTGACTGGCTCCCAGACCACGGCGAGGCGCTCATTGGTGATTCCGAGGCCGCGCTGTTCGACGCGCTGGACGTCAACACGGCCTCCCGGTACCTGGGCACGAACCGCCTCCGACAGCAGCGCCGGCGCGACAACGCCGGGTGGCACGCGTGTGGGGCGGACGGGGAGACGCCGTCGTGGAGGACGCGCCTCAACAGGGACGAGCTGATGCTGGTGGTGTCCACGGTGGTGCCGCGTGTGTCGGTCCTGATGAGTGGCGAGTCTGACCGCGTCGCCGGGCGCGGGCAGTCGCTCGCCTCCGCGCCGCGGCACGTCGTGGACGACGCGCAAGTGGAGAAACTGACACGCTGCCTGCGTCAGATGGCGCTCGTGGTGAACTTTCGTCGCCTCACCGCCGCACGGGCGGTGGAGAGCACAGAGTGGCTGTTCTTTCTGGCGCTGCTCGCCTCACCCGTGCCGTCGTGGCGCGCACTGGCGTCGGAGACGCTCCTGGCCGCGGATGTGCCGTTCGGCACGCTCGGCGCGCTCTTCCACGCACAGGTTGACAAGGACGCTGTTGGGCATGATCTGCGGAGTGTCACACGCGCGCTCAGTGTCCGGGACGCGGAGGGTCGGGCACTGGACGCTTTTGTCGCACTGCTGGCCGTGCCCGCAAGTGACCCCACCACCGTTGTTGGGGCCGCCGCCGTCTCGCCTCTTATTCACGACCTGACCAGCACACAGGCCATCGGTGTGGTCAACATGCTGGTGCGCACCCAACCACTGTGGGCGACCGCTGGCAAGGGGGCCGCCGGCCCCACGCCACATCGCTGCGAGCCCACGCAGTGCCGCCACGCGGAAAGCCTCTTCGCGGCACTCGTCGCGCGGCTGCAGGAGGAGGCGCACGACGCGAGTGGCTCGCTGAGTCTCCCTGCCGCCACGCTGCTCTCGTACCAGCTGGTCCTCTGTCACACCCATCTTCAGCGCCTTGCCGACGACCCTTCTGGGCCTGTCAACCCGCGGCTCCGCACGTGGGTGGTGGACGCGCTCGACCTGTCGCGTGCGGCGCTGGCGCCGCTCCTGTCTGAGGAAGCGGCCACCACCAGCACCACCTCCAGTACCGCCACCAACTCGATGTATGGTGGTCGCGACTCTGTTGACCAGATCTTGTCGGCCCTCAAGGATTTCCTTGACGTTGTGACCGTTTTCCAGAGTGTGCCCGCGCTGGCGACCGCGGCGGACTACACCGTCGTTGCCCGCCAGATTGATGAAGTACGTGTGTTGGTGCTCACCGTGTGCACGCGCCTTGCCAAAGCACGTCAGCTCGACCGGTGGACACTGAGCGTCGGAGAATACGTGGCCGCGAATGTGTCAGCCACCATGAGCGGCGATGCGGCCCTCGAGGCGGCGCTTCAGGAAGTCCGCCACGCCTTTGCGCTGGAGGCGGTCGTCTTGGCGCTGTCCGCACCGTTCCCAGAGTACCAGGTCCACAACACCGCGAGCACCAAGGCCTCCGCACCTCAGTCTGTCTACCATCTGCTGACGAACTTCCGCAAGGCCCTCCATCTGTGTCTAGACCAGCACCTCACGCTGGAGGCAATTCAGCAGCATGCCGCGACGCGTCGTGTGAGCTTTGATGTGCCCCGCTTTCTGCGTGCGCTGCTGACACAGTCCGAGCGGGAGTTTTCTCACACGCGCGACGCCAGCGCCAGCACCACGACCACGAGCCGCAGTGGAAAGGCGAACAGACAGACGCGGTCTCCGGACTCGACATCGCGCGCGGACCCGATGGAGTCGCTATTAGCGTCGCAGCTGTTGCAGTGCACGCACCACCTGCTCCAGATTGGTGCGCTGCAGACGGAGGAATCGCTTCACACGACCGCCCTGCTGCTGAGGACGTGGACAGCCAGTGATGCGGTCATCCGCGGCATGAACTGGAACACGCGCAGCCACGTGCTCTTCGAGCTATACACGTTGTACAGTGCCGCCTACCCCCACTTCCACGTCTCCAAGGCGAGTCGCGTGGTCGCGCTCGAGTGCGTGCGTGCCGCGGCGCGGCTGTCGCTCAGCCGGCTCGGCCCGGAGCCCGCCGCGCAGACTGCCGCGGACACCACGTCGATCACGGCCGCGCTTCTCTGCATCAGCCAACGTTGGCGCCTCGCCTGTCTGGCGCTGTCGCACCCAGTGGCCCGCGGCAAGGCCGACAAGTACCTCACCATTGTTCTCAACTCCGTCCCCAAGAGCGTGCTCGTGCTGCGCGCGCGCCGTGACTACACACGCGCCGGGTGTGCCCCGCTGCCAGAGTCTTCCTGGGCACCGCTGGAGCTGCTGTTGACGCGAATTTTGTCTCAGACCCCCAGCAATCCCACCGCGATCGTCCGTGCCGCGGGTCAGGATAGCCTCGAGGCTCTCGGCAGATGCGCACACGAGGATCTGGTAGTGATCATGGAATGGAACGTCCTCATCATGCGGCTCTGCAAGACGAGCATGAGCGTGTTGACCGCGGTGCAAGCCGCGGACAAGACGGAACAGCGCCAGCGTGTGCCCGCGCTCGGCAAGAGCATAAGTCAGCTTGCACGCGTGGTTGACGCGGTGACGCCGGTCCTGCTTCCCAGCACGTGGAACCGGGTGCGGCGCGTGCTCGTGATATACTTGTCCGTCGATGCGAGTATCAGTGGCCGAGCACGCAAGAAGACGGCCCTCTCTCGCACGCTGGTGGCGTCTGTTCGCTGCGTGTGGCGCTACGTCGCACTGAACGGGAACACGGGCCGCTGGGCGACGGGGTCGACCGAGGAAAAGGCGGCGCCTGCCGGCGAGCTGCTCACCCGCCGCGAGCTGGCCAAGCTGTTCGAGTCGCAGGACGCGCTAGTGTCTGCCCCGGACCTGGTGGCGCAGCTGGCCGCTCAGCTGAGGGAGGACATGGCGCGAAGCTCTGATCAGGACGGTGGTGCGCTGGAACCGCCCGCGATCACGGATGCGCAGCTGCAAGCCAAACGCCACGACGAGATGACAATTCTGCGGACGTTTCGCTCCGCCAAGGCCTCCTCGTATTAGCCTTTTTGACAAGGCATTCGTCACACACAGAATAGCACACAACGGGATCAAAAAAAAAACAGAAGCAATTAGAGAGTTGGGTACTGAAGTTCGGTATGGGCACGCGCTAGTACGCCTGCCCTCCTCTCACTCTCGCTCTCTCACCCTGTCACACTTGGACCGCACACGCGACATGGAACTGGGACACAGCAGTCATGCCAACACCAAGCGAACGGTACTCCAGCACACAACATCTCATTCTCTTCTTCCCCCCCCCCCCCCCCCTCCCTCCTTCCCCGCCCTACTTTCCCTCTCATCTAATTCAGGCGGCTGTCACATTGCATGATGTCTGTGCGTGGTGACTGTCGCGCAGACACAGCGGAAGAGATCGTGTGTGGGCTGGTGCTAGTGACGGGGCTCCCTGGGTCCGGCAAGTCGTCACTGCTCGCCGCACTGCAAGCCCCATGGGACGATGCGCCGGTGGAAATCCGTCACGTGTTTCAAATTGATGTGTTTGTCGCGCACGCTGCGGCCGGCACGCCTGGCGTATTCGTCCCCGGCCAATGGAAGTCTGCGCAAGCCGCCCTTCATGACGCCGTGGAAGCCGCGCTGTCGACCTTGCACCGCGAGGCAGACGGACCTGATCGACGCGCACACCGTGCACGGGCGGTGCCTCTTGTGGTGGTCGAGGACAACATGCCCCTGCGCAGCATGCGCGAGTTTTACTGGCGGCTGTGTCGTCGCGTCGAGGCCAGCGACGCGGATGCCGCATCGGGTGAATCGGTGGAAGTGCGCGGCTCACCGCACAGGCATCATCACGTGATCGCCATGCAGGAGATGCGGCTGACCGTGCCACTGCAGTTGTGCCTGGCACGCAATGCGGAGCGGTCTGCACACGAGGCGGTACCACGCGACGTGATTGAGACCATGGCCGAAACCTTCGAGGACTGCCTCGCACCGGAGAAGCAAGGTACCAGTGAGCCCTTCGTGGCGTTGGATGGTCCATGGCAGCCGCTCGCGTGCGCGCACCCCTGGCCAGTGCTGCATGTGGTCGCGCCTTGGTGCCCTGAGCCCGGCACAGCGCGCGAAGCCCTGGCGGTCGCGTGGCCGAGCGTCGTCCACGCTCAGCGAGAGAGCATCCGGCGGTACTGGTCGCACACGTGCACGGCAGCACCGCCGTCGTCGGAGGCCTCGTTCCGTGCGGCCGGGCACGTCTTTGACCAGCAGTTGCGCGCCACAGTTCGGCACTTCTTCAGCGAGTACGGTGCACAGATGACGCCGCAGACACAGAAGCGCGTCCACGTGGCGAAGCGCGTGTGTCTGGAACGGCGCAAGGCACTTTTGGCCGCGCACGGCAGTGGCGAGGTGCCTGTGTCGCCTGAGATGGAGCAGCAGCTTGCCCTTGATTTTCAGCACACGTTGCTCTCCCTCATTGAGCCAGACAGGGCACCAGGCGGTGCGTGATGGCGCACAGTGTCTGTGTGTGTGTGTGATGTGCCAGTTTTTTTTCTTTTTGATGGCACCCTTGCTTTGTTGCGCAGAGAATGAGAGACCAGAAGAAAAACGAAAGCGATGCCGATCTCAACACGACTGCAACTCCAGGTGTTTTGCTGCCGCTGCTAGCGCGGAGGCGCTGTGCAAGGCGTCCCATGCGCTACCTGTAGTAGCGCCACTGGACTTCCCGGCCCCATCCCCCCTTCATTGCATTCCCTTATTCTTCTCTCATATGTTGCCCGTTTTTTGTTTCCTCGTCTCCTCGAGATTTATCAGTCATTGTTTCACAGAGTGTATTTCATCTGCGGGTGTGCACGTGGAAACACACTTCTCTGTCCCGTCCTCACTCACTCTCTCCCATACGTGGTGTTCCGCACAAGCGCAACTCGTTCACCTCCCATCCCTCGTCGACCGCTCCGTGCAATTCGACAAGTCGCTTTCTTTTCTTTGCTTTCCTTCCTTGTGCCACTTTCTGTTTCCATCTTTGCTTGCTCTCGTCATGTCGTCTCCCGACGTTGAAGACCAGCGAAAGTCGGAGTCGGCCCCCGAAGAGCCTCTGCCTGTGCCGCAGGACAACTCGGCGGTGCAGCGGCCGCGGATACGCCGGAACCGCACGGCGCCGGTCATGCACATCCCTGACGAGCCATATGTGCCGAGCGTGACCGAAGAGATATGCGTCGCCACGCCCCCGTATGCGCCGTCGGCGAACCACCACGACTTCTTCTCCGTGCTTCAGAGCACCGACGACGACGACGAGTTCGAGGAAAGCGCGGAGGGCAGCGAACAGCTCGACACGGAGGATGAGGTGAGTGTCGCGGATGAGGCCAGCGACGACTTGTCCCTGCCCCACATCAGCCCCGTCGGGCACAGCGAGCATGTGTCACCGCACAACTCCTTGAACGGCTCGCGGTCCGACACGCTGCCACAGATTGCGTCGCGCGTGCCGTCACGTGTGCCGTCGCGCATGAGCAGTCGCGTGCCCAGCCGACGTGTGTCGCGACGCGGCTCATTCACCGGCCGTCCGCGCGGACGCTACAATCCGCCCGAGTTCGATGCCGAGCGGATGGAGGCGCAGTGGAATCTTTTGTCGTGCGGCCGCACGGCGGAGCTGCCGCTCTACCGCATTGAGGACGTGCCGCAGTGGCAGCGCTACAACATCTCCGTTCAGCGGGGCTACCGTGCGTACTACACGTCCAAGCAGGCGCTGAAGAGTCTCTTTGGCTGGCACAACGAGACCATCAACGTCTGGACACACTTTCTGAGCTTCATCATCTTCATCGCCCTAGCCTGCGCACTGTACGCGACCGTCCTTGCGTCGGTGCCGACGGGGACGTCGCTGGCTCGCTCGCGCGCTGTCTACGCGTTCTTCATTTTTGGCTGCCTTGCCTGCACCTTCAACAGCTCCGTCTACCACCTGTTCAACTGCCACGGCAGCCATCGCATTATGATGCTCATGGGGCGGCTCGACTTTCTTGGCATCACAGTGCTGATCGTCGCGAGCATCATTCCGCCCCTGTACGTGTTGTTTCACTGTCAGCCGTACGTGCGCGCGTTTTATATCACGCTGATGATGGTGTTAGGCGTCGCCGGCGTTGTCGGCCCGTGGACACATGCTTTTTACGAGCACGCCGGCGTGCGTGTGAGCATCTACCTCGCCATGGGCTTCAGCGGTCTCATTCCATGCCTTCACATGGTGATTGTGTTTCCCGTCGGACACCTCCAAAGCACCATTGTCGGACTTCTCCTGATGGCCGGTCTCTACGTGACGGGCGTCTTCTTTTACATGAAGCAGTTCCCCGAATCCATGTTTCCCGGCAAGTTCGACCGTCTCTTGTCGAGTCACCAGCTCTGGCATTTTTTTGTTTCGTGTGCCGCCTTTGTGCACTACTTCAACTGCGTCAGCATCTACCAGATGGCCTCCATCAGCTACGGTGCATGCTGAGAGTGACCGAAAAATCAGGGAAGACTCGAGGAAAGACGGCACACACCGCGATCCACTCTTGCTGTCGCATACTACACACAGACACACACAAATACACACAGACACAAACACATTTACTTTCTTATTTTTTGTGATTGCCAATTGCTTCTTCTAAATACGGGGCACGTCCTGCGTCGAGAAGCAGTTGTCAAGTTGGCTTGTCATGAAGGCGTTTATGCGTAGAAGGTGTGCTCGCGTCACGGCAAGACAACAAGTTGTTGATGATTTGTTTTGTTTTGTTTTTAGTTGTGAGCCTGCTGTCGATCAATATCTGTCCTCCGTTTTTTTTTTCCTTTGTGTCTGTGTGTTTGTGTGTGTGTGTGTGTGTGTGTGTGTGTGTGTGTGTGTGTGTGTGTGTGCGTGTTTAGGTATGCACGAGAAGGAACAACAAAATAATTTCTCTTCATAATCACCATGTCTGGTCCGGTTTCTTTGTCGCTATGTTACGTCTTTCTTTCCACTTGCTCTTTTTTTGTTTTGTTTTGTTTTGTTCGGTCTCTTGTTTGGTTTGCTTCGTGTGTTCAGGCTTCTGTAAAGCCTACGGGTTCTATCTAATTACTCGACGTGTTTCTTTTTTTCTCTCCCTTTTCTTTTTTTTTTGTTTGTTCTCTGTCGTACGATGCGTGGGGTAGCTCACGCGCAACATCATCATCAAAAGAAGTATCTATAACACGGCGTTGTCCACGTTGCACGCGGACGTGTTCATTTCTGTTCACTCGCTTTTCAGGAAAACCGTCGAAGGACCCAGCAGTATGGTGCGTCTCTATTCATCTGTTCCTGTGTGCCCAGCCTCCACTCTTGCTGTTTCAGCGCGCATCTGCCTATTCCATGCGACCATCACAAACAACCTGGCCAATCTAAGCAACCACCTCCTCCTTCTTCACATTTTCTCCTCCTTTTGGGGGGGGCACACGTGACGCGAGCGACAATCACGCATCACTTCGCGCACGGAGAGAGAAAAGAACATTTGCATCGTCATCACCACAATTATCGCTAGCAAAAAAAAAAAGCACACAAATAGAGTCACCCATGGGCAAGTCGGACAACGTTGACAGCGCGCAGTCTGGCGCGGTGCGTCGTCGTACCAAGAAACCCGACACGCGTACGCAGGATGAAATCTTGGCGAGCTCACCAACGTACAAGAATGATAAGCCCATGCCGACCGGTGGGACGTCCGACTACCCACTGTACAACATTGATCAGGTTCCGTACTACCTTCGCGACAACCGCTACATTCTCGCGTCGTACCGCGCCTTCTACACGGCCAAGATGTGCTGGTACAGCATCTTTCGTCTGCACAACGAAACCTTCAACATTTGGACCCATCTCTTTGGCGCCATCCTCTTCATTGCCCTCGCCGCCAAGCTCTACATGCAGCTGCTGATTCCCGAGTACACCGCCGGCAACGTCCTTCGTCCCGTGCGGAACGAAACGACAGGGACGTTGGAGAAGGTGAACATTGGCGGTGAGCGCTCCGCCATGCCGCTTCTCATCTACGGGTTCTTCTCCTTTGGCTGTGTTGCCTGCATGGTCAGCAGTGCCATGTTTCACACCTTCTTGGCGCACATGAGTGAGCGCATTTTCCACTTCGCCCACGCCCTGGACTACTTTGGCATCACCATTCTGACGTCGTCCTCGTTTGTGCCCTTCTGCTACTACGTGTTCTCGTGCCGCCCCGGGCTGCGCGACGCCTATCTGGGCATGATCGGCACCTTTGGCGTGGTTGGCATGCTCGGCCCGTTCTTCCGCAAGTGGACCTCCGAGGCCTTTGCGACCAAGAAGGTCCTGTTCTACGTGTGCATGGTGGGGTCGGGGCTCGTGCCGACGCTGCACATGATGGCGCTGCCCGAAGACCACTCGCCGTACGTGAGCCGTCTTCTGCAGATGCTCATTCTGTATGGCATTGGTGTGTTTATCTACGCTTTCAAGATCCCGGAGATCTTTGCCCCTGGCCGGTTCGACAACTTCTTCTCCAGCCACCAGATTTGGCACGGCTTCGTGCTGGCAGCGGCACTGACACACTTTTTGAATGCAGTCACCATGTATAAGAACCTGAACGGCACCATTTGCGACGCCGAGGGCATGTAATGCGCTCGCCCGTCCAAGGATGTTGACACGCACGCAGACACACACACAAACACACACACACACATGCGGTCATTTGGCTCTGACAGCTGGTCGATTGGTCCTGTTGTCACGCAGCAATTTCTAGCCCGGCAAAACAACAAAGGTGAAAATTCAAGCTGGCGAGGCGGGAAGCGAATTGCACGAAAGCACGGCGCACCACGCTCCGCCTGGTGCTCTACCTGTTCTTTCCCGTGTGGCACTATTTTTGACGCTCACCGTGGCTCGTCTACGCTCCGCCGCGCTCGAAACCTAAGATGGAAAAAAAAAAGTAAACGAACCCACGAACGAACGAAAGGACAGGGGGACAAAAACAGCTATCAATTCTCGCGAGTTCTGTGTGACTGCCAATAAAAAGGAAAGAAAAGAAGAGTGAGCGAAGCCAAATCGACCGATGCAAAAATCAGCAATGTTTAGATATGGCTTCACCGTTGTACTAAGTATTTGATGATTGAGATTCTCTTTTTTTTTCCTTTTCTTTTCTTGTACGAGGATTTTTTATTTTTGTCTTTCTAATGAGCGGATGGGCACGTCCGCTTCCTGCGTGTGTTGGTGCGCCAAATGATGCACTTCCACCGAGGATCGTCGCATAATTATATCTATCGTATTTTTCCTTGAATTTTTGTTTCATGCCGCCTCTTCATTGTTAACGAATCGGCGTTACTCAATCAGTAAATCTCTCGTGTAGAGACAGGCGGCACACTTGTCAAAAGTATCGGTCTTTCTTTTTTTTTGTTTTCTAAAGTTACAGCGAACGTGATTTAGGTTCTCTCTGCAACACAATGCCTCTCTCGGCTGTTGTCGTTTTAAGAATTCCCTCGTTCACTGTTTTCGTTGTATTTTTTTTCTTTTCAGAGGCTTCCTAACAGTTCACAGCATCAACACCGATGTTGTACCCAAGCACAAATGTTGGCGAATAAAGAAAGCATGAACTGGCACCAGTAGACGGGTCCATTTTCACCCACTGTGTTCATAGGTTGTTGTTGTTGTTGTTTTCGTTCTAGTCATGACCCTCACGCGAGCACGCGTCGCTCGTGAAAGAACACGAAAAATAGCGCAATGGGAAAAAGACTGCTCCTGCTTCTCATCAATCACATTCCTGTCTCTCCCTCCGCACACAATTTCTTGTCCGCCCTCACCGTGTGTGTGTGTGTGTGTGTTTTTCATTTCATGGAGACACAAATTGTCTAGCGCGCTCCTTCTCTCGCTCTACACCTCAATCACACAGTGGCACCAACGATGGCTGCCCCCACCTCCACCACAGATGAGACCGTGCAACACACGCATCAGCGTGTTCTGGTCTTCCTCGCCACCCTCGACGCAAAGCGCGCGCGTGAAGAGTCCATCCTCGAGCTCGGCGAGGCTCTGTTGGCCACGGCAGAAACCAGCCGCGCCACCGCGCTTCGTCAGCAGCGCGAACAACACGCACTGGATACGACGGAGCTGGCGCCGGCACACCCAGAAACCCACCCAGAAACCCACCCAGAAACCCACCAGGACCCCGTCCAGCCATTCATGAATGCAGCGGCACATGAGGCATTTGACCAGCATCGACAGCACGTGGCCCGCCTGTGGCTCGAAACTCTCGCGGACACCGCCAGTGGTGCCACTGCCGAGGAGAGCGGCTCGGACACCATGTGGCGCGCCGCCACAGCCGCGATTGTCACGTCTGGGCTTTCGTCGAGCCTCGCGCACGGCACCAGGCGCATCGACCGCAGCGCGGCGGCCCAGTGTGCTCGTCTCGCGCACGTGACGGCGTGTGTCTCTGCGGGCCTCACGACGCCACTTCGCCAGCGGCACGCGCGGTGGGAGCGGGACAGCCTGGCCGCGCTTCTGGCGCCTCTCTTGCAGGCGTGGCTCCTCGCCAGCCTCCACCATGTTGCCCACCCGGCCGCCGCCACACCGGCGTGGACGGCGCGCGTCGAGGCCGACACAGCCGCTGTGATGCGCACCCTCCTGGGCACTACTGCGGACACCTCAGCGGAGGACCGCGAGCAGGCGGTGCTGCAGGGTCGCGTCACGCAGCAACAGACGCGTCTCGGCAACCTGCTCCGGGAGGTGTCCGAGCCGCACGCATGCCTCAACGATGGGCGTGCGGTGCCAGTGCACACGGCGAATCACGTCTTGTCCGACTCAGCGCGTCAAGCGCGCCGGGCAGCCCGCGTCCTGTGGAGGCCAGAAGTGCCACGTGCACGTGTACCCGACAGTGATTTGTGAGGTGTGAAAAGTGCTGCACGACAGTGGATGTGCTGTTTTCTTTTCATCACCCCCCCCCCCCCCCCTCTGCTACTACTCAGTTTCTGCTCAGAAAACACGAACAATACCAAAACGTTTTCATTCCTATCCCCTTCAACATGCCTTGTGTGGTGTGTGTGACTAGGTGTGCCTTTGCTTTTACGATGGCTCTGCCACGGCCCGATTGCCTTCATGTGCTGGCCAGAATGGTGTGCACGTTATTTTTCACATCTCAAAACGTCTGTGTTTACCCACCCTCGCCCATCACTTTTCACTCTCTCCGCCTCCCTTCTCTCCCTTGATTTTTCCCATTCCTCTCTCTCTCTCTTCCTTTGCATTTCTCTGATCGTTTTTTTTTTTTTTTGAAGGGCCCTCCGACAACAAAGAGCGGCGAAAATATCAGTTGAAAAGGCAGGCTTCCATCTGCACCTCTCTGCATATATATATATATATATATTTACTCCCCTCTTGGCGGGATAGTCATTGTACTTCGTGAACTGCTTTTCGCTCCTCTCTCCCCTTCTTTTCTTTTTGTTTTTATTTATTTATTTATTTATTTTCGCGCTCAACTAGGTTGGTCTTTTTCTTCATCGTAAAGTCAGTTTTACTCCTCGAGTTTCTTTCTTAATTTTGTTTCGATTTTTTTCTGCCGTGATTGTGCGGTTCCATAGGCTGTTTGATATCGGTTGTGATCCGTTCTCTGTGTGTGTGTGTGTGTGTTGTTGCGTTTTTGCATTGGCTTCTCATTCGCACTTTTCTTCTTTCAGTTTTTTTTTTTTTGCACGTCTTGGTGCGACACTCTTCGGATTTTTGAGCTTTTTCCTGTTGTGCTTTCCTGGTTTCATCTCGGGGTTTTTTTTCTTTTGTTGCTGTTGCCGTCCCGTTTCTCTTGGCTTTTTCCAAAATATCTTGGTGTTCGCAACTGTGCAACGTTTCCAGCCTCATTTCCTGCGTCGCAGAAGGCTCGCTTGTAGTTTAAATTGAGCACGCACGCATACCCTCGTGCCCGCGTCGTAGCAGAAAGGCTTGATCTCTCACAGGTGATCACCAAACACGCACAAGCAAAGAAAAAAAAGCTGCGAACTGGACACACGTTAAATTGTTTAATCGCGCCTGGAAAACTCACCGAACAGTAATTAAACGAAGCCGAACCGAGAGCAAAAACAACCTACTCAAAAAAAATCATAACAAGGTTGTACCAGCAGTACACGCTCCCATACTGTGTTTTGGTTCGTTGTTCTGTATTCCTTCTGCAATTTTTTCACTTGAAAGCAGTGAGCTTGATCTGAACTGTCTGTGACCAGACAGTATCGTATCGCGTTCTAAATTGTCGAAAAATACATAGCATTTATCTTTTTGTTTTCCTGTTCATCTTTTTTCTCTCTGAAACTCAAATCCCCTTTGTTTTCAGTTGTTTCATTTATTTTACTGCCTAATATTTTATTGGCATTTGCGGTGCTTCCTCCTTCATCGTCTCTCCGTCGTGCAAATCGCTTGGCGTCCAAGTTATACACGAGACAGTTGGTTCATCTCTTTCTTCTTTTCTTTTTAAAAAAAGGTAGTGTACGTTCAGCGTGCAGTTGACGTCTTTTTTTTTTTCTCTCTTCGCTCTTCGTTCTTCTTTCTTCATTTCTTTTTTATTTATTTATTTCTTTGCTTTTTCCCCTCATTTACTTGCGCTCTTTGGTATATCGTTGTCTTCACGACTGGAAATCCGTGTGGTCAGAGCACATCGCAGTCGCTGACTTGCCTTCATTTTTAGTTTTTTTTGTCACGCCCATTTTTTTCTTCTTAGTCCCCCCACCAAACTAAGGAGAACGCGAGGAGACTTTTTGGTTGATATCATCTTTTCACTGTCAATCGTTTTCCCGCGCAGCGAGTCAAGGAGAGAAACCGTGAATCAACGAGAACAAGGAAGACACACTGCAATGAGTATGTCAAGAATAGAAGACGACATGGAGGAACTCTCAGGAAACTCTGTTGTGTCACTCAATGACGAAGAAGATTCTTCCAACATTGCGCTGCGGAGGGAAGACCGGGGCGTTGGTGTAAAAACCGTCACTTCACCTCCGGCCATGCAAGAGGTCGTGGCGCGGCCGCAGTCATCTATCGAAGCCCACTCGTCAGCATGGGCGTACACGTTGGTACAGACCGGTCGCACGTACGGAGTCTACGGCGTGCCGCAGGAGCTACGCCGGGAGTTGCACGAGGGCGATCTGGTCACGTGCGAAAGCGGGCGCGGCGCGTCCGCCGGTATCGTCATCAAGGACGTGACCGAGCTTGTTCTCTCCCCAGGGGCGATGCGCGACCGGACGAGCGAGAGCGCCGCCGCGGCGTCGCAGGTGAACTCCATTGTCGATCCCGCCCTGAACGCACGGCCCGCGGCGTCGTCCGTCATGGACATGGACGATGATCGGCAGCCCCGCTCACCGTCGTGGAGCTTCCAGGCCAGCCCCTCCGCGAACCTCTCGCCGTCCGGGACGTCCATCAGTCACTCGGCGTCAACGCAGTTCTCTGCCCCCACGACGCCCCTGTACAGCCAGCGAGTGGAGACAGGCCTGGAGATGGACCAGTACATGCTGCGCCTGCCGCTGATCCGGCGTCGTGGCGTCAATCGTGACAAGAAGCGACTGTACTTCTCCCAACGACGCGGCGCTGAGGCACTGCAATGCGTGCTGCAGAAATTCGAAGAACGCCTGCTCACCGCGCACTTGGTCGTCGAGGAAGTGGAGTATCAAGTGGACTTTGTCAGTGCCACGGTCCATCTGGTTGGGCACCCCAACGCGCACGGTATGTCGCATGAGCAGTACCACCGCCTGGGCCAGCTGCTGCTCGGCCCCCTCCGCACGCAGCTCGTCGAATTTCGCCACTCTACCGCCTATCCCGAGCAGCTCAACCGCACGCGGCACTTCTTTAACGAGCGGGTGAACGACCAGCTTCGCGCGATTGTGGAGGAGTACGAAAAGAGAACGGCGTCAGACCCGCACAGCGCGCAGATTTCCCGGTCGAACGAGCAGTACAGCAACAACGACTCGTGGGTCCTCACCCCGAACGTTGCCCAAGTGCGCGCCCAGCCGCCACCGCCACCACCGCCGCCCCGTGCCGTCCCCATGCCGCAGGCCAGCATGCCCATTGCCCCGAACAGCACGTTCGCCCCTGTCGCCCATCAGTCCGTCTCCTTCGCACAACCCATGCAGATGATGCAGCTTCACGCAGGCGGTGGGCACGCGTCGCTCTTTCACAGTGCCCCGCAGATGCAGACCTTCTACACGCCGCTGGCTGGCGCGAGCGGTGGCACGGGTCTGCCGGTCTTTCTGCCACAAACGGGGTCACTGCCCACTGGGCCGCCGCCACCGCCGCCGCCGCCGCCGCCACCGCCGCCGCCCGCCACGCACGGGATCCGACTGGTGGAAATGCCGCAGTGGGCGCGCATGCCGCAAACGCTCTTCTCTCTCCCGCACGCGGGCACCACTGACTTTGGGACGCCGATGATGCCAGCGCAAGGGCCCGCGAGTGCCGCCAGCTCACTGATGATGCCCAGCGGGAGCGTGTCGATGGCGTACCAAGGTTATCCGACCGCGGCGGTCCAGCCCGGCCCGTCGTCCTCGTTGACCTCGCCACTCATGCTGTACTACCCGATGCATCAAGTGTCCGATGACTCGTTCCGATCGCGCGAGTCGAGCAGTGTGGCGCACGTCGCGCAGGTGCCCCAACAGATGCCACAGCAGCAGCAACAGCAGCAGCAGCAGCCCCCGGCGTTCCAATCGCCCTACTTTTTAGCCTACAATCCGCAACAGACTGGGGCCACGCAACGACAAGGTCAGACACCATCTCCTGGCAGTCCGCAAATCTACCCACCACGCTGACGTGTAGACAGCTCAACTGCGACTGTGAAACTTTTCCGTGCTCACAGCACAGATGAGGCGTCGCATTGCTGTGTGTCCAGGCTGGAAAAGAATTATATCAAAGAGTTCCCCTATCTCTCGCTCTCTTTGGTTTCTTCCCTTTTTTTTTCTTTTGGTTTCTTTCATTCACGCTACTAAGTGTTCTCAGGTTCAGCTTGTGGCGCGACAAGAACGACTGCGTGGCTAGAATTGGTAACAAACCTTCATCTCCACTGTTTTCCACAAATTCCCTCTCTTCTTTGCTCCTTGTGTTTTCTTTTTAGTTTATTTTTCTGTCCCCCTCGGTGTCATCTCTTGTTTTGTCTTTTTCGTCTTTCTCCACGTAAATGTCGTGTCCCTTTCTCTCTCTCTTTCAAAGGTTTCTTTTTATTTTTATTTCTCTGTACTCGTATAGATTGGGAGAGACTCGCTCATCGCTCATTCTTTCTTTTCTTTTCTTTTCTCTCCCTCTTTCTGTCCTCGTTCAAAGCGACATCATATAAAATAACACGAAAAACAAGAAATGAATACGGCCCTCTCTCTCTCTATCTATCTATCTATCTCTTTTCCTCCCTCATGCAGTTCGGACCTGAGGTTGGGCCTCTTCAATTCGCTGTTTTACCGACGTGAGGCCGCTCATCACCGAGGCAAAAAAGAAAGTCCTGAGCCATCGTTTTGAGGCACAATCGCCTCCCCCGAAACGAGCAACTATATACACAGCTCGCTTCTTCTCTTTTTTTTTCTTTGTGATTTCTTTGATTCTTTGTGTTACTGACGGTTACAAGGGTAGTGCACATGTTTTGTTTGTTTTCAGAGCGACCGATCGGGCCCGATTGGTGCCATGTGGCTGCTGTTATTTGAGCCGCTGTTCCTCGCACTTTATGCACATGGATATCCATGTGTGTGGGTGTGGGTGTAGGTGTGCCCTGAAGCACTGCAAAGACATGAGTGTGCTTTTTTTTTTGCGCCTTTGTTTATATTGTTTTGTCCACATACCATCGAACTTTGCTTCTGTGCTCTCTTTGTAAGTGCCGCGTCATTTTTTTTTTTTTGTCCTCTCCACAACAACCCAACAGCAAAAGCACAGGTATATACATGTACTGTTTTTGTTCTTAATTACATGGTCACACTAGTCGCCACGCTCTTCGTGCGAACTCCTCCCATTTTTTTTCGCGTTCTTCTTCCAAGCGCTCCGCAATTTGTATGTGTGTGTGCGTGGTCTTTTTCTCCCACTTCTCCTTTAGTGCCAGAACTGCTGACTTCAGGCACTCGACAGTGGGGAAGCACGGGGTGAAGATGTAACAATGAAATCACGGCCCTCATGGGCATGATTTTGTCGACTCGCCCGCACGAATTGGTGATCTATTGTTGTTGTTGTTTTCGGTCGGCAGTCCTTCAATTGAGTTCTTTCTTACTTTCCACCTTTTTCCAGCAGTTCACTTTCTTTTTGTTTTCTTTGCGTGTGCGTGCGTGTGTGTGTGTGTGTGTGTGAAATGCTATTATTTGTTTTTCATCGGAGATTTATTTTATGTGCTCCATTTGTTGCGTGTTTGTTCTCCTGGACACAAGCTGCACCAAGGTGCAAATAACAATCTCAGTTTGACATGCAGACTAGCATATTACTTTTTCTTCTTCTTCTTCACCTCATGGTTAGTGGCTATCCTCGGAATCATACTTAGTGCGCGTGTGTGTATGTGTGTGCGTGTGTGTTTGACAGAGACATTGTGTTATGGTGTCTGTTTAACTCTTGCATCACAAGCACCTGCATTCTTAGCCACCTTCTGGGCTCCGGTAATTGGCAATAAAGTCTAGGGACAACGAAAGGGGGGAAAAATAGCAACTTCCATCACGAATCACACGATTGGCTTTTCGATTGTAAGCGCCGTCCTTTTTCTTCTTTTTGTTTGTTTCTAGACTGCCCTAGCATTTGCTCGGTTTCTGGCGTTCATCCTATCGCGCTTTTCTTCGTAGCACGCAGCATTTTTCTTTCACGCTGCTGACCTGAGCTGCAAAAAAAAAAAAATCAAAGAGCCTTGCAGTTAATTTTCGTGCTTTTTTTTCCGCGCGTGATATTTGTGTCTAGTTTTTTTCGCAGTTCACACCACGCGAGTTGGCCAAAAAAAAAAAAGTGATAGCGATCCACGAAACACGCGTAGGAAACATGGAGCGTGTTTCACTGCGGACTCATCGGGTTCGCTGGCGAGCGACGTTCCTCTTGCACGTGCGTGTGCATGTATCTCTGTGAGCGTGAGCGTCTGTGCGGGTGTGGATGAGTGTGTGTGTGTGTGTGTGTGTCTGTGTGTAGGTGCTGAGCTGAATCTGGTACTACCTTTCTGATTCGCCACTAATGCGCACACGCACACGCCAGACCATTCACATATACCGACCTCGTTTTTTCTGTCGTTTTCTTCGCTTTGACTCTTTCCATTGATTCATTGGTTTGCTCCTAAGCAGTCGGGAGTGAATCCGCTTTTTTTCTTTTGCACCCCTTTTTTCTTTTTGTCTTTGCTTATGTATCTGTTCCTGTTCTCACCTTTTTGTTGCTTTTTTTTCCATTGCCTGCAACAGACCAGATTTGCCGTGTTTCAAACATGTACGCGGGCGTACACACTCACACAAGTACGCGTAGCAATGACGTATGTCAACATGGGTCGAATCTCGCTGCGGCGCGAGCACGAATATCGGTGAGTTTTTTGTTTTTCTGGTAGCCCCCTACCAAGTAAGCATGTAGTTCTCCTGCAATAATGGTTTCCCTTTTCTTCATTTTTTCATTCGTATCAGTTGTTGTCTGTGAATACGCCTCTGGATCTGAACGTTCTTTTCTGTTTCAGCATGTAGTTATTGCTTACGTGAAGCACATTTAGTTTGCAGGGATAATTTTGGGGCGAGATGTTGATCGTGTTTTGTCTCAGTCGTGGAGCCTGTCCAAGGTATTCCACGCTGGTTTGTTGGTGGTATTTTTCTCTGCTTTTTGTTTGTTTGTTTGTTTGTTTGTTTGTTTGTTTGCCTTCCTTTCAAGCACAATCTGTCTGGAACACGTTCTTGTTCTTTTTAGTTTTTCCCCCCTTGCATGTTTACTTTCCATTTTCTATCGCGAAGTCATATTTCGCTTGATGAGTTCTTCTTTTAGTGCCACTCCACATGTTTCCTTTTTTTTTTCCTCTGTGCGTGTGCGCACTTGTTGTGTTTTATTCCTCTCTCGAATGATCACGTGTGTAAACTGTGTTGAATGCAGTCTGTTCTTCCTTTGTTTTTTCTTTGATTGTTTATTTTTCGTTTGTGTTCTTTTTTTTTTTTTAATGAGGCGATTTTTCCGATTTTTTTTTTTTGGTGTGTGGCTATACCGCTCAGGATGGCCTAAACGGGCTGAACCTGGTCCGGTCAATGGTGTCTTCACTCCTCGCCGAGTGAAGCACAAGCACAATGAATTCAGATGGTGCGTTTTGCCTCTTTTCCTCTACCTCTTTCCACAGACATACATCCATCTGATGTGCATTGATGATTCTCAGTTCTCTCATTCCTTAAGTGTGGTCGATTTCCTAAAATAATCTTTTGTTCACTGGTCTCGACCAGTGAGGAAGTTCGTTGAGACACGTTTGATTTTGGTGTTACACTGCGAAAGAGTAGAAAAAAAAATGGCACCAACTGGATGCCGACATGCACACCTCTCACACGAAAGAGGTGCACGGCGCCAAGACCGCTTACGCCGTGAGCGACTGAGAAAAAGGTGCAGACCTGAATATATGTATATGTGTTCGGGGCATGTAGGTGAGGACTACCCCTCGGGTCTGGGTGGACTCTGGATATGTCCCTCCATCTCACTTTTTTTGATTTATGGTGGTGCAATTTTTCCTCGTGTGCTCGTTGCCGCCGCCGCCTTGTCAGCGCAAGCAAAACGTGAGATACATGCGTGCCGAATTCACCACATGCCAGTCTCTCATCTGCCGCGTCTTTTCCTCTCACTATTTCCCATCCCCTTTTCTTCTCATCCTCGTCAATTTGATGTGCTGTTGTTGTTGTTGTTGCTGTTTTTTTCATTCTGCCTCCATTCGCGTGGTCACTATTTTCCGCACATCAGTTGAACTGTACATAAATAAATAACATCGGGTCACCGGTCATGCTTGTAGCAGGTCGGATCACGGAGGTTCGTCGCCTTGCCGCGCAACTCAGCCGTGTGAGTGCCTCGATGCGCCAGTTGCCACGGGCTGCCAGTGGCCACGACAGGGGCGCCCTGCAGGCGAAGCGCGAAAAACTTCTGTTTCGCCGTGCACCCATCGCACTTTCTCTGGTGGAGCGCAGTCTGACGCCGCTAGAGCGCCTGCGCGCGAAGGACGTCGCCGGCCCGACTAGCTTGACACCTCTGCTGTCGTCGAGTAGCGAGATGGGACTCTTGGCGACGGCACCGGCCGTGGGCGAGTCGCGGGCCGAGGCCCGATCCGCAGGCTCTAAGACGCAGAAGCAGACTGCACCGCGCTTGGCCAGCTCCGTGCTCGGATTACTTCACCCGCTGTACGTTCTGGAAGGCGAGCGCAAGAGCCTCTTGGCCGAAAAGCGGGCCGCTCTTGAGCGCAACCGAACACGCCTGGTGGCAGGAATGGCGCGTGCGGCGGCACCGCCGTCTGAGGAAGGACGTCGTCGCCACCGAGGTTCATCGCGCGTGCACGAGAGCGAGGCCGTGGTGGCGCTGCAGCGTGATGTCCTCGCCTGTGAGGAGGACCTCGCCATGTTGCAGGGCTCCCTCATCGCACGCCCCCTTCTCTCTGCAAGGCTCTGGAAGCATCTCCTGCGCGAGGAGGCGTGGGTCGGCATGGTGCACGCGGCAGCCACAGCCCGATCGGGTGATGCCGGGCCGCATGTGAGACTGCTGCGTGCCCTGCTCTACCTGAGCAAGCTGGCGCTTGGCGTGGTGGTGGAGTACGTGCAAGGCTGCGAGGTCAACAGAGCCTCGCCGCGCTTTGTCGTGTCTCTGCCGTCGGCAGCATGGCGCGCGCGGACCGAGACGAGCGCGCGCGCGCTGACGGAGGCCGCTCCAGGGGCCGAGGCGGATGCAGCCGCCGTCGTCGTCCTCCGTGCCAGTGCGGACGCCGTGGAAGCGGATGATCCGTTGATGGACATGATGCTCGACGCCATGGCCGCGCCAGTGGCGTCCTCACCCGCGCCTCACGAGCGCCGTGTGTCGGAGGTGGAGGGCCGTCGTGCAAGCCAGCGTCGCGGTCGCGGGACCGACGTGCGCTGGCTGCCAGCGCACGCTTCCCACAGAGTGCTCGGCTTCGCCCACGAGACGCTGGCGCTTCTGTCACTTGCCATTCCGTATCTTGACGTGGGGGCGCTCGTGGCGGCGGGCAAGGGTGAGGCGCTGCTCACTTTGCTCGTCACTGTTCAGCAATTCGCTCGCGTGGTGGTGGCGGCGCAGACGGGTCAGGTGGACGGGTCGCCTGGGCTCGGGGCAGACGTCGCGCGTGTCCTCGGTCAGCTGCAGACCGCGTTGCTCGAGAGCGCCTGCGAGCTCAAGGATGCGCTCACGGCCGTCTGTGCCGGCGCACAAGGCCAGGCAGTCGGAGCAGGCGCTGCGTGGAGCCCAAACCCGGGTGCGGCGGCCCGCTTCCTGGTGGAGATGGATGCACTTTATCTGGTCCGCCCTGGCGAGCCCAGCTCGGACACCCTGATTGATCACCTCGTGCTGTGCATGTTCCCGCAGCTGCGCACGCAGACGTACGAGATCCTGCAGCAGAAGGCGCAGTCAAGCTCGTTGCTGTCCTTCACCACCCGCCGTCACCGCTCGCACCTTTACCAGCAACACACTGGTCGCGCAGGGGCCAGGGACTACCTGGAGGGGACCGTCATTCAGCAGGCGCGTCTGCAGAACCGCCAGCTCATGGCCGCGCTGCGCGAGCGTCGGCTGAACGACATTCACGCACAGGGCCTCTCCCGCCTCTCCGCCTCGTTGACCGTGCCCGACTTGCTGGGCCTGTTCCAGCTGCTCGTGCTCCGGGCCCATGCCGCGCACGAATCGACAAGCACCGCGACGCACAATGCGGAGGCGCTGCTTGTGTGCGATCGCGCCGTCACGGCGGCCCTCTTCGTGGCCGAGGCGCTCCTCCTGTCCGGTGCCGCCACGGGGACGTCGGACAGTGCGGACCGGCTCCTCTCGGACGAGCACACCGCGCGGTTGTGGCTCGCGCTGGTGACGCTGAGCCCCGTTGTGGCGCACCGCGAGGCCATGCGGCGGGCGACGGCCAGCGCGGCAGGGCGTGGACGCCGCCAAGGCAAGACGACGTCGCATGCGGAGAGGGCGGCGCTCACGTTCTTGGCGGAATTTGCGCTCACCGAGTTGAGCGCCACGCTGGCCGATCCCTTGGCTGCGCAAGCCGATGCCAACGGGCAGCCAGCACAGGCCATCTCAGCCGGGGCGTCGTCGCCGGAGCTTCGCGCTGGCACCGTCCAGTCGTTGGCGGTGGGTCTGGCCGAGTGGGGTGTCAATGGACGTGCCCAGATGGTCGGTGCGCGCAGTGCCGCGCTCGATGACTGCGTCGGCGCGGCGCTCAAAATTCTGCGCAAATCCGTGCTGCAGGATACCGAATTGTGGCACGCGGTACGCAGCTGGGATGTTGCGCGTCGTCAAGACTTCGAGCGCGTTCTGCTGGAGTGCTTTCAAGTGCACGATCTCCTCGACAGCGTCCTCGCTGCGGCCGTGGAAGGCATGTGCTACTCTAGTGCCGCGTAAGGCACACAAAAAAAAGGGGTGCGAAAAAAAGAAAGACATTAATCCTGCTGCCAGGAGTGCTGGGCACCGTCCATTGATCACAGAGAGAATTGTTCTAATGTGTTAAAAGAGAAGGAAACCGAAAAGGAGCACGACGTCGGTGATCGTCTAAACAACACAGGCATGGAGAGTGAGTGCAGCATTGAATTGGGCTAGAAGGCCTAGTTCACGGCTTTTCACGATACTGGTCGAGGAGCGCACGATGGAGAGCGCAGCCCTCTGTCCGCACTGATAGCGTCGTGTAGCTCCTCCGAACTGGATTGATGCTAAAACACACAACCACACCTCTCGCACATCCTCTCTCTCTCTCTCTCTCTCCCTCTCTCTCACACACACGCATACTTGCTCTGTCTACTGTTATATGATTCATGTTATCGCGTGTAACGTTTACGCTCAGATCAAGAGCACAGCTATCGATCTTCCATTCGCATATCCCCCCCCCCCCCCCTTTTCAGCGCACGAGCAACTAGTTTTACTGTCGGTTGGTACGCATGTCTTTTGTGCGCCGCCTGTTTTCCGCGACGTGCCAGATTGGCATGGTCGGCGTTGTCGGTGGTGCGGTCATGTATCGGTATGAGTACGGCAACATGCACACGGATGCGGCCGGCACGGCCCACTCCCTCACCACCTTCTCCAAGGACACCCGACGCGACATGTACGATGTCGCCATTGTCGGCGGTGGCATCGTCGGCGTGGCGACGGCGCGAGAGATTCGCCAGAAGTACCCCAAGATGAAGGTCATCCTCATTGAGCGCGAGGCCGACGTGGCCCAGCACCAGTCCGGGCACAACAGCGGCTGCATTCATGCGGGTATGTTCTACAAGCCCGGCAGCACCATGGCGCGCCTCTGCCCGCGCGGCCACAATATGATGGTGGAGTACTGCAAGAAGAACAAACTGCCGTACGAGCTGAACGGCAAGCTTATTGTCGCCAGCAACGACGCGCAGACGCCCATTGTGCAGCAGCTGTACGAATGGGGTACCGCGAACGGCGTCAAGGGCCTCAAGGTGCTGCACAGTCAGGACGAGATCCAGGCCCTCGAGCCCCACGTGGTCGGTGTGTCGGCCCTGTGGTCGCCCATGACGGGCATCATTGACTTCGCGGAGGTCACGCGCCACATGTTCCACTCGCTGGTCAGCGGCAGCAAGGGCAAGTTCGACTCGCAGTTCCAGTTCGATGCGCAGGACTTCGTCGGTGTGCAGGCGGTCAACACCAAGAAGAAGCAGGTCGGCGACGCCGAGGAGATGGTGCTCATCCGCGGTCGCGAGAAGGGCCACCTGGGCCCTGAAAAGACCATTCTCGCGCGCCACGTCATCACGTGCACGGGCCTCAACAACGACGTCGTCGCCAAGCGCAGCGGCAGCGTTCTGAGCCTCTTCGGCCCCAAGATTACGCAGACCTACAGCTTCCGTGGTCGCTACTACCAGCTGACGCCGGAGAAGCGCGACCTGGTCAAGGCGCACGTCTACCCGTGCCCGGACAACCGTCGCGGCATGAGCGTCGGTGTGCACTTCACCCCGACCGTGGACGTGCGCCGCGGCCGCCAGGTCATCTTGGGCCCCGGCTCGGCCGTGGCGCTGGACCGCTATGGCTACTCCCCGTACACGGTGGACCTTGAGTACTGCTTCAACTGCGCCTTCAGTCGCGGTGGCTGGGTCAGCCTCTTCTCGAACCTGGATGTCATTGTGCAAACCTACTACATGGATCTCTCCAAGAAGGTGTTCCTGCGCGAGTGCCAGAAGCTGATCCCGACCGTGGAGGCGGCGGATATCGAGGAGAGCTACTGCGGTGTCATGGCCATTGGCGTGGCCCAGAACGGCTCCCTTTGCATGGACCTCGCGATGGAGTTTGCGCGTCCGCGCACGACGATTGCGGCCGAGGTTGGCTCGAATCTGGCCGTCACGCCGTCCGGCGACGCGGTGCAGGAGACCGGCCGTCCCTTGATGATGAACGTTCGCAATGCCCCGAGCCCGGCTGCGACAGCCTCGTTGGCCATTGCGGAGGACATTGTGAGCGCCGCGAGCGCCAAGTTCCAGTGGAAGTAAGAAAAGGGAGAGATTAAAGGGGTAGAAAAAAAACAGTTGACACGTCGAACACACACAATGCGCACGCGCACACGGACATGAAACGAATTTTGGAAATGAGTGTAGATTCGACAGCCACGCGAGCCATGAGAGGAAATTGACATTCAAAAAAAAAAAAAAGCTGTGACTGCAATCACTTGTTGCAATCTCAGTGTAATTGTTTATGCGTTGTTGTTTTTCATGGTGGTGGTGGTGGTTGCTCATTTCCTGAATTGTTGTGCACATCTATATTATTCCCCTCTCCAATCTTTCGGTGTTGTTGTATCTTTCCTTCCTTCATGTTTTTTTTTTTTTCAACTCTTTACTTTTATCCGCCACATTCCATTCTTCCGCCCATTGTCACCTTGGTTGCGAACCAGTGTGCTATGGGCGCCGAATACTCTTTTTTTCGCTCTTTCTACCCAGTGTTTCTTTTTTCTTTCTTTTTTTCTCTTTAGTTTTATCGAGTGCCTCCCTAGAGGGAACAGTGAAAGAAGAACCAAACGGGAAGAGCATGCGCGTCGGCATGGATTTTTCGTTTTCCTACGTGTGTGGTTCCTTTTCTTTGTGTCCTCTTCACTGGTTCCTTCTTCTGATGTGCCATCATTGTTGACCATTTTTCCCCCTTGGTTGTTGTTGTTGATTCCCCGCCCCTGTTGTTTCTACGGTTTCCACCTCCATCTCTTTTTCTTTTACTTACTGCACACGTGCGAGTGTGTTGTGCACACAACATGAAACAAAGAAGATATGCGGTGGTGGACCCCATTTTCACCACCACCTTCTCAAAAAGAAGGTGGTGGTCTGTGTCCTCCCTTTGAGGGAGAACTCTTGCATTAGTGTGTGTGCGTTGTAATTCGGCACGCCACGAAACCGACACAAAAGGTATCAAAGCCTGTCTCGGATATGCCAGACAACACAACGAAAAAAGAAAGTACTTCTCTCTTTTGCACACCATCTCCCTTCACACTCCTCGCACCTCTCTCCGCCTATGTGCCAATCATCTCCACATTAGGTCGTGCCGTCTCGTGGACGATGCGCTCAATTGGATTTACCCATCTCATCTCTCAGCTAGTGCGCCACGCCTCAATGCACAGACGGCTTTGCGTACTGCTTGCTGTCGTTCTGGCTCTCTTCAGTCTCACCCGTCCCGGCGTCGATGCGCAGCTCTCGGCAAACAATGCCGCGACCTTTGTGCTTCTGCGTGGTATCGACACGGATGAAAACTTGAGGCGCGTCTTCTACGACGCCCCTGCCAACACGTCGATGACCATCCCCGTGGACGGGTACGAGGTGCTGTCCGAGAGCCGAAACAGCGCCCCTCTGCAATCGGCTTACAGCGCGTCGCTCTTCTATCGTGGCCATCGCGGCACGGCGCCGCGGCCGTACCGTGTGCGCTTGTCTGACAAGTGGGTCCTGCTGGAGAAGTCGCTGGCAGGCGCGGCGGCGACGGTCGTCTACACGGAACAGGATGACGAGATCCTCCAGCAAGGGGCGGCGAAGGATGCCGCGTTGCTCCACTGCCGTCTTCCGCTGCCGCGCTCTGCGCAGGAGAGGCAGGACGTGGAGGCGGCGTTTCTCCGGCAAGAAGGCCCACACATGCGCGCGGCTCTGGAGGAGTGGTGGTGGCATTTGGGTACGCCTGAGCGTGGCGAGCGCTGTCTCTACGGCGATGGCGAATCGGGGACGACGGGCGTCTCGCGCTACTACGCGCTTTGTCCGACCGGACGCACCACGCGCGTGCGACACTACGAGCTGAAGAAAATTCTCGCCTCGCAGGCCACCACCGTGCACCAGTCGTCTGGGGCCGAAGCTGGCGCCAAGAAGTCCAAGAAGGATGAAGAGGTGGTTGATTTCCTGCGCCGCAAGGACCATGAGCATGTGCTGGGCGACATGGCGGACGACGCCGTCTTTGCCGCGGCGTTCGAGGTCATTGGCGAGTATCACCCGACGCTCTCTCGGCCCCGGTGGAACCCCGAGCACGCCGCGTGGGAAATCCTCTACCCCTCAACATCACCGTGCGCCACGCACATGAGCTCGGAGGCAACCTCTGCCGATGCGGGCGACGCGGCGTACACACGCTTCTACCCGGCCAGCTGGCGAGCGACGCCCACCGCTGTCGGCTCCAGCGATGCGTTCTGGAAGACCGTGGTGCGCTTTCGCTGCACGGACGACGGTGTCGCCAGCCGCAACTGGTTCGGCGCGGTCGGCTACTGGGCCATCACCGACCTGAGGCAGACGTGCACCTATCAGATGGAGATTGCGACGCCTGTTGTGTGTGGCTGGGAACAGGAGCTCGACCGACTCCACATCAACGCCATTCCGTGCGCGGTGCTGAGCGATGCCGGGGCTGTCTAAGCGGGTATGTGTGGTACAGTGGTACTGTGCCTCAGGTCTGTGTTGCTTTTTTTTTGTTCCCCCTCTCTTGTCCAAAGTCGAAAGTGGAAAACTCGACAAACCTACCCGTGCAGAAAAAAAAACGAGAACTACAGAGATATGCTGCCCATTTGTTGGTCCCCATGTCTTGCTTTTACAAACTTTTGTGTGTGGTGACTCACGCGGGCACACGCAAATGATGTGGCTCCTCCATCCGTCGCTGTCTCTGTCGCTTTCACTGAATTGATACGCAGGCAATCATCACTCCACTCTTCTCTTCTTCACTCTGTCTCTCTCTTTCCCCTCTTCACACTGCGGAATATATAGCGGCAGCGACGACGTACTACGAGAAGAAACGAAACGAAGCCAGTTCACACGTTGCGATGGATCGAAGACGCTCAGGTGCGCGCTCTCCGCAGAAGTTCCGCCCTCAGAAACGCCAGGTCGATGACCTTTTGAACCCCGATGTCCTCGACGACGAGACCCGTCGGATGCTCATGGAGGACGTGATGAAGCCCGCGAACCGTCCGCGCGGTGACGTGGACACGGAGAAGCCGAGGCAGCAAGACGTGGCGGTGGGAGTCGATGGGCGGGTGCAGTCGCGCGCGTCCGCCTCACCGTCCGCCGCCAAGGCCAAGGCCGACAAGGACGGCCGCTACCCAGCACAGCTGCGTTCCCGTGTGCAATCGGGTTCCGACGAGCTTGTTACGGCCATGGCCGCCAGACTCGGCGATCTGGAGAAGCGCCAGAAGCACTACACGAGTGAGATTGAGGAGATGCGGACCAAGTACATGCACCTCAACGACGCGTATCAGAAGGAGGTGAAGCGCCGAGACGACGCCGAGAAGCTTGTGGTCGACTTGTACGATGAAAAGAAGGAGCTCGAGGACGAACTGGCGGAAGTGAAGCAATTTCTAGAGGATTACGGCCTCAGCTGGCACGGCCCGATGACGCCGCAGCGTCAGCGAAGGAAGAAGGACGACAACAGCACCGGTGCCAGGAGCGGTGGTGGTAGTCGATCCCCATCGCAAGCGCAGTCCGAGGGTGGCGCGTTTGATCTCTACGCGGGCAACTTCAAGTCGCCTGGCAAGGATGAGAGCCTTCAAACGAATGTGCCCGGCGGTGTCGCAGGTGGCAGCTCTCCGCCGCTCTCACGGCACAACTCAGGCCCCGTGCACTTCGCCAACACCGCGAAGAAGGGCACCCAACTGTTCAGCCCGCCGAGCCCCGAGAAGGCCAAAGGGCAGGAGACCAAAGCTCCCGCAGCGCTTCACGGCAACGGCACGGTCGACGTGGCGCTGCTGATCAAGAACGCGCGCATCCTCTCGGACTACGTCGGGTGGAAAGCCATCGTCAAGGTTGGCGAACGTGGAGCCGCCATCCGCGATCGGGACGTGGTGCGCGTGGTGGTGTACGAGAATGGCATCTGCGTGAATAGTGGCGCGTTTCGGCCCTACGGCTGGGCCCTCTGCGACGCGTTCATCACCGACCTCGCTGAGGGGTACTACCCGTATGAGTTCAAGGACAAGTACCCCGACGGCTTTCCGATCGAGGTGACCGACCGGAGCACCGAGAAGCTGGACGTGCGCGGCCAGTCACCGCAGCGCGGTGGGCCAGGTCACCGTCTCGGCGGTGCTTCCGACGGTGCCACAGCTGGTGCTGGTGCTGGTGGTGGAAAGCCATCGTTGCAGCAGCTCCGCGAAGGTGGCTACCAACCCCTCTCCGTCGACGAGTTTCTCAAGAAGGTACCGGCCAAAACCGTGACCGCGAATGGCAAGCTCATCAATGTGCGTGATGGCGTGTCGGAGTTGATGGGCCACAAGGACACTGAGAAGAGCACCGGGGCCGGGCAGGGGCAGTCGTCGGGTGTGCCGCTCGGCACCGTGCGACACGTGACAGCCGTGGAGGCGCGCTACCGAGAACAAGAGGGCCGCGAGAGGAAGGTCGCGCCAGCCCCCTCCCACGACGACGGAGGTGGGGCTCGCGAAGACGCGGGTGCCGCCGCGGGGGGTGAGAGCCCCATGGTGCTCGGTGACCTCGTTGCCCTTCTCGTGCGCCTGCCAGATGGAAAGAAGGTGAAGCTCAACATGTCACGCACAAGTACCATGTACGAAGTGCGCAAAGAGTTCATCGCCGCTGCACCGGAATTCGCGCGCCAGTCGTACGAGCTGTGTCAAGCGTACCCTGCCAAGACATTCTCGGACCATCACCTTACCTTGGCAGAGCTAGGCATCACGCGCACGTGCACCTTGATGATTCGTGTCGCCAAGTGACAAGGCAGACATACCTATGTAAACAGACGCACTGATGTAAATGAGATGGATGTCTGAAATGTGTGATGGTGGTCTGGTGGAGTAGGTGAACTTGCTTTGGCATCTACTTTTTTCTGACCTCATCTTTTATTTTGCCTTTTTTTTTGTTAACCTCATTCTGTTCTTGCGACATTGCCTCAATGCCGCTGTTTGCGCGCAACTACAACAACAACCGACTACTACGTGAACCAATGACGTCGTGAGGAGAGGAGCCGCCGTCCCAAAGAAAGCTGACAACAGTGCCATTCATCTCTCACGGCTTTCGCACAATGGACTCTGTCAACACACGCCTCGCATCTCCACTCGTCCCACACCGTCTCACGCACTTTTCTCTTCTTCCCTTTCAGGTTGCGACCAAAGCGCACAGGGTAAATCTCTCTCTCTCTGTCATGGAAGCATGTGCGTGAGGCCTCGCTTTATCGGAGTTGACGAGTGCCTGTCGTTGATACGACGAGGGAATGCCCAGTCCGTGCTGGAGACCCTCAATGCGATCAAATCACGCGCTGGTACGCCAGGCGCGCGCGGCAATGGCACAGGGCGATCGGCACCACTGGGAGTCGATTACTGCCGTGCCATGTGCTTCCTCTCCGCACCCGAGTGCGGCGGCGGGGCACAACACGGCCCCTTCAACGCGCGCCAGGCGGTGCTCGAAGAGCTTCGCTGGCACCCAACGCACGTCCCTTCAAGGGAGCTTCTCTACGAGCTGAACGCAGTGATTCGGCCGCGTTTGCTGCCGCCGGCGGACGTGCATCGCGAGGAGCCACTCTTCTCTCTGCTGGTTGATGCACTTGTTGACCACACGATGCTCACCTGGCCGCGTCTTCTCAACCTTTTCCACAGCGTGCGTGACGTCTGCCTGGCATCCGCCGACACGGGTCGTGGCGGTGGGCACGTGGTCGAGTGTGGCTGTGCCGGCGGTGGTGCGGCCGTCATGCTCGCGGTGGCTCTTCGCGAGTTCGACACCCGTCCCAGCTTGGCGCACCGCTGTGTCTTTGCACTCGACACGTTTGCCGGTATGCCAGCACCGTCAGCCTTCGACGGCATGGCGGGCGGCGTCGGCACCGTGGGGCCAAAGCAGTCGTGGAGCACAGGAACCTGCAGCGCGCCGGCGGCTGGCGTGGTGGAGATGGCCAAACGGTTTGGCGTGGAGAATCGCCTGTGCACAATCGAGGGTGTGTTTCAGCGCTCGATTCCCGAGGCGCTTCTGGCCGATGCGCGCATTCAGGCGAGTGGGATCGACGTTTTGCACGTCGACGCCGACTGGTATGAGTCGGTGAAGTGCGCACTCGATCACCTGCTGCCGGTGATGCGCGCGTCGTCACAGCGCGACGGACGTGGACCGCCGATGCGACGCGTGGTGCAGGTCGATGACTATCACTACTGGGAGGGGGCCCGCCTGGCAGTGGACGAGGCCTTGCAGAACTGGGAACCGTTGCCGCAGGAGGGCCAAGCCATGATGGCAAAGGTCACCTGTTCTCTGCCCACACTGCAGGAGATTGACGGGAACGCCGTGTACTTTCATCTGTAAAGGGCCGACAGTCACTCTTCCTGACAGTGTGCGCGTATGTGTGCATGTTATTTGTCATGTTAATTGGATATTGGTTTTATGTGTGTCTCCGTTACGCATTGCTCACCTAATAGGCTTTTCATTTATTTTATTTTTTTCTTTACATGCGCCACGCGCTACGCTCAGCGGTCTCTATCCGGAGCACGGTGCTGTTTTTACAAGCACAATGCTACCCGCTACCACTACAATCACAACGACTCTCTCTCTCTCTCTCTCCCATTCTCTTCTCACACTCTTTTCCATCTTGAATATAGGATTTTTTATTTTCCTAGTTGTGTGTCTGTGTGTGCGTGTACATCATCAGATGTCCGAAGCCAAGAAACCGCGGTGGAGTGAGGGTCGGTATACCAACGTCGCGGTGCCCAGCTACATCCCTCCTGAGGCACTCATCCACGAGAATGGGCAGTTTCTTCGTGCCCTGTTGCTTCGCGTGCTCGCGGAGGATATCCAGCGCCTTCTCGCCTCTGGTGGCGCGGAGGAGTACTTCCGCAACATGAAGCTCGCTCCAGAGTTCAACGCCGAGGGTGTGCGCACGAACACGCCAGACAACGTCCTCCGTGAAAAGCGCATGGATGTTGTCAACATTCTCGGTAAGATGCTGCACGTCTACACGGAGACGCAAAACACGTCCAAGTCGAAGGAAATTGTGCGAAAAATCTACTTCACGCCGGAGCAGATGGACACGGGCTCGTACGGCGCCATTCTCGGTGCGCGTGGCGCGGTGCACAAGCAGATGGAGAAGGACACGAACTGCCGCATTGTGCTCGCGGGCCGCGGCATCACCAATCCCCTCAAGGACACCAGCCACGCGGCCGCCGTTGTCGCGATGGAAGACCCGCACGCACGCATTGTCGCCACCAACGAGCAGGACCTCCAGAAAGCTGCGGAGCGCATTGAGTGGATTCTCTCAGATACCCCCGAGGCGACTGAATTCCGCGAGCACAACAGGCAGCAGACCGCCAAGGTGGAGGGTCGCTACGATCCGCAGACGTGGAAGACGGAAGCGCAGCGGAAAGCTGAGTTTGCCGCCAAGAGGAATAAGCGGCCTCGCGAAGAAGCCGCCGGCAACGCAGATGCGGACTTGGACGATCTTCTGGAAGGTATCTAAGGACAGATCAAGCAAAATGAAAAGACTCACCAAAAGCATATATCACGAAAACGTTATCTTGTTGCTTTTCGCGACCTGTGATATTGCAAAAACATCAGCCACGGTACTAGCAAAACAAGACAAGAGTGCTCGGCCTTTCCTTGCAGGCAACTGTACCCGCCTCCAGCTATCACACTCCTGCAGCTATGCCAGGCACACCACTTGACCCCCCCCCCCCCCCCCACACACACATTCACCTCCCTCCTGTTCCTTGGTTGCTCCTCGTTCATAGAAAGTCGTTCTCTCCGTTGTTTCTGTTGTTCCTTTTTTTTTTTGTTCGACATTCCTGTTTGTGTGCACCGATCATGTCGAAGCGACCACGCAGCACGTCTCCACCGCACAGCAAGCACGATGGTGCGGTGCCGGACTTCCACCCGGAGGCGCTCGGGTTGCCGGCCGAATTCGTTCTCACCGACTACACCCGCCTCAAGGGTTGCAGCTGCAAGCTGCCACAGCCCAAGCTGCTGGCGCTGCTTCGTGCCGTATCCACCACGCCCGGCCAGCACGACGTCGGCGTCGACTGCAGCATCGTGCCCATTCACCACCGCAACGCAGAAGGGCAGCCGCTGTTTTTGGTGTCCACCACCGACTTTTTCTTTCCCAGCGTCGACGACCCGTTTCTGCAAGGCCAGATTGGCGCCGCCAACGTGCTCTCTGACCTGTACAGCATGGGTATCCCCGACTGCGACACGGTCCTGATGCTGCTCGCCGCCAGCACAGACATGGATGAGGTGGAGCGCGAGGCCACGACGCGCGAGATGATGCGCGGCTTCGCGGAGCGCGTGCGGCTCGCAGAGGCCGAGGTCACCGGTGGCCAGACCGTCATGAACCCGTGGCCGCTCATCGGCGGCGTGGCGATGCGCGTGGTGTCGGAGCAAGAGATGGTCCGCCCCGCCGGCGCCGTGGTGCCCGGAGACGTGCTGGTCCTGACCAAGCCGCTCGGCTGCCAGATCGCGGTGAACCTCAATCAGTGGCGCCACCGCCCGTCTCCGCTCTACGAGGATGCCGTCAAGGGCCACATGAGTGAGGACGAAATCGTGGAGCTGTACAAGGCTGCGGCGAACAGCATGCGGCGGCTGAACCGGAACGCGGCGCGGCTCATGCTGGAGCTTGGTGCGCACGGTGCGACCGATGTCACCGGATTCGGCATCCTCGGTCACGCCAAGAACTTTGGCGCCGCGCAGGCCGAGGGCGACGCCCCGCGCGACGTGTGCCTCGTTCTTGAGCGACTGCCCATGTTCAAGGGGGCAGTGAAGGGCTCCAAGCTCATCAAGGACAAGTACCGCCTGTTTGAAGGCTACTCGGCAGAGACCAGTGGTGGGCTGCTTGTGGCGCTTCCTAGTGTCGCTGTGGCTGAGCGTTACATTGCCAGGCTGGCTGAGCTCGACCAAGAGCCTGCATGGATTGTGGGCAAGGTCGTGGAAGGCCGCCCAGAAGGCCCTTTTGCGAAGCTGGCGGAGGACTACGCCATTGTGGAAGTGTGACGGTGAGAAGGGGGCGTGGGGCATGTATGGCTTATAGTTGTTGTTTGTTGGTATTACTCACACATTCACAAGGACATCTCAATGGTTTCCTTTCCCTGGCGAAATTTGCCTTTAGTGCAACAATGGGATGCCACATCACGTGTGGCAAAGTTCCACGGCGTGGGAGTCAGGCGCAATGCCGCGCTATTTGTTTGACCGTTGCCTCACATTTCGCTTCGTCACGCCTCACCTCCACATGTGACTCCCTGTTTGTCTTCCTCCCCCCTCCATTCCTCTTTTTTTTTTTGTTTGTTTGTTTGTCTGTCGCTGTTGTTTTTCCCCACACAGCGACGTATTTTTGTGTGCTCGAAAGTGCTTGACACGCTTTCAGAAGGTTCGTGATCCTAGTTCACTCACTTTCCTCCCACTGTTAATGAGAAGTGTCGGCAAACTCCGTCGGTGTTGGGGCCGCTCTTCGAGCTGGTCAGCCGGCAGCGTCCACCGCTGGGAGGCTGTGCGCTTTATCGGAGGAACGCCTGGCCCTCTCGATCTCTTCACCTCACCAGGGGGGCTCATGGCTATTTTGTACGGCCGAACAGGCACGGCAGCCAGCGGTGCCGCGTCATCCGTGAAGCCAACTGCTGATAGGCCGGCAGACGGGCCTGTGTCCTCGGAGACGGCTGAAGATGACGGTCCACGATCCAGCGCGAGCGGTGTGGGGAGTGGCGGAAATGGCGGGGGCGGTGACGATGGCATTCTTTCCCGACTTCGCGCCGTGCTGCGCCAAGAGGCGGTGTTCCTCGCCCTCGTGATTGTTGCCCTGTCTGCCTTGTGGGAAGTGCTGAGCGGGCAGAAGAGCGTGGCCTACCAGCACGCGAAGGACATGTTCACGGTCACCTTGGAAGTCCGCTCCTCGCAGGAGGAGTACGCCATGATCATGGACTGGATGGGCCGCCATCCGCGAGGGCAGCGCGCGCACAACCTGACTCTGAAGCCCATCACGGTGGCGGAGGACCGCTCGCTTCGGAGTGGCGACGCCGAGGGAAGCGGCAGCGCGGAGGCGCGCGCGGTGCTGGTGCCTGGCTACGGCAGCCACTTCTTCACTCACGGCTCGACGCGGCTGTGGGTATCGCGGTCAGAGGACGAGGCGAAGAAGAAGAACAACAATGGCGGCCACGTCGACCGTGAAAATGACATTCTCAGCATCACGTTCCTCACGCGTCGGCGCGATGTGGTCGAATCCTTCCTGACTGATGTGCGTGCCTCGTGGCGCACGCACGTCCAGAACCGCGTGCAGATCTACGCCAATGAGCAGTACGGCGACTCGTGGAAGCTGCTGACGGAGCGCACGCGCCGCCCGCTGGAGACGCTGTTTCTGCCGCCGTCCATCCTCTCCATCGCGGACGAGGTGCGCTCCTTTTTGGCGCTCCAGCAGGTGTACGCCGCGCTGGGCATTCCGTGGCGTCGCGGCTATCTCTTTGAGGGCCCCCCAGGCACGGGGAAGACAAGTCTCGTGATGGCGCTTGCCGGTGAAATTGGTCTGCCCATCTACATTCTCTCCCTGCAGACGCGCCACCTGGACGATGCGGCGCTCCTGTCCGTCGTCAGCTGCGTCCCGCGGCGGTCCATCCTGCTCATTGAGGACATTGAGAACGCCATCAAGTCGCCCGGTGACGCGACCGGCAGCGGCAGCACCACCACGGTCGGCGGGGACGGTGAGTCGGGGGTTTCCATGAGTGCGCTGCTCAACGCGCTCGATGGCGTGGCGAGCAGCGAGGGCCGCGTGCTGGTCATCACCTCGAATGACCCCGAGGCGCTGCCGTCCAAGGCGGCGCTTCTGCGACCCGGCCGCGTTGATCGGCGCGTCGAGTTCAGCCACATGACGGAGGCCACGCAGCAGGACATGTCGCGTGCGTTCCTCTCCCGTGTGCAAGCCGTGCCGCGTTTGTCTCCCGATGTGTTGGCCACCTTGAGTGCCAGTTGGGACGACGTGCAGCGTGCTCACGCGGACGAGGCAGCCGTCGCCTCGCCTGCCGTCGTTCAGCAACGTCTGCTGGAGACGGTCTTCGCGGCAGTGCAAAAAGGGAGCGTCGTCACAACCCCAGTAAAGGGATAAGACGGTGCTTTTTTGTTTTTGTTTTGTTTTTTTGTGTGTGTGGGAAAGGAGGTGGAGCACTCATTGGTGATGGTGCCGCTGACTTGGTCCCGTGCGTACTATACCCCCTCTCAATATATATCTACTCATTTTGTTTCTTTGCGTTTGTCTTTTATTTCACAAGCTATTTGTACAGAACGAGACACAGACACACAGACGCATTGCAATTGACAAGGCGTCGGCGTTGATTTACTCAATGTTTGTGTGTCCGTGTGCGTCCCAAACGCGTTCCCCCCCCCCCCCCCCGCGGTCTCTTTCTCTCTTCAGGGCTGCTGCTCAAGCAACCAAGTTCCGCCCATCTACTCGTCTCATTCCCACCCAAACGATCTTGTATTGACTACCCTAGTTGTGAATCGTCGAGCACATACACACACACACACATACACACACCCCGCAAAACGAAAACCTTGTAGTACCCCCGGTAAGGCACGCAACAAAAGAAGAACCATATTTCTCTTCCTTAGCAACAACAAAACAAAAAAAAGTCTGAAGCAATCATGCCTTTCCAGCATCACGGCTCCCTTCGTGTGGTGAACGGCAGCTCAAACCCTCAGCTTGCAGAGAGCGTGTGCCGTCACCTTGGCATTCCGGTGACCGCCAGCCGCGTGGGGACCTTCTCCAACGGCGAGATCAGCGTCAAGATTTTGGAATCGATTCGCGGCGACGACGTGTACGTGCTGCAGCCGACGTGCGGCAATTCGCAGATTAATGTGAACCAGGCGGTGATGGAGCTGCTGCTCATCATTCACACCCTCAAGCTCTCCTCGGCGAGCCGTGTCATTGCGGTGATTCCCCACTACGGCTACGCGCGCCAGGACCGCAAGCACACGGGCCGCGTTCCCATCTCGGCCTCCGCCGTGGCGCGGATGATCACGGAGGTGGGTGTGGATGGTGTGGTGACGATGGACCTCCACTGCGGTCAGATTCAGGGCTTCTTCCACGGCTGCCCCGTGTCCGATTTGAACCCCACCTCTGAGTTTGCCGAGTACGCCAAGGCGAAGAAGTTCGACACGTCCAACTTGGTGGTGGTGGCGCCGGACGCCGGTGCTGTCACGCGCGCGCGCCGCATGGGTGATCGCATTGGTGCCAGCCGCATTGTCACCATTCTGAAGCGCCGCGTGGTGGCCAACCAGGTTGAGTCCATGCAGCTCGTCGGCGAGGTCGAGGGCTGCGTGTGCATCATTGTAGACGACATGATCGACACGGCCGGCACGCTGTGCAAGGCGGCCGAGGTGCTCAAGGAGTACGGCGCGAAGGAGGTGCACGCGTGGGCCACGCACGGCATCTTCACCGACCCTGCCTGCGACCGCCTGACCAAGTGCGATGCCCTGCATGAGGTTGTCGTGACCGATAGCATTCCGCAGGTGGACTCCTCCAGCCGATGCAGCAAAATCAAGGTCATCTCCATCGCGGCCCTTCTCGCCGACGCTATTCGCCGTCTGCACAACGAGGAGAGCCTGCACGAGTGCGGCACCAACAAGACCAGTATCCCGCAGCGCGACGAGGAGGACCTGCAGGCGCTGGAGAATCTCGTTGAGGACGATGACGATGCCAAGGAGGAGTAACCGCGCGCTGTGGCTCGAATCCCACCGCGCAAAGAGTAAGCGATACTAAAAAGCGTCCAATACATGAGCGAAACACACACGCACGCACGTACGCGCACCTTTACGACGATGCTGACAACAACAGCCGAAAATAGAAACAAAAAGGACTGAAGCATGTAGCTACCAGCCTTTTTGCCTGCTCTCGCTCGTGTTCGCAAGGAAAGGAGGAAGTAACACACAACAACAACAAAAATAAAAAGCTGGCTTTCCGCCCTTCCCTTTCCTGATGTCTGTCGTCATTGCGTGGCTGTTTAAACTCAGTTCCCTCACACCAACTTTTTTTTGTTGTTAAAGCTTTTTTGTTTTGTTTAATACGTCGGTCGCTCAGTAGAAAAGTGGATTTCTACTGGGCATGAAGAAGTTTTTTGTTGCCACGATTGCGTGGTGTTGTTCGTTTTTGTTGTTCTCGTTTAGGGCCATTTGCGGGCACTGTCAGTACGCCAAGGAAGCTGCCCAGGCCAAGGGAGTAAGTTATCACCTTCCTTTTTCATGCGCGCCTTAAGACGGAAGATGACCTTCCCTTTTTTTTTTTTTGTTTTCTTCTCCTTCTCTGGGGAGCGTGTAAGCACCAAATCATCATGGTCCCTGATTCTTTCTTTCATGTCATCGACGCGTAACAAAAACTCAACGGCAAAATAGTGAACATGGAAGAAGGCTACTTTTAGCGCGGCGTTATGCAGTGGCAATGCACTACGTCCTTGTTTGTTTCGCTGGTCCTCGGCCAGGCACACTGCTTGCATGGGGGAGCATGTGAGCCTCTCTTTGGTTGTGTCCATCAGGAGATCAGTGTGGCATCGCAAGGAGCACGCATTCTGTGTTAATGTGTTTTTCACTTTCTTGTTAGTAGAGCTGAAGCAGGGTACCGATACTTACCCCAGTTGTTCTGTGCTCAACACACCTGTTCGTATAGTTCCGACTATTGTGATTCACGACGCACTACCCGCTCTCCCCCTCTCCCCTCCAATTCCCTTCACTATTTTTTTCCACACTCGTTCGTTTTGCTCTGCGCAGCAATTAAGTGAAACACTATCGCACTATTTCTCTCTTTCTTTGTAGTTCTCCATCACACACGCACACACACACACGCTTTCTCACGTTAGGGGAGCGCTGTAATCATTTTGTAGTGTAGAACACATCGCACACGCACAAACACACACACACGAGCCATGCTTCGCATCTCGACGCGTTTTTTGGCCAAGCCCAACGTGGTGGTGCTGGGAACAGGCTGGGCCGGCTGCTACGCGGTGCACCGGCTGGATCCCACTGTGTGCAATATTGAGGTGCTTTCGACCCGTAACCACATGGTCTTCACGCCTCTTCTGCCGCAGACCACCACCGGTACGCTCGAGTTCCGCTCCGTGTGCGAGCCCGTCACGAATATCCAGCCTGCGCTGGCCCGCCTGCCCCATCGCTTCTACCGCACGATGGTGTACGGCGTGGACTTTGACAACAAGGTGGTCAACTGCGTCGGTGTGGGTGTCGTCGGCGCGTCGGAGAAGGTCCCCGTGCACACGTTCACGGTGTCGTACGACTACCTTGTGCTCGCGCACGGTGCCCGCCCCAACACGTTCAACATTCCCGGCGTGCAGGACAAGGCTTTTTTCCTGCGTGAGGTGAACGAGGCTCGCGGCATTCGCAAGCGCCTGGTGCAAAATATCATGGCGGCGGATCTTCCGATCACAACCGTCGAGGAGACGAAGCGTCTTCTGCACTGCATCGTTGTGGGTGGTGGCCCGACGGGTATCGAGTTCGCTGCCAGCCTTGCTGAGTTCTTCCTGGAGGACGTCAAGAAGGTCAATCGCAGTCTTCTCAAGCACTGCAAGGTGACGGTGCTGGAGGCGGGCGAGGTGCTCGGCTCCTTCGACACGGCGCTGCGCAACCACGGCCTGCGTCGCCTGGATGCCCTCGGCGTCGAGGTGAAGAAGAGCGCCGTGGTCGGTGTGACGGAGAGCACCGTGCTGACCAAGGATGGCGAGACGCTGCCGTGCGGTCTGGTCGTGTGGAGCACGGGTGTCGGTCCGTCGACGCTGACCAAGGCACTCGAGTGCGACAAGACCAACCGCGGCCGCATCGCCATTGACGACCACCTCCGCGTGATGCGCGACGGCAAGCCGATCCCTGGTGTGTACGCCGGCGGTGACTGCGCGGCCAACAACGACCAGCCGCTGCCGACACTGGCGGCTGTCGCATCGCGCCACGGTATCTACCTGGGCACGGAGCTCAACAAGGTTCTCCGCGGAAACGCCGAGAAGTGCAAGCCGTTCGAATACAAGAGCCTTGGCAGCATGGTGTCCATTGGTAACCGCAGCGCGCTCGTCTCCGTGGGGCGCGAGAAGCACCTGGACCTTCACGGCCTGATTGCCCTGTACTTCTGGAAGTCCGCCTACCTCAGCATCCTCGGCTCTGTTCGCAGCAAGCTGTACGTGCTGGTGAACTGGTGCGGCAGCCAGATTTTCGGACGCGATATCACCTACATTGGTGACCTCAGCGAGGACCGCATGTATAGCCTCCTCGCGGAGAACGAAGTCTCGCGCGAGAAGAATCGCCACAAGGCGTACGAGACGCTGCGCAACATGTCCCCTGACGTGAACATCACCGCGCACACGCTCGAAGAGAGTGCGCAAAAGGGCTACATTGAGCGCAAGGCCACCCGTGATACCACTGAGGCCGCCGAGCCCGGTGCCCAGGCCGCCGAGCCCGCTGCCGAGGCTGCCAAGCCCGCTGCCGAGGCTGCCAAGCCCGCTGCCGAGGCTGCCAAGCCCGCTGCCGGGGCTGCCAAGCCCGCTGCCGAGGCTGCCAAGCCCGCTGCCGAGGCTGCCAAGCCTGCCGCGGAAGGCAAGAAGTAGCACGCATGCACACTTTGTGTTTTTTCTTTCACTCGCCCTTCACTCGTCGTGTAGGACCACACGAGTGTGTGTTTGCCCTGTCTTGCTTCTTTATTTTAAGTTTTTTTTTTGTTCTTTGAGCTTACGTTCGACTACTCTGTCGCCTCAATTCATACTGATTGTTTGTGCGACTTTTGATTCGCTTCCTTTTACCTTTCCCTTCTGCACTGTATGTCAGCAGTACACATCAGTGGTACCTACACGAAATGTCACAGCGTTTCCACGAAAAGGACCTTTCACACCACTGTTGTGCGGGACACTTTTTGTTTCTCTCCGTTTTGCTGTTGCTGGCGCTTCCCTCGCTCTTTACGGGCTTTGTATTATTGATGCGCGCACCTTTGGTGTTGCGTGTGTGCGTGTGTGAATGTTAGGGGTCGTTGGGCAGTGAGGTAGATCCGGTGAGATGCACTGAGCGAGGGAAGATGAAAGAACCAGCGTGAAGAAACGATCCGATACACTTCTTATTTACATTAATGGTTCTTACTTTTTTGATTCCAATTGCCCGAATGCAACCGGTCATCCAAAACGTTTACGTATCCGCTTTGGTTTCTTTTTTTTGTTTTGTTTTTGTGTTGACCTTTTTTTTTTCCTTTTACGTTACTCTTAGCTTGCACCTTTCTTTTCGTTTTCCTTCTTTGTGAGGGGCGAGCACGCACCTACACATCTACAGACACGTACACAGACACACCACATTATCGCTCGCGGCTTGCCCGCGCCCCGAGTGTGTGCCGACGGCGCGAGCCTCCTCATGACTTCTCGGGTTTCCACTGATTATTATTTTTTTTTTTAGCTCCGTGACTGTTTATTTTTGTTGTTGTTAAACTCATCGCCACCACCCAAGAGACGAAAAAAAAAAGGTATAACGTGATTGTTGCTGGGTTGAAATAAGGAGACGATCGCAGAACAGCGATGCATGTTGGGAACAAAAAATATATATCACCATCAATAGACAATCATGCAGAAAAGTGTGCCACGGCAACTGCGTTGTTGCCTCAACGAGGGGGGAAGGTCGTTGCTTTATCCTGACACTGCTCGCAAAGAGAGACAAGTGGGCTGTCAGCATATTCTCGTCTCTGTGTGACCGCGCCGATGTGTGTGTATATATATATACATATTGGCATCGGATTGACACCTGCACTCTCACCAAGACACTGATGGGGTTGATTTGTTGCGCCGCTGATGCATCGCCTTGTGGCACTCAGTGGCGGTCGTCTCACTTCGTACCTGCAATTAGCACTCCCTATGTTTGATCTATCATCCATCCCTACTTCTACTCCTTCGCTCCTCTCGCCTGTCCTCACCGTGTTGCCAAGAGAACAAGTGTCAACACTTGCACAACGCATTCCTGCGAGGAAACGTTAGACTGGTGCTGTGTTACTGTTATCCTCGTGCATATATTCTTTAGCATTTTCTCTTTGCTTTTACCTTATCTCTCCTTGTGTTGCTGCCGTCCTTGCTTCTCTCCCCTTTCCTTGTGTTCTTCTACATTTTTTCCACCTTTTCCAATTTTGTTTTTTCTGTTTACAATACACAACGTTTTTTGTTTTACCCCTCCCTCCTCCCCCCTCCCCTTCACCCCCTTCTCCTTCTTTCCTTTTTGTTTCTTCTTTTCGTTCGCCCTTTCTCTCTCGCTTTTCCCGTTTCCTACCTTTCTGTCTCTCCAATGAGCAAAGTGCAGCGTGAGGAGGCAGCCCGCCTTCGCGATACCATTCGTCGGCTCTCTGTACGCACGTTTCCCGCAAACACCGATGGGTTCGACTCGGAGCTAAATGAACTGAAGCAGGTTGACTTGAGGGTCAGCAGCAACCTAGATGAATTTTACACGGGTTCGCTCGGTTCGAGCATGGCAAAGAACCGTTTCGATGATGTCAAGCCGAATGAAGGCACGCTCGTGCATCTTCGCTCCGTCACGGAGCACGACGATGGTACCTATATCAACGCCAACTTTGTCGACGCGCGCGAGGCGCTGGGTGTGCCCTTTGTCTACATTGCCACGCAAGCACCCATGGCCAACACCGTGCTCGATTTTTGGCGCATGGTGTACGAAAATGACGTGGCGTTTGTTGTCATGCTCTGCTCAACGAAGGAAAACGGCAAAACCAAGAGCGAAACGTACTGGCCGGCGCCAGGAGAGGTGTACGACCTCGGGCTGCTGTCCATCACCAATGTGAGTGAAAATGTGCGGCCGGAGTCGGTGCATCGCACGCTGCTGCTGCGGACGTGCAAGGGCGACGAGAAGGAGGTGTACCACATGCAGCACATTGCCTGGCCGGACCTCGGTGTCCCCGAGACGAGTGGGCCGCTGATGGAGATGATGCAATCCATCGGGCAGTCGCCGCGGAGCATTGAGTCGCCGATCATTGTGCACTGCTCCGGCGGCGTCGGCCGCACCGGTGTGTTCATCGCCATGCACCTGGCCCTCGCCCAGTTCCAACTGGAGCGCAAGAATATTAGCATGCCGCGCATTGTGCACTTCCTCAAGATGTGCCGCACGGGCATGGTGCAGCGCAAGGACCAGTACCTCTTTCTGTACTACGCCGTGATGCGCGAGATGGACCGCATGCTCCTCTCTGCGGAGAAGGGCGTCAACTTGCTTGCGGTGCGCACCCTGCAAGGGCGGCCGGACGCCTCGCGCCAGCGCCCGTCGGCATCGGGCCACCTGTACACCACGTCCTCGTCGCGCGGTGTGCTGACGTCGCCCGAGGTGCGGCCGATGCCCGCCAAGGGCAGCAAGCACAAGTGGTCTCCCTTTAACATCTTCAAGAAGAAGAGCAAGACGTCCTCGCACGGGCTGCCGCCTGCCGAGTTCCAAAGCGGCAGCAACATGAGCGAGCGCACCAGCGTCCGCGGGGAGAGCCACCGCGCGGACAGCCATCGTGCGGACAGTCACCGCGACTGTGCGAGCGACATGGCCACCATGGAGGGCTACCTGTCGCGCGTCGGTCGCTCCGCGTCCACGTCCGTCAGCGGGTCCGTGGTGGCCTCGCCGTACACGGGGGCGGCGGTGATGCCGACCTCCGTGGACGCGTGGGGAGGTCCACGGACGCCGACAACGCTGCCGATCGCCGCCCTCGCCACCACCGGTTCGGCTGCGTCGCCCGGTTCTCCAGGCACGGCAGGCGGCTCGCCGTTGCAAGTGCGGCCGCTGCTCTCTCCCTTCCACAGGCCAGCCAGCGCCGGCAACATGGGTATGGGCAACTCGGGCAGCCGGTCCGGCTTGAGCCGCGAGATCAGCTGTGAGGCCAGTCTGGCGCCGCTCTCACCACAGATTTCGAATGCCCAAAATGCGCGCTTCGACGCCATGGGCACGTCGGCCTTCACAGCGAACTCCTTCGCGACATCGCAGCAGCAGGACCTCCACAGTGAATCTGGTGCTGCGGCTGCCCCACAGAACTCCCTGGAAGTGGAGTTGCAGCGCATGCAAAACGCGAACCGCAGCAAGCGCGCCGCCGTACCTTTTTCCGGCGTGGATTAGGGTGGCAAGGTGGTTTTTTTTTTTTTTTCTTTCCTTTTTTTTTTGTCGAAACACATTTCCCGTTGCTCGTTTGCGTGTGACATGTTGTGGCTGTTGTCGTGCAGCGTCTCCCCTCCATTTGCACTCACACACGGCCTCATTTTCTTCTGGCCCAATTGGCTTATCGAATACGTCGTCCCTGCCCTCTCCCAAGTCAGAGGGTCGGGGAAAGTTCCTAAAGAAGGGAAGAAAAAAAAAGAGCAACGAAGACGGTCGCGATGTTGTTGTCATGATTGCTTTTTTCCCCTGTCATTCGTTCTACTATGGTTTTTTTTATGCTCTCTCTCTCTTTCGATATGGAATTAATTAAACGATACAAAAGAAAAGAGCGCAAAATGAAATCTACGGCACTGTTAGTTGTCCGTTTGGCGTTCCGACACGCGCGGGCACACGCTTCTCGCATTCGGCTAATTACAGACATGTTTGTTCGCTTGCGTTTGGCGACACATCGACACACACGCGCGCACACATGTACACATTCCACTTCCATCTCCCTCTCCCTCTCTCCTTCGCCTCTCTCTCTTTTTTGTGGTGGCCACGGTCCACGAAAGCTGCACGCACCATCTTCCAGTATAACCCAAAACCCTCCCCCCTCCCTATTTTCCGCATCATGATGCTCACCAACGTCTCTCGCTCGGCGGTCCGGGTCATGAACTCGCGCAGTCGCTTCGTGTGGGCTCGCCACGCCGCGGTCCCGGCTGCCAGTGCTGCGGGCTTCCAGCGCATGACGCTCTTTACGAACGCCAAGAAGGACCACATCGCGCAGGCGGCACCCGAGAAGCCGGCCAAGAACTTTTTCGACAAGGAGGTCAAGACTGAGCAGGACATTCCGACCGGACAAGCCGTGGACCAGCAGCTGCCCTCCCACAGGCAGCTGGTTGAGGAGCTTCCGTCGGCTGCTGAGATCGAAAAGGCAATCCGCGAAGGCAAGGTCGACGCCTACAAGACCCAGGATGGGCACAAGGACGACTAGTCAACAACAAAAAAGATCCCCGCACTGGCAGTCGCCTACTATTTGCTTTGTTTTTTCTCTATTTAGTTTCTCCCCTCCCTCAACTGTGATCCCTTCACCGTACCGTGTATTTAACATGACACAAGTCGAACCGACTCCCCAATAACAACATCAAAAAAGCAAACGCGGCGGCGCGGGCTGGGGCCGTGTGCCCCTGCGCGTGGGGCCACGCCCGCCCGCGTGCCGCGCTGCCCCACGCGCCCTCCGCCCCGCCGCAGCCCCTCCCCGGCGCCGCCAGCGGACCCCCTCCGCCAGCGCGCAACACCCCCCTCCCGCCCCCGCCCACGCCCCCGCCCACGCCCCCAAATCCCCCACGCCCCCGCCTCAAACACAAACGCAGCCATAGACGGCAACAAGAAACGCAACAACAACCAATACAACCGCCATAGATGAAACAACGCAGCCTCGACAGCTTCTTGACGACTCGCCCGGCGAACCAACAGGACAGCACCTCGGTAAAGCCCCATGCTGCGGGGGGCCACGCCTTGTTCACCCAAAGACGCCCGCGCACCGGCTGCACTTGGCAGGAAGAGGAGGCGGCGGATGCCTGCATGCCCTACTCGCCGCTGCTGCACCGACCGCACGCGACGCACTGTGGGCCGCCGTGTCTCGTGCGAGCGTTTGCCGACAGAACTGCGGAGGACACGCAACTCGTCGTGCGGAGCCCTGTGTCGCCGCCTGAAATGATCAGCAGAACGGCTGTGCTCGACATTGTTCTGGACCAGCGTGAAGAATTTGCCATCTTGCTGCAAAAAACAGGCGCTTCGCTGCACCCGGTGTCGTCGTGGATGGAGGGCCAGGCAGGTGCCGTTGCTGCAAACGAGGAGCAGGGCGACGACGACAACGAGGCCATGCTGACTCTGCATTTCGACGTGATTCGTGAGCGGCGAGGGCACACTGCGAGTCGCGCCGGCGGCTTTTCATCGTTGGCGTTCTGCGGACACACACTGTTCGTCGCGGCCGCGTACGCGAGACTGCCATTCATAGATGTTTTTGATTTAGAAGACGTGGATGAGGCTGTGGCGGAGCCAGCTCACCAGTTCGACCTCTCCCGCATCGAGGGCGCGTCGTCCGTGAGTCACAGCCACGGCACGCCTCCGTGCGGTGCGGCTTTGTGTCCACTCACGGACCAAGTCTCCGTCGCCGCTCTCTCGGACGGTGCTACGGCGTGGCTTGATCGACGCAGGCGCCGACCGCACACGATGTTTCCGAATAAAACAACCAACTTGACACTGGGCCAATCTGCGCGAACCGCACCGTCTCCTCTGACTGCGATTGCAAAAGTGGGAGAGTGCATGTTCATGACAGGTGCGTTGAGTGGCGCACTGAAGCTGTGGGACATTCGCAAATCTCAGACAGCGATCGCGGAGATGCACCTCGGCGCGGAGGTGGGCAGCCTCTCTCCCGTTCCCGCCTCGAGCATGGGTCACCACTGTTGTGGTGCGCAGGCAACGTGGGTGAACACGCGGAATGGACAACTCGTTCTACTGTCAACTGGGCCAACGGGAATGGAGGCAATCGCCTCTGTCCACACGGAGGACACATCGCGTTCTGCCACAAATGTCAACATGGGGGCACCGAAGGCGGTTTACTGTGAAGCCATGAACCTTCTGCTCTATCCGCACTTTGCCAAAAATGCGCTGCTAATCTGCAACGGCCGCGTGACACCAAATCTCGACTCTTACCGTGAAACTGCGGCTGCCGGGCTCGAGTCGTCGTCAGACACAGACAGCACCGAATTGCCGTATGCTGACGATGACACCGCGCATGAGGTCGCGCGGTCTGCGCCACATTTTACAAGCGCTCTGCGGCTGTACAACAAGGCAGAAAGGGGCACCAGCTCACATGCTGCTCCGGCCGCTTGTTTTACCAGCGCTGGCACAGCGTCCATGTCACTGCGAGGAACACTGCAATTTCCCGCAGAATTCACAGTGGCAGCATGTACCCCGGTGGAGAGGCTGGATACGATTCTCATTGGTGATGCCTACGGGAACATACGCCGCTGCCTACCATAGGGAAGGCAGACATTTATCTTGCGCGCCGACGGAGCCGTTTGCCTGAATTATTCTTTCGAAGCGCACCCTATCCTTTCTCCGCAACTTTTTTTTCCATGCCTCTGTGCGCTGTCACTTTCTCGCCATATCACACGTGATGGCCAACCATGGGCACCAGCAACAAACAAATAAAAAAATGCAAATCAGCGTGTGTTGTGACTCCCAAAGCGAAGCGAGAGCTCGGTTTGAGGGAGTGATGGACTGCAATACTAGAGCTTCCCGTTTTGTGTTTCTCATTTGTACAAACACTGGGAAGCCAACGGGGGAGGCACACCACAATAACTCCCTGTCATCTTCATTCAACACCTTTTCTTCTCTCTACTCCAACTTCGATCTGACGCATGGCCCACTTATTTGTGACTGTTATCGTTTCGCCATCTTCTCTGCACAAACAGTGCCTCAGCCCTCTTGTCCCGTTGTTTAAGTCTCTCACCGCAACGTGTTTTTACTTGCCATCTCTTTTCCTGTTTCCAATTGGCAATTCCTTGCACAAGAGCGCTTCCTTTTGTTCTTTTTTTTTTTTTCAAACTTCCCCCGCGCTCATTTGCCCGTCTTCGTCCGCAAAGAAGATGCTCCGCCTTTCCTGCGCGCGTCGCAACATGGGTCTGGGTGACCAGTACGTGAAGAAGGTGTTCGACTCTGTTGCCTCCAAGTACGACTTCATGAACGACGTGCTCTCCCTTGGCGTGCATCGCCTGTGGAAGAAGCACTTTGTGGAGGACTGTGTTCAACCCGTTTCAGGTGCCCGGTACCTCGACGTCGCCGGCGGCACTGGCGATATCGCCTTCAAAATCATGGACATCTGCCGCGCTCAGGACAACAAGGTTGGCGTTGTCCCCACCGATGATGGTACCAAAATCATCGTGTGCGACATCAACGAAAATATGCTCGCAGAGGGACAGAAGCGTGCCGAGCGCGAGGGCTACTTTGGCATTGACTGGGTCTGCGCCAACGGCGAGAAGCTGCCATTTGAGGACACCTCCTTTGACAGCTACACTGTGTCGTTCGGCATTCGCAACTTCAGCGATCGCCCGGCAGCGCTTCGCGAGGCTTTTCGCGTGCTCAAGGTGGGCGGCGTGCTGAACGTGCTGGAGTTTAGCAAGGTCACCTGCCCCCTCCTCAGCGTGCCTTACGATGTTTGGTCCTACGGTGTGATGCCGCAGGCTGGCCGTGCGTTTGGTGACCAGGAGAGCTACCAGTACCTTGTCGACAGTATTCGCGCGTTCCCCGACCAGGACACTTTTGCTCAGGTGATCCGCGAGGCCGGCTTTGGCTACGTGCGCTACGAAAACCTCACCGGTGGCATTGCCTGCATTCACACCGCCGTGAAGACCACCCCTATGGCCGTCAAGCCGGAGAAGTCGGACATTCCGGAGCCGAAGAAGGAAATTGCCACCGAGGAGGAAAAGCCGGCGGCGATCTAAGGAGCGTCAGCGTCTGTATCTTGCGTGATCTTTTTTTTTTGTTTCTTTCCGACTGGCCCTAGGATCACCGGTTCTCCCCCTTTTTTTTCTTGTGTGTGCGTGTGCATTGTTGGTGTGGCTAAGTGTGGCGGCTTCCCTCTCCTGTGTTTTGTGGGTATGTGCGGTTTGTTTTCTTGGCCCCCCTCCGTCAAGATTTGGGCAACTAGTCGAATACAGACAGCTTGCGGCACGTGGTTGTGTAGTGTACTCGATTTCGGTGGCGCCCCCCTTTTTTCTCCGTTTTCGTCCACTGCAGTGCGAGGTCGTAGTGCCGCCTGCTCTCCCTCTCACCGCAACTCACTCAACCGCCATTCTGTCAAGGGGTCACTGATTGGGAGAGCTTGAAGGCATCTATGTTAGTCACAGGGATACCGGCTAAAGCTGGCCCGCCCTACACAATATCGTCAAACAAATGGAATGAAATGTAATGGAATGAACAGCGCACAGTGACGTGGAACCTACGTGTCCTGACAACCACGGTGTCGATGGCAGTGACCCTTGTTTCTTTCAACACCGCGTGCCCGTGCCGTGATGTCTCCAGAGTGCTTTCAGAGCACGGTACATTGTTGCATCGTATCCAGTTTACACCACAACGTGCCTTTTGCTTCCACCTGCCCACGAGCGCCTGCCCATCTGTACTGCGTCGCTCCTTCTCATCTCCTTTCTCCCCTCCTGTCTTTCCTCCCACTCCTCACATCTGCGTGCATTTCGACTGTTACCCGCATGAGAAGCACTTGAAGCAGAGAGCACACCACTACGTGTAGCGGCTACTTCTTCAACTAGTTTGGTTTGTATTTTCACGCACGCGCGCACACACACACGCACGCACGTACGTGAGTGTCATCTTTCTTTTAGCTTGTTTGCTCGTTTTTTTTTTGTTTTTCTACTGCTCAAGTGTGCGTGCGCAGCTCACACTTAAAGACCATAGATTGTGACACCTCCGAGGCGGTGCTCATACTGTCGTTTTTTTTTTTTTTTAGCTTTCGTGTTGCGATTCCGTCGCGCACGCATACATCCATATATACATACATACGCTTTTTTTCTACTTTTTTTTTTGCATACACAAGTCAAAAACTGGTGAAAGGCTGAGTTTGCAGCCCTTTCCTTGGCGTTGAAGCTGTCGTTATTTTGGTGGTATTTCACTCTCCCCCATCGCGGCCAACGAAAATATGACCACTGCATTCACACCACCGAAGGCGTTCGTGTCCATGCCGCGGGACGTCTCTCAGACGCCGGCGATCGTGCGTCTGGGCAGCTCCGCCCCAACACCCCTCATTCAGAAGTGCACGCTGGCGCAAGAGGTGGACGACGATCACCCGCTCGAGCACATGAGGGTGACCTTTGAAGACGAAGGCCTGACGCTCGTGACCACGGGCCTCCTCGGCAAGGGTGGCTTCGGCAAGGTCTTCGCCGCCGAGTCGAACTCGGGAGAGCAGTACGCGCTGAAGGTGTCGGCGAAGCGGATGAGTGACAGCGATTGGAAACGCCTCAAGGAGGAGGTGACCCTGATGAACCACCTTTCGCGCCACAGGAACATTGTCAAGTTCTATGGCGCGGGCCGCGACGAGGAGCGCGCGTACGTGCTAATGGAGCTGTGCGCCGCCAAGTCGCTCCACGACGTTATTGCGCTGCGCAGCCTGAGTGTGGAAGAGATCCTGTGGATTGGGCACGCGGTTGTGGACACGATTGGCTTTGTCCACGCCAACGGGTGCATTCATCGCGACTTGAAGCCGCAGAATCTTCTCTTTGATTTTGATGGGAATGTCAAAATCACAGACTTTGGCCTGTCTAGCCGCATTTCCGACTCGCAACCGCGCAAGACGGTCGCCGGCACGGCCATGTACATGGCCCCAGAAATGGCTGAAGAGGTCTACAAGCGCCTCACCAAGGTCAGCGACACCACCTCGCTCAGTTACGGACAGGAGGTCGACACGTGGAGCATCGGCGTCGTCCTCTACGTGCTCCTTACCCGAATGAACCCGTACCTGGACGCCATTGAGAAGTCGGGCATGGACCAGCTCAACAAGGAGAAGAAGCAGCTGACTCTTTTCAAGTCCGTTGCCAAGGCCAGGTGGAGCTGGCCTCGCGGCTTCCACGGCGACGAGGAGCTGTGCACGCTTGTCGAGAGCATTCTGCACACCGACCCGAAGGAGCGTGCCACGCTGCAGGAGGTCCTCGACAACCCCGTCTGGAATCGCCGTCCTCTCGTCTGCCCAATTTCGTTGCGCCAGAAGCTGGGCGTGCTCGAGGCCGCGGCCATTGCGCAGCCACTGAACCCGCTCGCAGGCAACGTGCCCACCGCTGGTGGGAAGCGCGGGAGCTACGGCAACCCGTACCAGGAAGCACTGCTGCGTCTCGAGGACTCTGAGCAGAAGGGCCGGTCGCAGCTCATGCTGGCGTACAAGGAGACGTTCGCGGTCATGGCGGCTGTGTTCGCCCTGGCCCGCGCCGAGGCGGATGCGCGGGTGGCCCTGGAGGAGAGCGAAGCGAAGGAGCGGGTCTCCTTGCGCAACCAGGAGTGGATGCGCATGTCCGGCAGCGGCGGCGGTCGCACGAGTGGCCGGCGTGGCGGCAGTGTGTCTCTCGTCTCTGACCGCGACAGCCCGAGGCAGCAGCAGCGGCGCGCGCCGTCCGGTCATCGCATGGCCACGCGCTCGTCGGTGCGCAGCGGCGATAGCATGCTCATGGAGGCGATCGAGAGCGGTGATATGGTGCGCGCGAGCCCTGACCAGTACGCGATGGTTTACCCCGGGCGCGGCTCCAGCACGCGCTGGAACCTGCGCCAGGTCGTGTCGCTTCCACGCGAGTTCACCACGGAGATTGAGCAGGAGTTCCGCTGCATGAACAACCACGTCATGACCAAGCTCACATCGATGCCGCACGGCTACAACGGCTTTGACTGCAACGTCTGCGACCGCGCTATCCTGCGCATCACCGCTGAGAAGCCCGCGTTCCGCTGCTACAAGTGTGACTACGACATTTGCATGAAGTGCGCGTACTCGGGGAAGTTCAAGGACGTCAACTTTGTGTGTGTCACGTGCACGAAGAAGTTCACATCGGCCGCGAAGTTGCAGTCTCACTCGCTGAACTGCCGCGGCCCAAGCGAGAGCCCCTCCCCGCGTCGGTCCTCTCGGATGAACACGATGGTGTGGGAGTCGCAAACCAAGCGCCACAGCTTGCTGGAGGTGTCCCTGCCGGACTCACCGTCGTCCGAGGAGCAGCGCCCGACGAACGCGCCGTCTCAAGGCCGCACGCGTCGCAGCTCCGTCGGCCGCGCCACGTACAACCGCACTTCCAAGGGCGGCCCGATCGACGTTGGCAGCGACAACGACAGCCCGCACAACCCACGGCAGATGGTGAACACGCACCAGGACGCGGAGTTCCCCGACCTGGCCGCCGCAAAGCGCTCAGCAACGACGACCGCCGGCCGCCGACGCAGCCAGCGACGCTCACCGTCGTCACCGGACACCAGCAGCCTGTCGCTGGACATCCCCTCCCCTGTGAATGTCTCCAAGCGCGCGCAGCAGGATCGTGTGCAGCCACGCAGCTCGGTCGACCTGCAGGAGTTCATTCGCGACATTGAGAACGCACAACCGCAGAAGAAGGCGCGCACCGAGACCGATCCGGTGTCCCTCTCCCCGCTGTCTGGCGTGGACGCCGCGCGCAACGACCAAGGGGCGATCATCGGCATCGCGGCCCGCCGCCGGGCTGAGAGCATCGAGCCCAGCACCGGTGCGGAGCGCGATGCTGGCGTCATTACCATCCGTGCCGACAACGCAGAGCGGCCGACGGAGATGCGACGGCAGCCGAACATTCCACGTAGCGTGTCCTCTTCGCGATCGGGCGGCGGCGGCGGTAGCGCCTCGGGCTCGCCAAAAACAGCGAAGAAGGTGGCAGCAGCAGACCTGCCTATTGTGGGACAGAAGCCCGCGCCGACCGCCGACCAGCCGCGCGCGCCGTCGTCCAGCGGACTGTACGTCCACGGCGGCCCACCGCTGCCCATGAAGGGCCCTGGGGCGGGCCGTGCTGCCTTCAACAAGCCGGCTGCCATTCCACCCAAGAACTTTGCGATGATGCGGCCGTCTGCGCAGTCCATGACCAATGCGATGACTGTCGCCGCGCCTGGCCGCGGACCCACGCCATCCAGGGTTAACCACCCGCTCACACAAACGGGCGGTGCCTTCCTGGCGCTGCCCAAGAGCGAGAACAACCGACAGCAGTTCGTCGACGATTTCTTGAGCGGCGGCTGGGTGCGCTTCTACACCTTCGCCAGCGAGGACACAGTCATCATGTACTACTGCCTGCAGCCGGGCCGGTACGGGGCGATGTTCCCCACCGAGGCGGGCGTGGGCACGGCGGTGCTGGACATTTACTCGAAGCTCGTCCTGTACGTGCCCTGCATGAACAATGAGAGCACCAACCGTAGTCAACCGCACCCGCACGTGCAGACCTTCTACGAAGAGGAGGCGCGCATTCTGACCCTCAGCGAGGCGCAGCGGTACCTCGGCGGCGTCCTCAAGGGCATCACCGGCTTCGTCGACGAGATCTCCCGCCTGCGCGCGGAGGGCTTGACCCCCGCCGCGGCCCACGCGGCCTACATTCACCATCGCAGCCTGACCTCAGTCCCGCGCGACACCAAGTTTGTGTACATCCGCAAGGTGTTCCCAGACCCGTCCGGGACGTTCACCCTGTTCCGCCTGTCGAACCTCCGCTCTCAGGTCGTGTGCAACGCCATGGTAGACATCCGCTGGCAGAGTGACCGCCGGCACAATGTGGGCCAGAAGTACTACGTGCACGCCGATGGCACCGCAGAGCCGTTCATTGTGGACCAAACGGGCATTCTCTCACAGGTGGAGATTGTACTGATCAATAGCTTTCGCCGATAGATAGGCCACCACACCGTGACCTAGCATGAAAACAACGAGAGTGCTTACGAAGTGAAAGAACGAGAAATAAGTGACAGAGGGAACGCAAGCGTCAAAAAACAACTGACGTCGCACCTTGGTGTACACTGTTATCCAGGTGAGAACGCTGCGGCGAGATTAAAACAACAACAGCAGCAACCACAGCACGCACAGATAAAGATTTGAAAAAAAAAAAAGAGAAACGTGCACGCCATACATATATATGACGAGCCTCACATAGTTTGAGTGTGGAAACGAGTAGCAACAGAGCGAGGACGTGTCTTTTTTTTTTCCTCTCTCTCGTTCCTCCACGTATGTTTTCTTTTTTTATTAGAAGCTACACTACTTTTCTTTTTTTTTTGGCTCGGCCCTGCCGCCAAACTTGTGCCTTTTCCCGTTTGTTCTTCTTCTTACGCGATCCTTCTCCGTACTTTCCTGTGACAGCACGGGCACCCCATTTAGAAGTGTTGACATCGAAAGCGGACGTTTTCACATGCGCCACGGTCACACACACACACACACACGCGCACACGTTGAGAACATTGGGACAATATCCCTTCCTTCTCGTTTTCTTTTCGATTTTCCTTGCCCATTTTTCCCCCTCCGTGGCACAATAGACAGACAAAATACTCAAAACCAGCAACATGAACAAAAACCAATAAAACCGCGAAATGCGCTGGACCTCGAAACGACGTGCAGGCCCCAACGAATCCGTAAAGCCCAATAGCGCTGCGGTCATCTGTGAATTCACCCAGGTGTCACGCCGATCCACACCTCCTCGGTTTTGTGTGCGCCAAACGGAGTTCGGGAGAGACACAATCCCCTCTGACTACCTTCTTGTGGGACCAGGCGCATCTCGTGAGCGGCGCTGTCCCCACAACGAACAGTCTGATGTCTTTTTTTTTTTCTCTTTTGCACAGCTGTGGTCTCCCTGAACAGTGCAGCTAATTTGCTTTCTCCCTCCCCTCCGATTTTGGTTAACATCACTGTGTTCTCCACCTTCCTTCCTCCCTCTCTTCCCTCTCCACATCTGATTTTTTTTATTTACCCTCAGTTTTTTTCTCTTTAAATACACGTGTACATATAGGTCATTCACAACAGGCCAACCAAGACATTGTATTGTGGTTGCCCGCAAATAATAACCAAACAAAAAAAAAAGAAATAGGTGAAAGTCACTCTTCTCCTTCTTTTTTTTCCCCAAGCCCTCCTCACCCTCTCTCTCCCTCTCATTGATATACATCCACACATCCTCCGCTTTCTCAATGGCCCCCAAGAAGCGCTCCGCGTCCAAGGCAAAGAAGAGTGTCACGGATGATCAGGCGGTGACAAACACTGCTGCACTCGAGCAGCAGAAGGAACGCCTGCGCAACGAAGAATTCGAGCTCCGCCAGCGCCTCTACGAGGAGGAGAAACGCATTCTGGACGAGTGCTACATTCGCGAGATGGAGACCCGCTTTGCCATTGCCGAGCAGTCTCGGAAGAGGGCGTACGACCAGCGCGAGAAGGACATGGAGGACATGATTCGCCAGCGCGACCACGACGTGCACGAGCTGCAGGTGTCCGCCGCCACGCTCGAGCAGAAGCAGAAGATGCTGGAGGGCTCCAACGAGTCTCTCGAGCGTCGTGTTGAGATGCTCAACGCGGAGCTCAAGCTGGCCGGCGACAAGCGCGTCGAGGCCGAGACGCTGATGGAGACACAGGACCGCCACCACCGCGAGGTCATGAGCGACCTGGAGAAGCAGTACGACGCGGTGCAGGCCTCTCTGCGTGCCGTCCAAGCCGACCGCTCCGATGTGCAGCGCAAGCTGGATGCCCTCAACGAGGAGCACACGGCCTTGTCACAGCGGGTGGAGAAGTCCCGCGATCTCGTCAAGCTGCGCTCTGCTCTCTCGGGCACCGCCGCCGAGAGCGAGGACCACCCTGTTGTGGATGAGACCGCCTACGACGACCAAACCATGGCTCTCTTGCGTCAGCTGGAGCAGGAGAACACGACGCTGCAGGCCAAGGTGTCTGGCCTGAACGACGACCTGGAGCGCAAGAAGAACGACGAGGAGAAGGCGCGCATGCTTGTGAACGTCGTCAATGGCCAGCTCAACGGCCTGCGCGACGAGAACAAGCGTATTCACTCCACTGCGCAGAGCCGCGAGTCCGAGTTGACCGCGCTGAAGCGCGTCATGGAGGCCGACCGCGAACGGTTCGTGAAGGAGCGCGAGGACTACGAGTCCACGGCATCCGACGCCGCGGTGAAGCTGCACCAGCTCCAGCTCGAGGTGGATGTCTACCGAAAGCAAGTGGACACGCTCGCGAGCCGACTGGATACGCTGCAGAAGGACCACAGCGCTGTGCAGGGCGACCACACCGAGTACGTGGCGCGCGCTACACGCCGCGAGCAGGAGGACTTCCAAACCGCCGTCACCATGAAGGCCGAAATTGAGAAGCAGAAGGCGGACCTGGCCGAGCTCCTGTCGCAGAAGACTAGTGCTGTCGAGGAGCTGGCAAATCAAAAACTCATCAACCGCGCTGAACAGGAGAGCTTCAAGCGCCGCATCACATCCCTCGAGGAGGCGTTGAGGAAGAAGGACGCCGACGCGCACGAGGTGACGACGGTGCTGCGCACGGAGATCGACAAGCTGCTCCACGAGCGCACGCTGATTCAGACGACCCTCGAGACGGAGCGGGAGCTGTTCACGGCGGAGCGTGACGCACTGCGCGAAGACCGCAACCTACTGCGCGCCGAGCTCGACGAGACCACCGCACTGGCCGTCGAGACCGAGCGTGATCTGACCCAGGCACTCGCCCACATTACCGCCAGGCATGACGCCAAGACGGAGGAGCTCAGCCGCCTCGTGGATCAGTGGGAGAAGAAGGAGGAGGCCCTCCAGTCCCTCACCATCAGCCTGCGCACTGAGCGCGAGAGCCTTCTGCAGAAGGTGAGCGACCTGCAGATCGCTGGCGTGCGGATGCAAAACGAGCACAAGGAGAAGACGGAGAAGCTGGAGACGGAGTTCAAGGAGTTCCGCTGGCGCACGACGCAGGAGCGCGTGGCCGTGGAGGATGACAAGAAGGCCGAGAAGGACCGTGCCAACTTTGCCGAGCGCAACGTGAAGCGCCTCCTCGAGCAGATCCACGAGAAGGACGACAGCGCCACCATGACGCGTCTCAAGCATTCCGATGCCGTCAAGGCCCTCAAGTTGGAGCTGGACGACACGCAAAGCGAGCTGGCTATTGCGAAGCGCACGATTCAACGCCTGGAGGTGGCCATTGGCGACCAATCCGGCTTTGTGCAGCTCACCGAGTACAACGAGAAGATCAAGCGTGAGCTTGAGAAGCAGCGCTACCGCAACACCGAGCTGAACGACACCGTCGCCACGCTCCGCTCCGAGCAGTCCATCATGGCTGGCTATGGCATGCAGAAGCTGACGGAGGAGAACGAGCGCCTTTCTCGTCGCGTCACGCAGCAGCAGCACCTTCTCGAACTCACTACCCCCCTGTTTCTAGAGCTGCGCTCCATGGCAGAGCGCAATAGCATGCCCGCCAGTCTGCGCGAGTCGCTGTCCAACTACGACACCGAGGCCTCGCACGCGGCGACCTCCCACCACGACGACGCGGTGTCGCTGACCAAGACGCTGCCTGCCGTCAAGGCACCTGCACCGCCCGCCGCCCAGCGCGACAGCACCAGCAAGACCACCGCTGCCCTGCGCAAGCTCATCTCCATGGTGCCCGCGGCGGCTGACGGCACGAACGCCTCCATGCCGACGGCTGCAGCCCCTGTTGCGCAACCCCTCCCAACCATTTAGTGCCAATCCAAACGGAAAAAAAAATATGATCGCACAGACACACACGCACACAGGCGAGCAAAAAAATAAATAAATGAGAAAAGAGCAGTTCGGTAATACCATTCAAAGACGTGGATGCATGTCTTAAAGTCCCCTTGCATTTTTTTTTCATCTCTCTGTCAGAGAGCTGCCATGGACATTCCGTTGTGTCAGCACTGCTTGGTTGGAGTTAAGGCACAAGAGCGCACAGTGCGCATCCCTTGCCATAAGCGCCGGTGATGAAAGCACGTTCACTTTTTGCGCGTGTCCCCCATTCCGTTTGTATATCCTGTTTTTTCTTCTTCTTGCGTGATTCTTTTTTTTCCCCGTGCGTGTTTCTCTGTTTTCAAGTAAGTGGCGACTCCTCTTTTTTTGTTTTTCTTGAACGCTTTCCAATTCTCTCCCATTTGTTCTCGTTCTCCTTTTCCACTGTACTAGACCCACCTACTGGAACCGTACGAACTGTTGGACACGAATCAGGCCGCGCGTCATCGCCGTGCTCTTGTGGCACAAGAGTGAATACGCCCGCCATGACCTGCCTCGTCTGTCTCGGACTCATATGTAATCAATGAACGTCAGTATCACTTTTCTTTTTCGGATGTTTTTTTTGGGGGCCAGCACTTTTGTTTCCCCCTCTCCCTTGTACGATCTACGTTTTCCCGCGTCCACTTTTCCTTGTTCTTTTCTCTTTTTTTCCTTTCTACTCCCCCACCCCCAATCCTTGATGCACACAAGTCTACACCTGTACGCCTGCATCGAAAAAACAACAACACCCATAAAAAGAAAAAAAAAGTAACCAAACGAGAAGGAAGACGGTTTGGCGGTTGCCAATGAGGTCATGCCGCCAGCGTCACAAGACAGCAACACCAGCCAACGCGCCGTGTCGCTGTAGACTGTGGTGGCTTGGTGAAGTTCGCTGGCCCACGCTGTGAGCGCCGCGATTTGCGAAGGAGGGCTCTCCGCTGAGCTGAGGTGGGCTTCGCCCACATTGATTCCTTCGTCATCCAGGTGCGCACATGCACACAACAGTAGGTGATGCCCGTAGAGAGGCAGAAACACTCTTACCACCTGCCTCCCCATCAAATACCCGTTCTACCCCCCCCCCCCCCCCTTCTCATTTCTCTCTCTCGCTCTTCTGTTGCCCCGCCACCACAACGGCGACCACCACCACCACCACCACCACCACAAAATCGTGATGATCACATCTTACTCACAAAAGTGCAGGTACGACGAGTTCAACGTGTAAACAGTTCTTTGTCATCACACGTGTTTCGTGCGGTCACACGTGTTTCGTGCGGTTTAAGTGGGCACTTTCCACTTTTTTTTTCCGTCCGTGGAGACCTCAATTCCAGCATGGCCGATGGCATGTCTTGCAGCGCCTCGCCAGTGTTCTTGGAGGAGTGCTTTCCTCTTGACCAGCCGCCGGCAAGCTCCACGGAGTGCATCAGCTTCAGCTGTCACAATGTGTTGCAGGTCTGCTCTCGGTGGATTGTCTACCTGTACCTGAGCAACTCACTGAATGGACCCGGCACTGAGATCGTCCCCCGCCACCATCCGCTTTGCCACTTCAGTGACCGGGACTCGTCTGAGCTCGTTGTGGGTGCCAAGTGGAGCAGCACGTTGGTGCCCGAGGTCCGGTACCCCGCTGAAAGCCGTCTGTGTGTCATGACTACCTCCACGCTCCTCATTTACCGTGTCACGCGGCACGGCCATACACGCATCGAGGTCAGCCACGGAATTGGCCTCGGCACCCCGCACGTCTACCGCAGGGCACAGCGAAGGCAAGCTGGGGCCACTGGCTCGCCGTCCAAGGCGACGCCGCCACCGCCACCGGAGGCCTCTCCATCGCCGCCTTCACCAGCGGAGACGCGCGGCGCCAAACGCAAGCGGGCCCCGCCACCGACTCCGCCGCGCCGCGGCCGTCCGCGCACACGAACAGCGGCCGCGCTGTGCGACTCGCCGTCGTCACCGGAGACTGCACAGTCGGAGCCGGACGCCGCTGCGGAAGAGGCGGAGGAGATGTCTAACCAGACGTCGACGGATGAGCAGCTTGACGCGGAGTTGACGACAGCCACCTCGACGGAGTACGTGGTGCTCGACGCGGTGTGGTTGCCAGATGACGTCCTGGTCGTGTTGACCACCGCGGGCCTTCACATCCTGCCCTTTGCCGATGACTCGGCCGACGAGAGCGAGCCGGTGGTGCGGTGTCTGGACGCGCCGACGCACGCGTTTGCGGACGATCTTCTCGGTCTGCAGCTGGCCCCACCCAGCTGTGTGTCGACGGTGCGGACATCACCGCTGCTCCTGTCGAGCGGAGACGCCAACCACCCATTCCTTACGCACCTCGTCGTCGTAACGAGCGCTTTTGTGAGCCGCGTCTTTCTTGTGGACCGGGAGCGCGCGGCACTTGTTCATTACGTCGAAACACCGTTGATAAACTCGGTCCCGTCGTGCGTCTCCGCGTTGGTCGACACAGCGGCATCAGACAAGGTGGTCGATGTGACACTGCTCATTTCGTGCCCCACAAACACGATCTGTGGCACTTTTCCCATGACACGACCTCCCGCGAAACGCCGCACCGCCACGTCGGGTGCGCAGGAGGCTGATCCGACTGCGTCGCCGTTCACGCTGCGCCATCGGTACGACTTTCCCGCGAACGCCGGGGACGACCCCTATCTCCGCGGCTTCCAGGTGGTGCCGGTGACATCGTCGGCCGCGACAATGTCCGCCACCAACGCGGCTCCGTTCCTGGTCTTCGCTGTGGCACAGAGGGCCTTCTACGGACTGCTGCTGACGAACCCGGTGCCGTCTACGCTGTTCCGCTGCCCCTCTCTTGTCACGCTGGATGCGGTGCCGTCGTCGAGTGCGGTGGCCGTGTGCGGCCTCACGGTGCACCCCAGCACCACCCTCGCCATTGCGCTTCTCCACACGGGCTACATTGCGTACCCAGCGCTGCATCTCTTGCCCCTCTCTGGCAGCGACCCCCAGAGCCCGCTCCACCGTCAGCTCAGCCTCACGGGTGCCTTTGACGGCATCCTCGACAGGTACCCGGACATGGAGGTGCGCAGCGCGGCGAACTGCAACAACTTGTACGCGCAGTGGCTGTGGCAGCATCAACAGGACGTGCGCTTCTTCACCTGGGAGCCGCTCTTCACCCTCAGCACCGCGTGCACCACCCTGCACAGCGACGCTGACGGCCGCAAGTACTTGTCGAACAAGAAGACGTTCCTGCGTGAGCTTTCCACGCTCACCGCCTCAACGCCGACCCCGCACGAGCCGCTTTGGCCGGCGGCGTGCGTGCTGCGCGACCAGTACCGCCGACTCCGTGAGACCTGGGGTGTGAAGCTGTTTTTGCGCTGGCCCGCCCCGGCTGGCGCGACGGACACGCAGCCCACGCGCGCGACGCGCAGCGGTGAGAGCCATTGGTGGTACCTGCTTCTGCAGCTCTGGCGACAGCATCCGTGGGACCCCAGCGCCATGGCAGAGCTGACGCTCGCCAACGCTGTGCGGGTGCTCGCGGCAGCCACACACTACGCCCGCACGTCGCTCCGCCCGGACGAAGCCATACGCGACCTCGAGGACCGCTGCGCACCCTCAGCGTCTACCCTCAGCGTGGAGGCGGCGCTGTGCTTTGTGCAGCTCTACGTGCAGGAGGTGCAGGACTGCCTGTCGGCCACCACCCTCGCCCACGCAGCCGACGACGCGCAGCCGCTGCTCCGCGCGAGTGCCTACACAAGGGCCGCGAGCCCTGACAGCCCGCACCGCACCGCACGTCGGAGCGCCACACCTCTCCTGCTGCCATGGGCGGCCACGCAGACGTGGCGTGACACCCTCCAGACCTTTCTCAACGGCATTGATGGGTCTGCCATCAGAGCAAAGACCAACACGCGCGTTCGCTCCATGGCGGACATGACCACCGTCCGCTTTCCGTGCTCCGTCTGCGATGCGCCGAGTGTGGCGACGTTCAACGTGACATTCCGATGCCCGTCCGTGCACCCGCCGTGCAACGCTGACCCTGATGCGGCACAGGCACCACCGGAGACCCACGTGACGCTGTTTTCAGGCACCACTTTCAGTCCGCTCTCCTTGTTTTGCGAGGACAGTGTGCTGACGCGCTGTCTGGGCTGTGGATTTGCAGACTACGCGACCGGACCGCTATGCCGCCTCTGCGGCGGCCTTCTCCTGTGATGCCGTGCACAACAACGAAACGATGAGAAATGAAAAAAAAAATAAAAAAATAAAAAAAAATACTACACGGAGGACCGAACTCAACCATGTCAACAAGGAAAAGGTATGTTGGACCCAGGCACAATGAACCACGTCTCGGCATCTGGCAAGATCAGTTCCTTTTTTTTTTTTTGGTGTGACGCACCACCGAGTACCCTCTGCGGATCACTATGCTCCCTCGCGGCAACGGCCACTGGTGCCATTCCACCTGCGCCTTTTCAGCGAATCGTCGCGTTGCCTACTCTCACGAAGGACATCACGAAGAATTGTCGCCCACGCTACTGCGTGTTTCCCTCCCTATCTCTGTCTCTTCCTTCTGCACTTCTGCTCTTCTGCTCTTCTGCTCTTCTGCTCTTCTATTCCTTTTATTCTTTTACCCGAGCTCTGTCCCTCGAGCAGCCCCCCCATCGCCAGCACAGCAACAACAACCGCACTGAGGCTGCTACCCACAGTACCCAAGAAGAGCACAAAGAAAGCAAAATGCCTCCGTTTCGTGTCTTTGGCTCGCCGTACACGCTTGCTCTGCACCAGCACGTGACGTACCTGCGGCTTAAGCAGCTGCCATTCAAGGTGTACTGCACGAGCTTCACCACGACGCTGCTGTACTCCTTCTACTACAAGGCGCGCAACGCCTTCTGCACCGTCACCCCGAGCGGCGAGTCCGCGCTGCAGCTGTGGCAGCTCGTGGAACTGGCGGAGATGGACGAGGACCTGAAGGGCACCATCGCCGACAGTGCGCACCTCTCAGACATCCAGTACGCACCGCACGGGCCATCCTCATCATCGGGTCCGTCGGCGGTCGCGGCGAGTGGGGCCTCCGCTGAATCCGACACGGGCGTTGCCGCGGCGACACAGCGGATACTGGTGGACAAGAGCACGCACCCGAAGCTGCACCTCGCACAGTGGGTAACGGTCGTGTACGCGTGCTGGTGGCTCGCCAAGACGGGCGCCATGTACCGCTGGGTACTCGGCGACGGACTCGACATTGTGGAGGGCTACGTGCGCTACTTTTTCTTCACCGTTGGCGGCGTCGGGCCGGCGCGGACGATCGCGCCAAAGTTCCGCCAGGGCATGCAGAAGCTCACGGCGGTGATGGGGATTTCGCAGGAAACGGCCCCTTTCATGGACGAGCACTTCCGACGCATGTGCGCTGCGCTCGAGCTCCACTTCCAGCAGCACCCTGACTGGCTCTTCTTGCTCGGCACACCGCACCCGACGCTGGCGGATGTCACGCTTGGCTCGGCCTTCTCGGCGTTTTTCCTCATGGACGACCCGCCGGCCGCCACCATCTCCGAGCTCTACCCGCACCTGCTCGATTACGCCGAGCGCGTCACAGGGTGGCGCGGCGCCGTCTTTACGGACTCGAGGCCGCCAGATGCGTCTGCCTCCACCACGACGGCGTCGACACCGGACACGCCTGACGGCGCAGGTAACCCCGTAGGCGACTCGGCGAGCGAGGACTACCCCGACACTGTGCCGGAGTCGTTGGCGCCTTTCTTCGAGGTCGTGACGGAGGTGTTTCCGTTCTTGATGTCGCAATGCGCGGCATTCAACGCGTACATGTCGAGTGACGCCATCCAGCAGCTCAAGCGGGAGCCGTTGGAGGGAAAGTGGAAGGGCTGCCACGGCTACTTGTTCCCGCAGCTCACCAACATCAAGTCGCTCATGATCATCGACAATACCGTGCTGACGGTGCAGGCCCGCGCGCAGGATTTGGAGATCGCCTTCATGGCCTCCCGGGAGGTGTCGGACGACACGCTCACCGACTTTGGTCGCACCCTCGCGGACCACACCACGGAGCCGGCGCCAGAGCCCGAGCCGAGTGCGGCCCGCGTGACCCACCCCGTGACGTCCGCGCCGCCTCCCGCGGACTCGCCGACGCCGAACACGCCTTCCCCTCTCCATGAATCACCGCTCGCCGTGACACCCGTGGCGCCAGACACCCGGCTCTCCGAAGCATCTGCGGAGGAGGACATGGAGCCGATTGAGCGGCGGGACCTGCCCACCGCGGATCGATGGCGTCATGACCCGCGTCGTGCCGCCGAGCTGGAGGCTGAGGACGCGGACTACTACCGCGCCTTCACCAGCCGGGGCTCCCGCAGCTACTCGGCCATGACGCAGAACCGCGCCTCCATTGTCACACCAGGCCGCACCGCCGGACGGGCTCACGAGGGCCTCGTGGCCACACCGGGCGTGTCCGTTCTCGACCGCTTAGAAGCGCTGCGTCTGATGCTCGGCAAGATGCAAAGCCCGCAGTACACCGTGACGTCCTTGTACCAGGGCCGCAAGATGTTCGTCGCTGCCATCCCAGAGTACGAGGTCGACAAGGTTCGCCGCAAGGGGAGCTCTCCCCAGTCGCGAGACGGCGAGCAGACTGCCACACATTGACTGGACTCGCTGTCCATATTGACGTCGTCACAAATTGCCCCATCAAATGAGGAAACACACACAAAAAACAACAACAACAACAACACCACCAGAGGACAACACCATCATCAGAGGCACAGAGGGACAGAGGAGGTTAATTCTGGGTTGCAACGACCGCCGGGTACTTTTTGTTCCCGCACAGTGACGTACCTATGCTGTCATTTTCTTGTGTCCGGGCTGGGTGACTGCACTGGTGGTTTCATGCCAACATGTTGCGAACCACCCGATGCCTGAGTCTTGCAACATACACACGTAGCTCTCTCTCTCTCTCTCTCTCTCTCTCTCTTTCTCTACTCATGTCCTTTTCCCTCTCCTCTCTCTCCTCATTTCCTTCCGCTTCTTGCCTTGCTCGGATAGTCCGCCAAGCATGCTGTCCCTCACGCGCACGCTGTGCGTCACAAAAAATGTGTCCAAGTACCGCACGAAGCTGAGGCAGCGATTTCGCAACCCGTCCTCGCTGGCCGTCCGACAGACCAAGGCGAAGCGCACGGAGACGATTGAGGAGGTGCTGCGCCATCGCCGCATCGCGCCCAGCAACCACTCGGCCTACCACTACGTTGAGCAGCGCCTGTACTCGCGCGGATCGCGCCTGGACCGCGAGGGTGCGAAGCTGAACACGACGTACGCACTGCAGGGCCTCGGCGACTTGGAGCCGCTGCGCAATAGCAAAAGCTTTGGCTTCTCCGAGAGGGAGGCACTCAAGTACGACAACCCGCATCAGGCCGCCAAGTACGAGGCACCGCCCGTGCCCTTCACGCCCCTCGCCGCCCGCAAGCTGGCGGAGGGCAAAATGTGGCCCGCCGCACCCGAGCCGAGCGGCATGCTCAGCAAGGAGGTGCCCCTCCTCCGGCACCGCACGAACATGTCGCCGTCCGCGCAGGCCTTCTCCGACAAGATCGCCTACCACCTGCGTCGTTCCTTCAAGGCGTGCCCGGCGCACATTGGCGAGAACATTGACTTTGCGCAGCTGATCATCCAAGAGGTGATCGCGTCGCGGCGCTCCAAGGAGGTCTACATTGTCTGGAACACCGTGGACCCGGAGAGCCGCTTTGCGATCGAGCCGCAGCTCTTTCGCCTGAACCACTGGGTGCAGAGGCTCATCATGCGCAACATCAAGACCCGCCCCAACATCCCCCACATCAACTGGATCTACGACGGCGACCGCATCGAGCGGGAGATGCCGCGCGAGCTGAAGACGGAGCTGAAGGAGATGATGGGCGAGATGTCCACCTCGATGGAGGACCGCGTCAAGTACCTGAAGGAGCTGGACACGGTCAACCAGCGCATGAAAGACATCCCGTGGTTCATGCCGTACCTGTGGAACAAGGAAGAAAAGGCGACCAAGACGCGGCGGATGCGCAGCGACTTGGAGGAGTACGAGCGGCGTCGCGCCGACGCTAAGGCCACCGACCGGGCCTACGCGGACGCCTCGAGCAGTCGGCGCAGCGTGGCGCCGCAAACTAGCCCGCCACCGTCGTACATGCGTTAGCTCAGGAGATTTCTTCCCCCTCCCTCACCGACTACCTTTTGTGTCTTTTTTTCCTCGGCTCAAGGCCATACACAGGCACGTTGTCTTCACAGTAACCCTCACATTCGTTTTGTGTCCACTGGGACTGTAAACAATTTGGAGTAAAACACCCAAAAGGAAATACGTAAAGCATCTTGGGAAAGTAAAAGAAAGCAACATCAAAGAGAAACCACCGTCTCGTTGTTGTCCGCTTTACTCGACTGCACGCCGTTTTTCCCTTTCTTTTACACACTACTATTGATTGGCGCTCCACCGTAGTCGACTTGCCCTTCATTCCCTCAAATGTATCCCCCACCCTATGTCACTTCTCCCTGCACCGTCTCACCCGTCATTCTGCTTTTAGTTTTCTGTCTTCGTCGACTACTTATTTTTCTTTTCTTTTCGTCTGTTTTTTTTTTTGACTCTGCCTCTCTCTCTCTCTTGTCCTCTGTCCTGGCCAGAGAACCGCTTTTCTTGTTTCCCACGAATGCGTGATGACCACAAAGACACCAGCACACCCCTTGAACCCTTCGTCGGTGCCTTTTCTGACAGAGGCGGGGGATCCTATCCGCCTCACCTTCCATGGCGACAAGCGGCAATCGTGGACCAGTGAGCCGAGCATTTCGGCCACGCGCATGTTCATGAGCGCGGCCGGGGCGGCGCTGCGCACGTCCATCGACTCCGCGACCATGCAGTCCGTCAGCAGCGACGGCGTCACGCAATCTTCGATGAGCCCACGCGAACACACCGCCGCGGGCTCGCGTGTTCCGTCTAGGCCGTCGAGTGGCACCGCAGCGGTCCGCGTCGGGCGTCACGTGTTTATGCAGTCGGGCCTCACGCGAAGCCGCACGCGACCCAAGTACCCGGTGCCGCCCTCGCGGCGCTCTCCGTCTAGCGTGATGCCTGCGCCGACTAGTGGCCGGCATGACCCGTCGAGGGCTGGGCCGCGCATGCCGCTGGCCAACCGCACCACCCCATGCGTGGCGACGCTGCGCGAGGGCCAGCGGCAGCCGCGGCTGTCCTCGTACACACCAAGGTCCACGCAGCCGGCCTCGCCGCTCGCCGGGGTGCGCGACCGACTACGCGCGCGTGTAGCCGCGCTCCGGCAAGGCCAGTCCTTGCCCCCTGCGCACGACAGCGCCACCGTCGCACGGCCACACGCGTTTCTGCGTTTCCTCGGCGCTGCCGCCGTGAACGATGCGCCGCTCAAGTCCTTCTTGCCTTGCGCGGCTGTGAGTGACGGCGTCGTGCACCTCTCCACCGTCGACGGCTGTCGGCTGCGCGTTGACTTTGACGACAAGGACTCCGTGCCCCCGACCATGGCGGCCGCGCTCGCGCCGCTGCAGCGTCGCCAAGGACTCGCCGCGGCCGGCGCAGACGGCGTGTCGGTTGTGCTGACCGTGCTAGACGACCCGATGCGGGGGATGCTGCGACCGGCTGTCCCACGCGCGGCTTCCCCACCCAAGCCGCTCTCACCAAGACGGCCGGCGGATGCCACCGTAGTGCACCGATCTCAGACCCATCCGCCGCACCCGCCAGCCGATACGGACAGTGTGGACACGTACGGCGCTCCCATGTGGGGCCCTGTCGACCACGTCTTGCGCCTCACGCCGCCGTCTGCGCCGGTCAGCAACGTGTCCCTCGTGCACCAGGAGCTGCACGGGCACTACTCGACGGCACTCGATTCGGACATGCTGGCCGGTGGCACCCCCACCGCGCTGTACCCGCCGTCCAACCTCCTCACCTCACCACCGCCGCCGCGCATCGCACCGATGGCCGCGACGGGGCTACCGGGCGACATGGCGACCGCCCTCCTGAGCCTCTCCACCGTCAGCGGGGCTGGCAGCTGTGGTAGCAGTGCCCCTCCGCACACCCCAGCGGCGGCCGCCGTGGTTGTCGAAGGCTGGAAGCGGTACAGCTCGATGGCGGCCCTCTACATTGCCCTGGCGACGGTGAAGGGCTGCCACCTCGCGAGTCTGCCGTTCGCGTCGGTTCAGCTGGTCTCGCAGCGGGCACTTCTGTCGGAGGCGGTGCGGATGGAGATGCGGCTGGCCAGCACGGTGGCGGGGGCGAGCGGGGCGGCGTCGCTCGCGTTGCGGCGTGCAAAGCTGGCCCAACGCCTCACCGCCACGGCTGGCGAGGACTGGCTCCCCGTCGCCGTGGAGCTGCCTATCGCCCGCAAGGGCACACTTAACGGCGTGGCGCTCTCCGGCCGGCCCCCGTCGATGCAGTCCACCCCGTTCTCTGACGCGGAGGTCTTCCAGCTGTTCTACCTGCAGCTCGTCCTGCGCAAGTTTTACGACGCTCGCTTTCCGCACCTGATTGAGACCAACGCCGAGGTGGCGGGCGTCGATCCCGGCGAGACCACGTGGTGGACACGCACCGACCACATCGGCGTCGGCGAGCGCGTGGCGGAGGGGATTGCCTTTGAGCACCCGAGCGACCCAACGCGCTGCCTGTACTTCCCACCGTTCACCAACGCCCTCGTGTTGCTTGGCCTGGAGCAGGCGGTGCTGCCCATGTACGCCACCGCCGAAGAACTGCAGCGCACCTCGCGCCTGCCCCTGGCGGGCTCCTCGCCGGATGTGCTGTGCACGGGCCGAACCGGCCACCGCGCGGTGCGCTGGGCGTGGACACAGGACATCAACTCCCCCATGGCCGCGACGTACAGCCTCGAGGGGCTGTTTGAGCAGTTTGCCGACGCCTACGGTTGCACACAACGCGACCTGCGCCGTGCGGGCGTGTCTCCGCTGATGTACCACTGCAGTGAAGAGGCCATCACAGCACCGCTTCAGCAGCGCTTTGTCGACCTCTCCCGCTTCTTTGTGCCTGCTGAATTGCGCCGGCCGTACCGCGACGACCACGAGGCCGCGGAGGACACCCTCGTGCTGGCGGCCGCCACGATCACCAACAGCTCCTTCACCCCTGTCACTGTGCTCCACACGGTGACGGATGCTATTTCCGCGCGCACCGACGAGGCGATCGACAATGCGTCGATCTTTTCCGTAGTCAACGTGCCGGCATCGGCCACCGTCGCGCTCGATGCGACAGGCTCCTGTTTGCCTCCCTTGACACGCCCACAGAGTCCTACGCCGAGCTTCGGCACCGAGGTGCTGACTGGCACCGTGCGCGCGGAGGATGTGCTGCCGATGAGTCCCTTCACGAAGCAGGAGAGCCTCGTCACGCGGTGGCGCCACTACATTCAAACGGGCTTCGTTGCCATCTTCGACGGCCTCACACTCGGCATCGAGCTGGAGGGCTTCATTGGCAAAGGAGGCAGCGGCCTCGTCTACAAGGGCGTCTACGGTCGCAGCCGCCTGCCCGTGGCGGTGAAGGTGTTCGTCATCCCGGATGGCATGTCGCACGAGGACTACGTGCACGAGTCGCTCACCGACGTCTCCTTCTACGTCCTGCTGAACCAGCTCGACGATTTTGGCATCTGCAACGCCGGACGCGCTCACGACTTCATCGTCAGCGCCGTGCCGCCGAAGGGGCTTCCTGAGGCAGACGCGGACACGGCCCGACGCGGCGCGGACGCGCGCACCACGCGTCTCTGCTACCTTGTCACCGACCTCATGGACGGCACGCTCGGCCGCTTTGTGCGCGAGGACGAGGACGACTACGACCCCTGCTATGACACCCTTGTCAACACCCCGCTGCGTGACGTGGAGCTCTTCCAGTTTCTGTTTCTGCAGCTGGCGTGCAAGAGCCTGTTTGACTGGCGCGTACTCGACCTCATGCTAAACGGTCAGCTACGCGGCGACAACTTGGGCTACCGCTTCCCCACGGCGCGGGAGTCTGAGGCGGACGCGGCACGCGGCGCGTACGACGGCTTTCTCCTCACCTACCAGACGTCCCCCGAGACGGAGGTGCGGTACCTGCGCTTCCCCATGACACTTGACGCGGCCGACCCCACGCAGGTCGCGCACGGAGCACTGCGGTTCATCTTCTTCATCGACCTTGGGCAGGGCATGCAACCGAACGTCGCGGAGCTGACCAAGAACAAGTTCATTGGCGAAACGGTCGTGGACTCGTGCGTGCAGGATGACGGCTTTGGCCGCTACTGGCCCCCTGACGAGCTCTACTGCCGCTACGTGGAGGTGGTGGGTGAGCACGCACAGCAAGTCACCGAGTGGGGATCGCAGGTGCGGCTCCACAGCCAGGACGACGCAATCACAGCGCTCAAGGAGCTGTTTGAACTCTACGCGCCAACATACGGCTGCGAGGCCCCGACGGCAGAGGAGCGCGCGCGCTATCTGCAGCTGAACTGGTCTCCGTCATCTGTGGCTGAGCTGAAGAAGGCGTATGTGTACCGCCCCGGCGTTTGAAAAAAAAAACAAAAAAACAACAACAACGCGACAACAAAAGCAAAGAGGAAGAACAGGTGTCCTTCAAAAAGAACAACGGCACACCTGCGACAACAGCACGCAACCAAAAGGACAAGAAGCCGCACAACGACTAGCTGCAACTGCTGCTTCCGCTCTGCCTCCCATGTGTATACTTCAAGTAGAGCATTCACCGTATTTTTCACTCTCTTTTTTCTTTTTTTCTTCCGTTTTTTCTTTTTTACAGACAACTAGAGTTTTTTCTTCTTTTCGTTCACTCCTAGACTCATGACTTTGTACTCTATTCGTGCCTCGTCCCTTTATCTTTTCCTCAATTCTGTCTTTCTTTTCCACCACACTTGGCGTTTGGAGCTTGAAAACGGCCACGCTTGACACTGTACTTTTTTCTTTTTTCTTTTTTTCTTTTGGGGACGAGTTAACGGCGTGGTAGTTGTTCATGAAACTGTAAAAGTATTACTTTAGCCCCCTCGGGCATGACAAGGACAAGCAACCACTCAAAAACGAAACTCTCACACTCGCAGCGTCCCTTGCGCGCATGACGCACTGGCAACCAAAGAGGTGTCCAAACCGGTGCATGGTAGCACCGCAAGTGACCCGAGTGACGCAAAAACAAGGAAAGCCAGCGAGGTCTCACTGTAGCGACGCATATGTTACGCGTCGTTATGAACGTGTTCTCCACATAGCATAGTATTTGTCAACCCACATCTTTGTCTTTCTGCACTCACTTCTTTTTTGATATTCATCCCCACTGAAAAACAACAACAACAACAACAACAACAACAACAACAACAACAACAACAATAACAATGCTCACACAAATCAGTCGCACAGCAACCAGACACACAAACACCCAACTTGCTCACTCTCAGAGACCCAAAGCCGTCGCCATGTCTGACCAGGATTACTACGAAGACCCGGCGACGAAGCGGTTGACGCAGGATGAGATGCAGAAGAGCGTAGACCGACTCAGCCGCAACACGCGCCAGCAGCCTGTGCTGAAGCCGACCGCGGAGACGAAGAAGATTACACAGGCACAGCTGGACGCGCGCATCAAGCACCTCTACGACGACTCGCTCGCACGCCGCCAGCGTGAGAGGGAGGAGGTGGCCCAGCAGATGGACCGCGAAGTCCAGAAGGACACGCTCATAACGACCTCCAAAATTAGCCGCGCGGATGAGGACGCACTCGTGAAGCACCTGTACGACGACACGCTTCAGCAGAAGGAGCAGAACATGCAGACCATGTACAACGACGAGCGCGCCCGCGATGTGCGCACGACGAAGACCATGAAGAAGTCCGAGCAGGGAGAGGTTGTGGACCGCCTTTACCGCGGTGGCATGGAGAAAGAGCGCGAACGGCGCATTAAGCTCTATGAGCAGTACGTCGTGAATCGTCGCACCCCACCGGCACAGCGCACTCCAGCCGAACTCGCCGCGTCTGCCGACAAGATGACCAAGGGCGAGGGTGTCGGCACGTAATGGCCCTGTCTGATGGTATGTCCTTCCTCATCTACCGACATTCCTTGCGTGAAAATCGTAGATTGGAAACCGTCCGTTGTCGTGTCCCACACGTGGGCATGTGTACATGTAAACTATTTGCGATACTGATGTTGTTACCTTTTTGTTCCCCCTCTCCCGTTTTGTGTCCCTCTCGGTTGACTCGCGACTTTCACCGAGAAAATGCACGCAAATAGACACGAACAAAAATAAATGAACAAAGGCGTGACTCTCTCCTTTAGAGTGCCTCAGGTGCAGAGGGCTGATTCTGTCACCGTTGCACAGTCCCCTTTGACAGTGCAATGAACGTGACCCACATGTGGGCATGATAGTGAACACGCGATGCTCTGTTTAAAGAGAGTGCATGACATTTCGAGAGGACGGCCATGGCACGCGCTGACCAGGACGCCGAAACGTGGTCATGCTCGGGATGGCACGTGTCGCTTTTGACCCTTCCTCCCTCTGAATACTTGAAAAAACAAACATGACCACCACGTAGACCCTAATTATCACTTACCTTTTCTTCTTCTCTGCCCCGATTCATTTGCTGATACTTTTCTGCCCTCTCTTTTTTTTTTTTTTTTTTTTTGGTGTTGCTCTACTCGCACAGTGACAGAAACCGTTACATCGACGAAATTGGTCTGGTCTGTGTGGAGATTTTGTTTTCGTTTCTCCACATTTTTTTTTCTTCGCGCGCCTGTGGTATCGTTGCTCTCATACACACACACACACACACACACACTTGGCTGCGATGAGTCGTGAGGGGTCGCTCGTCACGCTGGGTGACGTCGTGGCGTGGCTTCGTGCCAATCGGTTTGGGCTGACGGCCCTCGAGCTGTACGAGGAGCTTTCGACCCGCGGCATCTGCCAGGACACCGCGAACGATGACGCGGACGCGGCACAATACCGCGAACTGCTTTCTGTGGCTGAGCTCAGCCTTCCACACGCACCACCAATCTCATCTTCGCCTTTGTCGCCATCGCCGCCTGCCGAGCGCGATGCGCGAAGTCTTTTCCCCGCCTCCCCCGCTACGAGTGCCAGCAACGTCGACCCGGAGCTGGCCAGCTCCATCGTGCGTGCACTCGGTTGGTACCGCCAACAGCACTCAGCGCAGGAGCTTTCGGCCCTCATGGCTGAGCACGGCTTCTTACCCGCCTCTGGAGACGGTGACAGCGCCGTCGTGGCCGCACCGACGCCGCTGGAGGAAACACGCGCGAGTCTGCGCGAGATGACCCGGCGCTGGCAGTCGGCTGAGCAGCAGCACAAGTCACTGCTCGTCTTGCTCGCGCAATCGCTGCCGACGCTCGTCTCCTCGATTGACCCCATGCACCGGGACTCACTCTTGCCCCTGCTCCACGTCGTGGCCGTCAACGGCAGCACGAGCAGCACGCGCGACTCCGCCCGGCACCAAATGCTGACACTGTTCAAGCGGCCAAACACGCTGCAGAGAGCCGAGATTGCGCGCGCGTGGCTGCAGGTGGCGCAGGCGGCGCCGTCACCGCGTGCACTGCAACAGGAGATCATTCCCCAGCTGTACGGCCTCGCCAACGACCCCAAGTGGGAGCGCCGCGTGCTGGGCTTGGACTGCGCAGCGGCCCTTGCCCCGCTGCTGGCGACGCTTCCGAACGCGCGCCACCAGCTCACCCAAGGCCTTCTGCAGCCGCTCAGCGAGGACGAGACCTCCGCCGTGCGCAAGGAGGTGCCCCTCTGTCTGGGGGAGCTGTGGGGTGCGGCGTGTGTGTCCGCCAACACGTCACCGCCGCCTGCGCCGTCCATCGCGGAGAGCGACGCCGCCACCACGACGGGGCCCCTCGGCACTCCTGATCAGTTCACGTACGCTCTGGAGCTCACCATCCATCTTTCTATCGACTCGGTCAGCAACACGGTGCGCCACGCCGCACAGACGCAGTTGCGAGAGGTGATGTTCCCCCTCTGTCTCCAGCTGCATCGTCTTGTCAGCGTGTGCATTCCGCTCCTCTTGTCGTTCCTGGCGGACGAGCTGACACCGCTCTGTGCCACGGAGACCGGCTCTGCGAGCAGCGCAGCCGCGTTGAGTGCGCGCGAGGGACTCTCCACCCAGGCCGCGGCCTCGTTGCACCTGCGGAACAGCATCGCGCTGCTCAACCTCATCCGCGGTGCCCTGCGCTGCCTGGAGGAGGAAATCGCGAACGTGCGTGAGCGGGCCCCGGCGGAGGTGGCAGACAGCGTGATGCGCGGTCTGTGCCGCGTCTATCTGAGCGATACGTTGCCCTCGGCCTACTCGCTTCTCCCACTGTGCCTCAACGACGCGACAGCCGGCCCCAGGTCGCTTTCCGCGGCCTCGAACCTGCTCTCGGAGCCGCTCTCCGCACCGTCCTCGCACACGCGCGCCTCACTGCTCGCGTCGCTGGCGCTTGTCATGGCGAGTGTGGCCCCGATATTGGACGAGGAGTGGTGGCGCGGCATCCAGCATTTTCTCTGCGCGTCTGTCCATCTCGAGCGTCGCGAGGACGTCGCCGTCACTGGCCGCTCGGCGCCAGAGACCCCCTGTGCTGTGCCGCTCACCACCACCACCACCACCACCACCACCACGGACGAGTCGGTGAGCCACCGTCGCTGCCGTCTGTTGTTCTTCTACGCCTATTTGATTCGCGTCTGTGGCGAGGGCAGCGAGACCGGCTCCGCCCCCGCCACGGCCCCCGCGTCCACCGTCAAGTCCTCCGTGGTGCCGTCCACGTCAGGCGGCGTCCAACAGCCACAAGTGTGCCAGGAGGCCGTGGAGCTCATTCTGCACACATTCCCCGGCACCAACGCACGGCTGGCCAACGAGAGCCTCGACATGTGTGCGCGGTGCATCGCCGTGCTGGGTCTGTCGGCCCTCGACGACCCGCATGTGCCCGTCGGCATCACGACGCTGCTGTGGGCGTGTGCGAACGGCACGTCCACCGCTGTTCGCTCACAGGCCGTCACGCTCATCTCGCGCACCTGCCACCACCTCCACAACGACGAGGTGAAGGTCAGCTTGATTTGCCCGCCGCTGCTAGCGCTGATCAGGGACGACGCCTACGTGGTGCAGGAGGCCGCTGTGCGCTGCCTGTTCCGCGTCGGCTCCTTCCTGCCTGGGACGGCGGCACAGGAAAAGGCTCTCCAGCCCGTGATGGACGTGGTGCAGGCGGCGGGCTGCACCTCGGACCTCACCGTGTCCTTCCTCCAGTACGTGGAGGAGCTGGTGAAGGAGATGCCGTCTGAGCCGCGCGAGAACCAGCTGTACCTCGTCCTCTGCGTGCTCATGGACCAGCTTGCGGACCAGCAAACAAGGCGTGCCACCGACAGGAAGCGCTCCGGCACCTCCACCCCGGCAAGCTTCGTCTCCTCGATGCCCGGTCTCTCCACCGACGACTTGCAGGAGCAAGAACGGTGGGAGACCGCTATGTTGGCTCTGCAGTCGCTGCTCAGCAACGTGCTGCACTGTGCGGTCATCTCGCCACACTTGGTGAGCAAATTCCTCCTGCCCGGAATCAAGCACCTCAGCAGCGAGCCGGTGCAGCGGGCGTGCTCATCGACGCTGCGCTCACGCTGGGGCCGTCTCGATAAGGCATACGACCTGTTCATGGAGAATAGCCGGAGCCCCGGCGCGGTGGCGGCACAGAACGCCACGAATCTCCTCAACCGTGTCCGCGATGAGTTCAAGAAGCACTTTTGAGCAGCACAAGAAACACCCAGAACAACAACAACGAACAAGAGAAGAAAAAAACATGACAGTGGATAGGCAAGGAAATAGTGAGATGATCTGTCTGAGTACCTGTTCTTCTTCCCTCCTCCCCCTCTCTTTTGCCTCCATATCGCTGGTACTACACTTTTGCTCTTTTTTCCCCCTTTTCTCGCCTCCGCCCCGTGTTATCCATCTTTAAACAACAAGGACAACCCATATTTTGCGAAACCTGCTTGCATTTCCACTTTGCCAGTTCTTCGACTTGGCCTGACTCTGCTTTCTCTCTCTTGAAAGACCTCTCGCTTTCCTTGTGCTGACACTTCTTTTTCTGCACCAAATGAGTGCAACACCATGCCACACTCCATTTCCACAATCGCAGTAGCTTCTTGTCATTTTTCTGAACTCTCCTTACCCACTGTTTCTCCGCCCTTTCGCATCAAACCGTGCGTGCACGACCGACCCCCCCCCCCTCAAAAAGGTGAAGCATCCTACCATTAAAACGCATAGATAACGCATAGAAGCACACCATTTGTGGCGCCACTCTTGTCCACACACGCTCATGCATAGTTCGCAGCGTGCACTGTGAGTAAAAACCTTCTCTCTTTTTTTTCTTTTTCGGCTCACATAGTTGACCTATAGACCACAGCACGGACGTTGTGTTGAACAGAGGCACTCGCGAGATGTTCTTGATTAGTTGGAACGTTGCTGGATGGTCTGCGACTAGTGCGGCCATTCGCGAAAGCTACGGCTCTGTGGAGGCCTTCTTCCACTTGACAGGCGCAGACGTGATATGCATCCAGGAGTGCAAAGGAACATGGACCAAGCTGGAGGCCTCGCCGGTGGAGATGGGGGCTGCCGATCCGCCAGTCAGCAAGCGCCGCAAAGTACCGCCGCTCGTCCTCGCAGATGGCGAACCGGCCGTGCCGCTGGCCGGGGCCTCGCCAACCGGCACAGCCGCGTCCCCCGGTGGCGTGGCGGGCTGGGAGTCTTTCTGGGCACTGAGTGGTAAGGCACACCGCGGCTTTAACGGTGTCGTGACGTTTGTGAAGAAGGGCCTGACGCACGCGTGCGACAATCGTCCCTTCGACGAGGACGACTTCAACGACGAGGGCCGCGTCGTCGTGACGCACCACAGCCGGTTCACGCTGGTCAACGTGTACGTGCCCAACGCCCGCGGCGGGAGTCGCTCCGACTACAAGAAGAGCTTCCTGGCCGCGTTGCGGCAAACCGTGCTACCGCGGCTGCGGCGCGAGGGCGGGAAGCCCGTGGTGCTGGTCGGCGATCTCAACTGCACGTACCGCGCCGAGGACGCGCACTGGACCTTTCGTCGTCTGCACCTCCCGCGCCTCCTGGCGCTTCGGGCGTTGGCGCGGACGCAGCTCTCGGACAAGGACTGGCAGGCGCAGTTCCCCCACTTGCCGAAGCCCGCGCTGGAGCGCGTGATCAACCTGACCGTGAACACGCTCTGCGCCTCTCTCCTGCACGACGACACGGGCGACGCGAGTGTGCTGGCCTCGTCGCCCGTCGCGCTCGACGCGGCCAACAGCGGTGCCGATGGGGCCATCGGCTCGCCGTCCTGTGCCTTATCGGCGCTGCGCCGCAGTGTGGAGGATGCGGGCAAGACGCGGCGGCAGCTCTTGTACAGCACCGAGTCTGCTCTGACCTCTCTCGAGACGCTCATCGACGCCGGCCTGCTCAGCGTGCATGCGGCGGATATGACCAAGTCGTTTCCGCTGAGCCACAATGAGGAGCTCTTTGCCGTGGTGCAACACGCCGCCATCGCCCCCCACGGGGATGAAAGCATCGAGTTCCTCGGCCGCCTGCTGCAGGTGCCCATCACCATGTCCGTCACGCCGGACTTTGTGCGCGGAGAGCTGCTGCTACCATCGGAGGGGGAGGGTCTTGACCGAGCCTCCACCATGCGCATGTGGGACACATTTCTGCTCGCCGACGGTGACGACGCGGTGTCGAGTGCACTGCCCTACTGTCCGTGTCCTTTCACCGTCTGGGACCAGTCGAAAAACCGGCGTCTCACGAACGAAGGCTCGCGCATCGACTTCATTCTCGTGGACGATGACTTGACGCCGCTTGTTGTCAGACGCGGTCTCTCGGAGAACAACACCGGCCCTGCGCGCAAGGCCACGACGGCAAGCCCCGCATCGCCAGTGTCGTGCGACGATGACTTTTTCGGTGAGCTGCGAGGAAAGCCAATGGAGGACGGTGTGTACCGCGCCATGGGCGGTGGGGCCTACGCCTGCGCGTCGTACGATGGGACCGGCATTCCACCGCTGGCCGACTCCGCGCGTGCGGTGCCGTTTCGTGGTCTTCCGTCCACTGGGCTGTTCGTCACGCCCCCTCAGCTCAGCGATCACGCCGGCGTCTGCGTGCGCTTCGCAGAGAAGGACCAGAGCGGGCAACGCTTCGTGCTGACCGAGCGAACGGGTAAGCTCGTTGAGCGGAGTGGCAAGTGCATGTACCGTCCTCCCATGGGACTCCAGTCCTTCTTTCAGCGGAAGGACACGGCTCAAAAAGCAACCGAGGCATCATGCACTTCAGACGCACTGCCTGAACCACCGCGCAAGGTTCCGCGCACGGCGGAGTGTAGCGTCACCACGAACTCTCAGCGCCAAAACGACGTGGTGGAGATATCGAGCGGCGATGACTGAAAAGAACAACAACAACCCATATCCACGACACACAACAGCTCAGAAAACAACAAGCCCCAACAACGACTTTTGGCATGAGTGTGCCAGAACAAGAGGCACAAGAAGAACAAAACATGACAACTGCACAACAGACACATTCACTTGCCGCCCNGCCCCCCCCCCCCCCCCTCCTCCACACACACACACACACACACACACACACACACACACACGTTCCTCTCCCTCCCCAACAATTCTGCACCTTCCTCTTATTCCCTTTGTACTGCAGTGTCTTTCATCGTTTAATAACTTGTCGTCGCTGTTGTGGTTGCTTGTGGGTGTCCGTTTGTTTGTTTCTCTCTCTTTCTACCTATCCGTCTGTGCGTTCTGCTCCACCTTTTTCAAGCAGACACACACACACACACACACTCACCTACTTATCTCCGTCACTCTCTCCTTTTCTCCATAGGATGAACCTGGAAAACGCGCGCGAGTACATTGCCTCTGCGGGCAGCGCGCTGACCAAGGCTACGTCGTTTGTGTCGGGTGATGCTCAATTCTTCACAACGGCGCCGAAGATGGACGACCTGCGTGTCTCCCTTGCGTCGGCCTCGGTGCACGAGAAGCGTGACGCGATGAAGCGCATCACCGCGCAGATGTGCCGCGGCGTGGACATGCGCCACATGTTTCCCGACGTGGTCAAGAACATTCACGTGCCGTCGATTGAGCTGCGCAAGCTGATCTACCTGTACGTGGTCAACTACGCCGAGGAATGCCCGGATGAGGCGTTGCTTTCCATTTCTGCCTTTCAAAAGGACTTGGTCGACCCGAGCATGCACGTACGCTCTCTCGCGCTGCGCATGCTGTGCTCGATCCGGATTCCCGCCATTCACCCCGCGGTGATGGTGGCGGTCCGCAAGTGTGCCTCCGACACCGCAGCGCTCGTGCGCAAGACAGCCGCGATTGGGCTCTATCAAATGTTTGTGATTTGCCGCGCTGAGTCCGACCGTGCCAGCATGCACGCGCTCCTGGCGAAGCTCATGGCCGACGACCACCCCGACGTGGCCGGTGCGGCTGCCATGGCGTTCAGCCGTATTTGCCCAGGCACGCTAGAGCTGGTGCACCCCGTTTATCGCCACTGGTGCCGCGTCGTCTCCGCCTGCGAGGAGACGGCTCAGGTGATGATTCTCCGAATTCTTCTTCGCTACGCGCGCACCCAATTTTGCGACCCGTGTGGTCCCTCCCAGGAGGAGCGTGGCCAAGGCACGGCGAGCTCGTCTGCGACATCGTCGTCCGCCACCGACTCGTCCTTTTTCGGCGACTCGAGCAAAGGGCGTGGTGCCGCGGCCGACGCTCACGCGCGCGCGACAGCGTCTCTGCACCCCGACCACGTGCTGCTTCTCAACACTGTGAAGCCGTTGCTCCTGAGCCTGAACAAGGCGGTGGTGATTGCGGCGTGCGCGATTCTGGTGCACTGCGGCACCCCCGCCCACGTGGACCTCTGTGTGGCGCCTCTCCTGCGCCTGCACATGTGCTCCAAGGACGGCCAAAACGTGATTCTCCACGTCATCTACTCGCTGCTCCTGAAGCGGCCGCAGGCGTTTGTTCCGTTTGCCAAGGCGTTCTACCTGCTCCCCAACGACGGCCCCGAGGTGCGGCAGCTGAAGCTGCAGGTGCTTTCTCACGTGGTGACGTCGGACAACATGTCCGAAATCGCCCAGGAGTACCGCACCTATGTGCGCAGCTACGAGGTGGAGGCCGTCGTCGAGGCGATCCGTGGAGTCGGTGTGACGGCCATCCGCAACGCTGCCTTCTACACGTACGCGATCCGCATTCTGCCGCCGCTCTTCTCGCACGTGTCATCACAGGTGGTGTCGGAGTCGGTGAGCGTGCTGCGACTCCTCGTGATGCAGGGCAAGGACTCGATTCAGACCACACGGCTGATTGTGCGCTTGATGCAGGATGCTGTGCAGGGCCGCATCGCGTCCGCACACGCCCTTGCCACCGTTCTGTGGCTGGTCGGCGAGAAGATGGACACGCACGCTTCCATGGCCACCGCGGCCCCCGACCTGTTTCGCGTGTACGTCAAGACGTTTGCCACAGAGACGGCGGACGTCAAGCGCGAGGTGCTCTACCTCGGCTGCCGCATCTGGGTGAGGCTCGAGGGCACGAGCGAGCTGGCGCTGCGGTTCAAGGCGCTCTATATGCACGTTCTGGAGCTGGCGCGATTTGATGACGACTACGCGATCCGCGAGGAGGCCCGCGTCCTGGCCGCTGGCGTCGACCGACAGGGCGCGGCCTTCGCCGCTCTCAAGGCGACGTTGCTCGGCGACATCCCACTCCCCCACGCAACCGATCCGTTTGCGGAGCGCGACCAGTTCGAGCTCGGCACGCTCTCGCACCTGTGTGGCCGGCCCGTGCTGGGCTACCGCCCCCTTCCTTCGTGGCCGACCGTCATGCCCGATCCGTCCACGCGAGCTGTGCGCTCCGTCGCCGCCAGCATCCACGCCAAGGCTGCCGCCCGCGGGGGCGACTCCTCGACGGACTCCGACCGCAGCGGCAGCGACGACGGCGACGATGAGGAGGACTTCTACGGCAGCCGCAGTGCATCGAGCGGTGAGGAGGCGTCCAGCGATGCCGAGACGCAGGAGGACGGCTCCACGGCCAGCCGCACCAGTGCCTCCACTGGGACCACGAGTGACACTGGCTCCGACTCGGAGGACGATGCGCACGCCCCATCCGCACCGCGCACGGCGAACAGTGGTCTTCCGCAGTTTGTCATCAAGCGCGTTCAGCCCACCACCACCACCACCACCGCCACCGCTGTTGACGAATCGGAGGCCGCCACTGACGTTTCTGAGGAATCAGGCGCGCCGCCGAGTGAGTCCGAGGGCCCCGAGATGGCAGCACAAGATGGCGAAGAGGGGCCAGTGGAACACGCGGGTGTGGAGCCTACAGTGACGGCCACGGAGGAGGAGGAGCTGTAGTGGGTTGCGGCTCAGCCGTGTTGAGCGTCCTTGCGTATCCAACTTCCGCACATGATGACGGACAACGTTGTGCTTCCGCACTTTCTGTGCTTTTTTTTTTAAGTGTGTGCTTACTTTTCCCTACGAAACATCGCAATCAACAGAACTAGACTCGCCGACAGGCACTCCATTGCAGAGAGTGAGTTTTTCGTCTTTCCCCCCTCTACTTCTCGCCTTGAGTAAGCCCGCGGTCTTCCTTAGCGAAAAACAAAAAAAAAAAAGCGAGAAGGCTCAATTAACTTCACGAAGCGCGCACTACGCTCCTTGGCGCTGTGCCGCACTCACGGACTCAGTTGAGTTTAGCTTTTCTTCTCCGATGCATGCCCCTTTTGGTGCTGCCATAGGACTCTCCTTGCGACTGTTTGCACGTGCCGGATCATTGGCTTCTGCACCCGAATCATTGCACGCGCACATTCCCCTTTGCTCCACTGACCCTTTCTCTCTCTCTCTCTCTATTTTTTTTTCTACGTGCACACGACGACAACTATCATACCACTACTGCAACCATACACGAGAACAGCTCAATTGAACCGTGAACACCGTCAACAAGAACCAACCAAGGTCACCCTATTGATTGCTTACCAAACATAAAAAGGAGGAAAGTTATATATATATTGACCCATATCCTCCCCGTTTCCGACCGGATTTTGTTGTTTCGCTCTTGCCGGTCTTGCCTCAAAAGCACAAATACTCATCTTGTGAGAGAGCTCGCGGACATTGTCACAGAAACCACAATCGCACCGCTGACACAGCCCCGAGTCTCAATTATTCGTTTTTTGCACCTCCTTGTTTGGTTTGCGCTTCCCCCCTTTTTTTGTTAGTCACCTGCATTGAGAGGACTCCTTGTCTCTTTAAATAGAGCCATTTCAGCTGCAGCACACCGACTGTGATCTGGCAAGAGACCAACGCTGGCGTTTCTAGAATTTGAATTTAATAAATTAAAGCCTACACTGCATCCCAAGAGAGAAGTGAAGCGTGTAGAAGGCGCTTGCTCTTGCATTCTGACGGATTGATACTACACCACCACTGCCACTACATTTTGTTTATATACATACCCCCAATAGAACGAGTGAGTGAGAGAGACACAGAAAGAGAGAGGGACATCCAGCTGGCGCTTCTGTTTGACCGCCGCATTTTTTTTTGTGTGCCTCGTGTTCTTTCGTTGTGAGGCTGAAGTGGTGCCATGTCTCTCTTTGACAATGTCGCCGGTGATGAGCCGATGCGCATCAGCGGTGAGCTGTGGGTCTGTGCGGACAGCAAGCGGCCCGCCAAGGTTGGCGCGGGAAAAGGCAGCAAAAATTACGTGGTCGTTGAAAACGAGCGCTTCTGCGTCTACTCCTCTCGTGGAACACAGTCGAAGGAACTGCGTGAGATTGCCTTCCGCAGTATGAAGCGCATTGCCTACTTCACGCACTGCCCCAAGCCCGCCGGTGCCGCAACGACGGCCACAACGGCGGCATCGGCCGCCGCAGCCGCGCGCCGACGCGGCGCCGCCAACCCTTTTGAAATCCCATACTACTACCTCATTGTTGAGTTTTTACGCGACAATACCGTGCCCGGCACCGTCTCACAAGCAAAGCGCGAACGGCTTGTGCTTTGCACCGACGACCAGCAAGATTTCCAAATCTGGAAGCAATTCGTCGACTTTTATCAACGCGCACCCCTTCACGAGGGCTACATTGAGGGCCGCGACAAGAAGAACAGCGGCAGCGTAAGAGGACGCGCGGGCCGCGGCGGAGCCGGCTCCGCGATGGGCACCGACAACCTCTCCGCTGGCGGCGCACCGGATCACGATGACACGTCCAGCGACGACGACGAGGCCGACGACAGCGCACCAGCTGCACGAACGTCTCGCGCCGCCGCCGCCAGCACGAACAAGTGGCTGGAGATGTGGCGTCACCGCGCCGTTGCGCTCGTCAACGACATTGCCTGCCTGGCAGACCCCTCGCTGCAGGTGAAGGGGCCGGATGTCTTCGACGCCCAAATTGGCGATGGCCAACTCTCGTGGGAGGGTCACGTCGACCAACTGCTGCACTCACTAGAAGCGAGCCAGGAGCCGGATCGCAAGCCCACCTTGTCCCCGACCGCGCCTCGCGACGGCAGCGGGTTGCCAATGTCCGACGTGTCCCCGCAGTTGGAGGAACTGCGCAAAGAGGTACAGCGGTTCCGCACGGCCAGTTACGAGGCGGCCACGGCCCTCTCTGGCGGATGTAAACCACCGTGTGCGAAGACGGAGATGACCGTCGAGGCCTTGGAGAGCGCCGTCAAGCAATCGTCGTCCGCGCCTGTCGTCGCCACAACCGCGACGTCGACGCCCGCCTCAGACCAACTTCCAGCTCTACTCAGCCTTTGGCGCAACCTCTATGTGGAAGCTTTTCCTGGCGAGAAACAGACACTTGGAATGGCGTGCTCTGACGAGACCACCGCCACCGCCACCGAGCAGACGCACGTGGATCGGCTGCGCGAGCTGGTCATAAAGGGCAAGGCCAATACCACCGCGAGCACAGCGAAGCCCACCTCTTCTTCCGCAGCCGCGGCACCTCCCGCCACGGCTGACGCGTCACTACTGAAGACGGCCCAGGAGCTAGATCGCGCGCAGCAGTACGCCTTGCAGACACTCCAGTCCTCTTCGGAAGGCAACGGCGTACTGGCGTCTCTCGCACGCGGCACGGACCTTTCCAAGGCGATCCTGAAGCTCTCTCCATCGGATCAAATCGCAAGCGTCATCAACGCCTTTCACAACGCGTGCGAGGATGCAATGGCAGCAAGCCGCGAGACGGCCTCCACACAGCCCGCAGCCGTCAGCGAGGCTCACAAGAAGGCCAGCAGAGCCGAACTAGAAAAGGACCAGGCCGAACATCAGCTCTTCGAGGTGCAGCGTCAGTACCGCACGTTGAACCGCCACTTCGAGGAAGCCATCAAGAGTTACGGCGATGCTGCCACAGAAGTAACGCGCACTGCCTATAACGAATACGCCTCCCTGCGATACCTCTTCTTGTCGGCCTTGCGTGGTGACGGTGGATCCGCAGATGAAGTCCCAGGCAGTGCCTCTGCGTCTCCGCGCGGTCGTCCGGGCCAAATGGTGGTCTCCGCGGCGCATCTGGAGGCGATTCAAGCCCTCGAGAATGAGCGCATGGCAGCGCGTGAAAAGCAGGCGGAGCTTGAGGCTGTCATGGCTGAGCTCGAAGGCCTTTGTGAGGAGCGCGATGCCGAGCTTGGCGAGCTTCGCGACAACTTCACCGGCGCCAAGGAGGCGTGGCGCCACGATGTGGATGTCCTGGAGTCCCGCGTGCGTGCGCTGCAGGCGGCGATGCCGGAGTCGATGGTGCTCGTGTCGCGTCGCGAGAACTCGGCACCGTACGAGAGCATTGTGCAGCCGCTCCCTCGTCTCAACTCCGTCGCACACGGCGACGAGCCCTCGACGGAGCTCGTGGACACGGATGAAGTTCAGCTCTGGGCCATGCATCTGGCCGCATCCAGCGACGAAACGGGGCTGCCAGCGGCGCAGATCGCCGAGCGCCTCGAGCGGTTCTATCGCTGGACGTTGCAACGAGTGGTGCCGCTGGTGCCTGCGACTACATCGTCCCGCCTGCTGGATGTCATCATTGCTGCCATCAACCGGTACACGGACCTCCTCGCCAACCTGATGGAGATTGCCGAGGACGATGTGAGAGCACCGGGAAGCGAAAATACGTTGAACGACATTGCGGAGCTCATGCGGACCAACGCAACTGAGCGCCGGCGCCTCCTTGACGAGAACGCACAACGAACGCAAACCATCGCCGAGCTTCAGGAGCAGCTTCGCCAACTTCACGCTGAGAGCACTCATGCTCAGGAAGTGGCCGCACACCACGAACAAGCCCTGACCGACCTTGCGCGCGCTCGTGACGAGGCTGCTGCGAAGGAGGCTGCGCTCGCGGATGAGCTTGCCGATGTGCGCGCGAGCGAGGCGCGGTACCGCGCGCTTGTGGGCGACGATGTGGCTGGCGAGTCCGGCGACGAGGCCGACTCTGCCGCTGCCGCTGGTGCGCGCGACCTTGCGAGCGACCCGTCCACGCGTGCCGACTGCCTGCGCGCGATCGACTCCGCGCTTGCGACGCTGGGCGTGCCTGCGGACGCGGACGAGCCTGTGAGCGCCGCGCTGTGCCGCGCGGCTGAGGCCGCTGCTGCGAAGCAACGCGCGCTGGAGGAGACATGCAACAAACTGAGTTGGAGCAGCGCTTGTCAGTCTCTCGTGCGTGAGGAATGCGAAGGTCGACACGCCATTGAGGTTGCTAGTTCTGATGGTGGCGACGCCCCTATGACACTTCTCGGTTCGCTGGCTGCGCAGACGTTGACGGCCGCGTCGATGTTTGCTTGCGATCCGGCCAACCTCTCGGCCTTCGTGAAGGAGCTTGCCGCCGCTTTCCGCGACGCTGACACGCTTCTCGGCGCCGCCACGCCGGAAGAAAACGACACGCGCGCGAACCTGGTGACGGCGGCCACGCTGTGTCTTGACCTCTTGGGACCACTCGTGACTGTGAAGACCTCGCTGCCGCTCTCTGGGCAGCTAGCGGACGCGGTTAACCAATGTGCCAGCTCCACGGAGAAATTGTTACGGGCCCTCGGAACGGCGCAGCAGGCGACGATTGCTGAACGCGAAAAGGTGACGGCGCTGACGGACTGTGCCCAGGCGTGCCTGGCCGCTCTTGGTCAACCGCTTGCGGAGGGGGATGGCGCCACCTGTAGTGCCTCCACACTCGCGCGGACCCTAGAAGCGGCCGTCGCGCTACTTGTGCAAGAACAGCAGGGTATGCAGGCACTTGTGCAGGACAGTGCGAAGGAACTGTTGGCTGTGCGGAATGTCACTGAGGACGCACACGCCGGCGGCTCCACCCCACGCACACTGCGCTACGCCGAGTACGTACTCCCTGAGTTGTGTCGCCAGACCGCGCAAGAACTGCGCACCTTGCGTGACGAGCGTGTAGTGGCTCTGCGGCTCGAAGACGACCTTGCTCAACAACTGGAACTGACGGTCTCCGCGATCCAACGCTCCACCGCGAGTCTGCTCGCCGTCGTGCCTGACTCTGTCGCGGATGCAGAGGCGGCGGACCACCTCACTGTGAGCGTGGGGACGCCGCGACCAGAAGATGACAATGTGCTCACGTCCGTCAGCAGGGCAAATGCGCGTGCAGCTGCCGAGCTGACCGCCGCCACGCGCGCTGCGACCTGTTATGCCACCGTCCTTCAGGACACGCTGAATGGACTCGCACACCTCTTGGCGCGCTGCCTGACGGAGGACCCCGACGTTTCGGCAGAGCTGCACGAGCACGAGCTTGTCAGCGCGCCGGCGGTGATGGCCACTGGTCGACAGGTCAACGAGGAAGTATCCCGACTACGTCACACTCTGGCCGACAGCCAGGCGGCACTCGCTCTCCAAGCGCGCGAGCTGTCCGAGGCGCGTGCTGCGACCGTGGCGACCGAGCAGACCCACGACGCACAGCTTCAGGCACTCAAGACCTCTCTCGCAAGAACGAAGGAGGCGCTCAAGACCGGCCAGAACGACGTTGCCCGGCTCCGTGACGTCGCGGACGGCACCGCACACCAGCTGCAGCTGTTTGCATCGCGTGTGGCGACAGCGACGCTTTACGATACCGAGACCGCCGCCGCGCGACTCGCTTCCCGCCAGCACAAGGGCGATGAGACGGACGCAAGTCCGGGCGAAGCCGAAACCACGACAAACGCGACTCCTGAGGAAAGCTACACGTACCTGGACGATCTTGCCGTGCACTGTCGTGCCGTGGGCACCGAGTTGGTCAGCTTGCGCGCGAGCTTGGCCTCTGCTCAGCAGGACCTCCGCGACACCGCGCAGGAACTGTCCGACGCCGCGCAGGCCCGGGACGTGTCGGTCCACGAGGCGTCCGCCCGTCAGACCGCGCTCGCGCTCGAATTGGAGGCAGAGCGGCGCGCTGCTGCGGAGGTGCAGGCAGCGTTGTTGCGGCAGCTGCGCGAGAGGGACGCCGAGTCTAAGACGACGCTTGACGATGCGCACGCGGATATGGCTGCCCTGCGCGCCGCGCTCGAGGCGAGCCAGGCCGCCCATGCGACCGCGCAGTCTGAGGCGCGGGCAATCCATGCCAAATTGACGCAGGCACTGCAGCAGCAGGCGGAGGCGCGGGCGGCGCTTGCGCAGGCGCACGAGATCCTGACGGCACGCGTCGCCCAGCACGTGCGTGCGCTGGACGGTGACACGCTTGACGGCAGCCTCGACAAGGCGTTCCGCTGGCGAGACGAGCTCCGCGCGCAGGAGCTGATGGGAGTCGAAAGCCGTGCACGACAGACTCTGTGCGAGCTGTGCGACAGCGCACACCCCGCCCATGAGTTCGCGCGCCTGGACCGCCAGTGCGTCGCGGGCGTCTTGCGCGTGCTACCTGGGGAGACGGTGAACACTGCCGCGGAGGCCACGCGGCAACTCGTTCAGTTTGAAGCACGCGCGAGGCCGCTTCTGGGGGACACGGTGAACGCCGGCCTTGCGCCGGGACCGTCCCGTGCAGTGCTCCTGGACATGCTGAGCCAGCTTTCCGTGACACTCGGCCTATCCGTGGGGCCCGCTGATCTTGCCAATTCACGTGGGCCCTGCGCGGAGGTTGTGGCGTACGTGGCGGCGCTGAGCGAGACCGCACTCCGCCAGCAGACTGAGGTGCGTGCGCTGCAGTCCGCACTGGACGCGTCCCGCTGCGATGTCGAGAGTGCGGTGTCGGTGATGCGTGATAGGGCACACACGCTGAGCAGCTCCACCGGCCTGACGCTCTCACCCGATGACGGAGAGCGAGTCGGCACGGTCCAGTCGGCCGGCGCGACATTGGCGACGGCGGTGGAGCAGCACTGTGCTGCCCTGGCGAATCTTTCCAACACCCATCGCCTCGCCGCGGACGCGCTGCACCGCGCGCTGGGGCAGGACGAAACAACGACGGAGGATGGGCTGGTGGAGCTCACACGGGCGGCAGCGCGGCGGCTCGCACTGTTGGAAGCCGACGTGACACGTGTGAAGCGTGAGAAAGATGCAGAGGCGAAGCGCGTCGCGCGTCTCCTTGACTGGCTGGGAGAGGTCGCTGCCGCCTTGCCAGGAGACGGAGAGGCGGACGGCGCCGCTGCGGACCCTGCCCGCGTGCTCCACAGGTGCCGCGATGCGGCGAGGTTCGCTGCGGATGTGCAGGCCGCGTTGACGGCCTGCTCGGTGTGCCTGACCGGCGAAGTAGGTGCGCTCGACACGCCTCAGAAGTTGACGCGCGCTGTGGAGCGCGTCACGGCGGCGCAGCAAACACTGCTCCTCCGCGCGGCGTTGACGGAACAGGCGCAGGTTGCGCTACGCGAGACGCATGATCGTGGCGAGGTGGAGCGGTTCGAGGCGGTCGCCGCGCAGCACGTCTTGTGCGAGGCGGAGCGACTTCGTGGTGGTGTGACTGTGCAGCAGCTGAAGGCCGCCCTCGACAAGGCAGGCCGCGACGCACAGGCCTTCGCGCACTCGAGCGCTGAGCAGGCTGATCAGATTGCGCGCTGCCACGACACCACGCGCGCCGCCCTGTCGGCCACGTTGCGGCTTGTCCGCCGCTCAGCACTGGATAGCACGGGCGGGGAATCGCCGCGTCAGGACGATGATGTCGCCGCGGAGGCGCTCCTCGGCGATCTCGCCACCGAAACCGAGCACGCTGTGCGTGCGCATGTGAAAGAGGCGGTTGCAACAAATGCGGCCTGGGAGCGCGCCGTCTCGCAGCTCAAGGCGGCACTGAATCTCGCCCCAGCTGTCTCACTGTCCGCGGCTGAGGATGCTGACGCCGTCGTGCACCGCGCTGTTGCCGCCATCCACGAACTCGCCGCCACCAAGGCGGATCTCGCTGAGGCCATGCAGCTGAGCCACGCCGCAACCGGCAAGCTGGACGAACTCGCAGCGGAGCGCCAGCGCCTCGGTGCACAAGCCCGGCAGAGCGAGGACACCGCGCGCGCACAAGCACACGCACTGGCCACTGCCCTCGAGCAGATGGAGCACGTGCAACACTGTGTGCGACGCCTCTCTGAGCCGCTCGACGTGGCGCCCAGTCCGCTGACACCAACGGCGGACGACGACACAGCCACCGCGTGGCTTTCTACGCTTCCGCGGTTGGTCGCTGCTGCCAACGCGCTTCGCCGACGCCGCGATGAGCTGGACGAACGCGCCACCAGCGCAGAGGACCGTGTCACCAACCTGGAGGCATTGCTGTCCGCATCGCAGCAGGAAGCGCGCGCGGCGGCGAACCGACTCCAGGATGCCTCGCAAGCCCTCAAGGTGGCTCAGCGCGATCACGACGACTACGTGCAGCAGCACGGCCAGGAGCTCGCCGTCTGGGAGGCTTACGCTGCCCAGCAGAAGGCCGCCCTGCGACCGTTGCAGCGCCTCGTCCAGTACACAAGTCGCCTTCTCGGTGCCCCTGACTACTCCGCCTCGTTCTCCGACGCCCGCGCTGAGGAGCTCATCGAGACCATCAAGGGACTGGCCGAGTCGAACGAAGCAGCCCAGGCTGACGTGCACCAGCTGCGCCGCCGTGCGCACGAGCTGGAGGCCACCGTCGCCGGCTTCTCGGCCGTGACGGCGGAGCGCGATCGACTGAAGCAGGCCGCAGACAGCCTTGTCAGTCGCGTGCAGGACTCGCTCGAGTCCTACTCGGGTGTGCGGCGTGACTTTATCCCCGACGAGGACGAGAGCATCGGCATTGCGGAGATTGTTCAGCGCTGTCTGGAGGAGCTCGCCTCGTGCGAGTCCGCCATTGCGGCACTGGAGCGCCAGGCCGCCGTGCTCGGGGAGGAACACACCCATCTACGCGGAAGAGCCGAGCTGGTGAGCGCCGCGTCGCGCGATGCCGAGGCGGAAGGCCAGCGCTCCCGCGAAGAACTGGCGGACACAAGAGCGCTTCTCCGCCAGGCCACGCAGGCGCGTGCGCAGACGGAGGCGGAGCTCGCACAGCTCAAGAAGCAGCTGCAGGCCATGTTCAACGGGGCCTGCGCGACACTGCGCGACGATCTGCAGATGCCGCTACCCGCCTTTCATGATCAGTCCGCTGTGGGCTGCCTTGAGGGTACGCAGCAGCTGATTCACCTCCTGGCCACGCGAGCGTCCGGCAAGGACGCGGCCAAGGATCGCACGAGCGCGGAGGGTGCGCGGCTGCGCGACAGCATTGCGCGGCTCACTGCCGACAACGAGGCCCTGTTCCACACGTACGAAGATGCTGTCATGCGCTACACTGGCGAGCGGCGCTTGCACACCGCCGCGGCGCGGACGACAACGACAACGGCCACTGCCGCTGCGACGATCACCACGCTGACAGCACATCAAGTGGCGGCCTCGGGTGCCTGCTTGGCGCAGTGCGTTCGCGACATCCATCAACACACCGCTGTACTGGCCGCCGCCGTCGCCTCTCCCGCCTCCAGCACAAGCCGCACCGCCACGACCATCGCGGGCCGTGAGTCTGTGGACCTGCCGCAGGTCGCGGAGGCACTCCGGGAGCTCGTCTACACGACGGCGGACAAGCTGCGCAGCGTGCAGACCGCTGTCGCGCACCTCGCACAGCTCGCCCCGACGGTGGCCCCGCCGGAGGTCAGCACGTGCACGGCGGAGAGCCTCGTGGAGTGGGCTGAGGCGGTGGTGCGCGCGGAGCAGGAGCAGCGCTTGGCCATGCCAGGGCGTGGCAACACGCAGGGCAAGCAGCTGCTCGAGGCGCTCGCGGACACCGTCGTGCGCTATGGCGGCCGCATTGACCGCGGGGCAGCGTCCGTGCTTCCCGGCATGCCGGTGGACACGCAGCGCTGTGTGCTGGACGGGCTGACGACGCTGCTGGAGCAGCTGTCGCAGCAGACGCGCAGCATGACGCGTGAGTGGCAGTCCGCGAATGACCGGTATCAGCGCCTCGCGCAGGAGCAGGCACAAGCCGAGGAGACCGTCTTGGAGCTGCGCCGGCGCGTCAAGCGCAAGCTGGAGGAGGACGAAAAGCTGGAGGAAAGCCTGCAGCGCCTGGACAGTCAGCTCGACCTGCAAGCCCGCGAGTTGGCGATGAAGTACCGGTCCGACCAGGACGCGATTGTGCGCCAATTTTCCGATCTGCGCAACGCGATTCACCGCGCCGTGAAGCCCGGACAGGGCCGCTCGCAGTCGCGCGCCGTGCCGTTGCATGGCGCTGCGGACCCCTTGCGGACCCCACCTCAGCGCAACTGGCAGTAACACCACCACCAACAACAACAACAACAACAATAAAAAAGGACGCAATCAGTCATGGCAGAACCAGTCAGGGCAGAACAATCTCACCCGACCTCCCAGGTAAAAAAGACAAGCAAAGGAGAACAGCGTAAGAGTACGCGTCAGAAAACACACTCAATATACACGACAAAAATAGCAATTTGCAGTTGTTGCCACTGAAGGTCGAACAAGACAAACTAGCAACTACCTCACCAGTGCGCAAGGCCAGCCTCCGTTGACCTGAAATCATCTGATGCACTGAGACTTGGCAGCCATGAGAGCAGCAAAAACAAATACAGCATCCACCAAGTGTAATCCCTCTCGGGAATATTCGACATGCAACACACAAACTTTGAGGTCTGCCACTATCTAGGCTCACCCTCTATTATACTCTCCTATTCACACGCACTCCCTCCCTCCTTCTTCCCCTTTCTTTCTATCCCACTCCTGTCACAATATGTTTACTTGTGTCGCAAACAAACAAAAAGTGAAGAGAAACACACGTATCCGCAGCACACACGCATTAAAAACACTTTAAAAGGAGCGGCAATACGGCACCAATAGTCACAGGTAAAAAAAGCAGTATTTCCAGCTGGTTCATTTGGAGTCCAACACTCCTCCTTCTCCTCCCCACAAGTACACACTCAAACCCCACTCAAAACGAAAACTAAAATCACAACTTCTTTTCTATCTTCAGCTTCATTGCCGGCAACAACAACAGCAACCACAAAAGCACAAGAACGAATACATCAAGGTGTTTGAAGTCATTGACGACTTTCCCCCGAATTCATCTTGATCTTTTCATTTTTTTTTTGTGTGCACCACCATACACGCTCCTTGATTTCTTTTCTCTCCTTCCGAATAAGAAACGTGTGATCTCTTCCTCGGTTTTCTCTTCTGATTTGTACATTCCTTTCCATACTGCCAACTCGTTGCTCAGATTGTAGTGGCATTCGGGTATCGTTTTGGACAACAACGCACTCACACACTTGAAAACACAGTAGAAAAAAAAGTCGCAAGCGACAGCAAAAGCACAAAACAAAAAGTAGCGACCGTGTGATCGAGAGAGAGAGAGAGAGAGAGAGAGAGACAACGATAGAGAGAGAAATAGAACAGTAGGATGGAGACACTCGCTGGAATGCATCGCATGCGCGTGCAATGCGACAGCTGGGAGCTCCGTCAGGTCGGGCAGCCCACGGCGCCGTGGATGGCTGCGAGCGAGATGCTCTTCTCCGTCGGCAACGGCTGCATCGGTATACCCGGCCACGGCGAGGAGACCAACGTCGAGCTCCTGCCCACGGACACGCGGCAAAACAACCGCCGGGGCAACGGCAGCGCGGGCGTGAAGATGGCCACCGGCTCCGACACCACAGGCATTATTCCGGAGCTGAGTCTGCACAATTGTCCGCACGTCTTGCCCACACGCGACGCACTCATTTCCGCGCAAATCTCCGGCACCCCGCTGGTCACTCAGCGCCCGCTCACCGGCCCCTGCTTCTCCGGCTTTTACGAGCAGGAGGTGTCCCTGCACGGCAAGCAGGTGACCAACGGCATCTACGCGCGCGAGAATGTGCTGGCGCGCTGTCCGGACCCGTTCTGCGTGGACGTCTTCATTGGCGGCATGCAAGTGTGCTCGACGACCGGGCACATTGTGCAATCCACACGCACGCTCGACGTGCGCTCTGGCATTCTCCACCGCCGAGTCGTCTGGGAGGCCGACCACCGCGAGGTCACCATTGAGAGCTCCCGCTTCGCCTCCAACGTGAACAAGAACCTGGCCTACCTGTGTCTCTCCGTCACCGCCAAGAACGTCGAGTCCACCGACATCCGCATCGTCTCGCGCACACTGGTGCCGAATACGGTGGACTACAGCGTGGAGAACACCGTGTCCCGCTACACAATCCAGGACGCGACGAACGTGGTTGCGGCCCGCACCATCAACAGCTGCCGACACCTCGCCGTCGCCACGATCGACTCCTGCTCCTCCATCACGGCTGACCAGAAGCAGGAGATGGAGGACTTTGACGGGGCCAGTGTCGCCAGCCACGGCCGGAGCAGCTCGCACTCGCTGGCGGACGACTCCTACGCGGTGCCGGCGACGTCCTCCAACACGCCGTACCCGCTCAACAGCCCCACGCTGCCCAAAAACCGCAACGCCGCGACGGTGCTCGCCCCCAAGGCGTTTGAGACTGACCACGGCACGGAGACCGTGTTTGTCAGCGGCATCTCCGAGAACACGCGCATTGAGCTGGTCAAGTGCATCGGCTTCTACGGCGACGAGGACGCGCAGCAGGAGGACCTGTGCGAGATGGCGGCGCAGCGTGTGGCGGCCGCCGCGGTTGTTGGCATGGAGGCCGCGCTGCACGAGCATCGCATGTCCATGCTGCGCTTTTGGGAGGTCGCGGATGTGCACGTGTGCTTTGATGAGAGGCACCTCATCCAAGGCGCCTTCCGCTACAACACGCTCCAACTGTACATGTCCGCGCCGCGGTCGTGCTGGTACGGCTACCCGACGCGCGGCCTGACGGGCCAGATGGGCGGCCAGCACCAGTGGGACGTGGACGCGCTCGTGGTGCCAGTGTTTTGCCACATTGCACCCGACATTGCGCGCAACTTAATCGAGTTCCGCATCCAGCACCTGGAGGAGGCGCGGCAGATTGCGAACGACTTGCAGCTATCGCGCGGCGCTGTGTTCCCGCTGCGCACGGTGAACGGCACGGAGGGGCCGCCGCACTTCACATCGGCGTACCTGTTCGTGAACGCGGTGACGGCCATGAGCCTCCGCATCTACGTGGAGACGACGAACGACTGGAGCATCCTGGATGCCGGTGGGGCGGAGATGCTGCTGTCCACCGCACTCGTCTACCTTGACTGGGGCTCGTGGGAGAAGGGTGAGTTCTGCATCCGATGTGTGACCGGTCCCGACATGTACACCGGCATCGGCGACAACAACTTCTTCACAAACATCATGGCAAAGCACCATCTCCTCTGGACGTACGAGATCGCCATGAGCGCGCGCGAGCACAACCCGGAGCGGTGGAAAGACATTGCTGAGCGGTGCAGCGTCACGGACGCCGATCTCATCAACATGCGTGCGGCAGCGGACAACATGAAGATTCTCTTTGACGCAAAGCGCCGCATCCACGTCGTCGACGAGTCCTTTCTGCGCAAGAAGAAGTGGGTCTTCTCCAACCTGCACCAGGACCTGCCGCAAGCCAAGCACATTCAAAACCTATTCCACCCGTTCGTGACCTTCCGTCACCAGGTCTGCCGTATCCCAGACGTGCTCCTCGCCATGGTGCTGTCCCCGAGCTCCTTCACCACGGACGAGCTGCGCGCCAACTTTGCCTTCTACGACCCGATCACCTCGCGCGACTCGGCCATCCGCCTCACCCTGCTGAGCACACTGTCCTCGCTCACGCAGCAGCACGAGCGCGCCGAGGAGTTCCTCAAGCGCGCCGTGCTCATCGACGTCGACGACGCCGTCATGGACACGGCGAACGGCAGCCACCCGACGACGGTGGCCGGCTCGTGGTGGGCCATGGCGGTGGGCTTTGGTGGGATGCGGGTGCGCGATGGCGTCCTGTCCTTTTCACCGGTCCTGCCACCGGGCATGGACGAGCTCAAGTTCCACGCGCGCCATCGCGGCTGCCTCGTGCGGGTGCACGCGCTGCGCCGGCTGGTGACGTACCAGCTGGTCGCGGTGCCGCCCGGCGTGGAGGAGCTCGGCATCGTGCACGGCACCAACTGGGTGCGTCTGCGCCACAATGTGCCCGAGGTCATTCGCCTGACCCGTGAGCTCAAGGCCTTTGACTTTGACTGCGTCATCTTCGACCTGGACAGTGTCATCGAGGATGTCGAGCAGTACCACTTCGAGGCCTGGTCCACCACGCTGGAGGACTTTTTGCACAAGGCTGGGCTCAAGGATTTCGAAATGAGCCGCGAGCTCTACCTGGCGTACCTGAAGCACTCGCAGCCGTTTGCCGGGCTGAACGAGATCATGAAGAAGTACCACCTGCCGCAGCTCCCCTTGGGCGACGTGGACGACACAGACGACGCGCACACCTTGCACGCCTTGTGCAAGCGTAAGCTGTGCAACTTCCGCTCTGCCGTCAAGGAAGGAGGGCTGCGCCTTCGCACCGGCGCGCTAGAGCTCATGTCCCAGCTGCGGCGGTGCGAAATCGCGATTGGGTGCGTGTCGGGCAGTAAAAACGGTAGCTGGATTTTGCAAGAGACGCCCAAGCTGCAGGCAATGGTGGACACGTTCTTAGACGCCAACGACGGCGAGGAGCTCGGCCTGCGGTACAGACCCGAGACCGAGTACTTTGAGGCGTGCGCCAAGGAGCTGGACGTGCTGCCCATGCGCACCATCCTCGTGCTCGACGGCACCGACGGCTTTTCCAGGGCGAACCTGGAGAAGTTCTGCCTGATTGTCGATGTGAGCGCCAACCCGGAGTCCATTTCCCTCGTCACATCCAAGTGCAACGTCGCCAGCTTCCAGGATGTCACGCTCGAGCTGCTCGACCACTGCACCAATAGAGAAGGCGCCACCTCCGGTGCTGAGCCGAATCCGCCGCGCCAGAGAGTCGACAGCCCCATGTTTCCGTCCTCGTTTAATCACGCCGTCGACCTCGGTACGAGCACCGCTGGTACTCCCACAGGCTAAACACCAAAACAACAACAACAAAAAAAAAACGGATCAAGGAGCAGAGAACAGGAAAAGAAGAATGATAATATTACCAAATTTGCTAGTACCGCCACCCAAACGACGTCTGCTAGTATCAGCGTAAGCGATCTTTTCCCTCTCTCTCCATTTCTCGGAATCGAACGTGGAGGTGTGGATGTTTCTTGTCACGCTGCCCCTCTGTCGGCGCAGCCGCTGTGGGGTGCTTTGTTTCTCTCTCCACACGCACTGCAAGACAAAGGAAAAAAAAATGATCAATGAATCTGGGACTGTTGCATCAGCACTGTCAGCAGCCCTCTATTGACAACTCTGGCTTTTCACTGTGCGACCTTGTACTGTTTCTATCCTTCTTTTTTTTTTGCCCTTAATTATTGTTTGTTTGCCTTTTTTACGACTTGGTTTTGCGTCGTCCCCCCTCTTTTTTTTTTGTTCCGTGTCACCAATACTCTCGTGTTTTTCTCCGTTTTCCTGTTCACTCAATCTGTCAGTGCCACTGTGATTCAATTATCGCCATAGCCTGATATATCGCCCACAAGGCCCATTTCCCTTCCTCCTTATCTTTGTCACCCCTACGGACATCAAACATCAAATATCGAACAGCAACAACAGCAACAGAAGCAGCAACGGTGTGCTTTAAAGCGAGTGTGTGCAGCATGTATGTGACACTTCGGCACGCGATGGTGCCGTGTTGCTCGCATCGACGTGGCGCTGCGCCGTCCTCGTTCTTTCTTTTCCTCCCTAATTACGTCTTCTTTTTGCGTGCAGCCAAACGTTGGGCACACTTTGGTGAACCAGGGTGAGGACCTTCTAATCTTCTTCTGCGCCTCACAAGCTCGCAACCGCTTCTTGCCTTTTTTTTTGGACGATATCAATGATGCTCATCCGCGCGCCTATCAATCCGCCACTACTTTCCCCCTCCACGCACTTCCCACGACCTCCTTGTTTTTTCTTTTCTTTTCGTATGCTTGTGTCTTGCAGGTATTGCCTCTTTTTCATTTTCACCACCCGCATAGACTTGTACATCCACGCCCATACAGGCTTCACTTGGATAGATTCCTCGATCGCGCCATTGCACCACCAACCTGCATTAATGCGCCACAGAACAGGCCAGTCCGACTCGCACAGTCGCACGCCTGGCCCTGTCAGGAAGGGCAAAAGCAATGCCAAACGCGGCTTCAGCGGTCCGTTTCGCGCCTACGTGATTGCCACGGTCTTGTTCGTCTTCGCGCTGTTCGCCTACTACTCGTTCACCGGGCAACCTACCCCCACCGGCCACCAGCAGTGGGAGCGTCGCCTGGCCAGCATTCACACAACGGCCATCGACACGGCGACCCGTGGCTTTCGCGCGTCGCCGACGCTCCCGTTCATGGATACCTTGGTGGAGGTCTCCGCAAACACCTCTGCCCTCTTCGAGGCGCGGCTTGACGACCTGACAGCGGCCGAAGAAAGTCGGGAGCGCGGCGACACCGCTGGCGGCGATGCACCGATGGCGACCACATCCGCCAAGAAGTCACTCGCGCGTGTGGCGGGCTCGTTGCAGAGCGCCGGAGACGCGTTGTACACACTCATGGAGGGCATGTTCCTTGGCACGGACGATGCCGCCCTGCACGAGATGCCAAAGGGCCTACCACGCACCACGTTTGGCTTGTTCGCCTCCGCGCTGCACCTCCACGGAGTGGTGCTGCCCGAATACTACCTGGTCACGGACGCGGAGGCGGCACACGCGCGGTCCTTGGTGCGTGCATTGAACATCCTCGACTGGGCTGTCGAGGTGCCCAACGCACGCTTCTTCAACTGGACCTCAGACCCCTGTCGGAAGGCTCTGCCGGGCACAACCAAGAAGTGGGTCTCCTTCTGCCAGCGCTCCTTGGCCTCGCGTGCTGCCGCGCGTACGCGCAGTGCCGCCGTGCTGGAGGAGCTCATCGCGCTTCAGCCAGAGTTTGCTCCATTCCGACTTCACTACGCTGTCGCGCTCACGCTGATGAACGTGCCACGCGACGCGGCGCACCCCACCTTCAGCACACACCCCGCGAGCCTGCAAACGATTCGAAGCACGAAGCGGGCGTGGACCAACTACGAACAACTGAACAGGGCAACGCAGCAGCGTGCATCTGGAACACTGTCCAGCGAAATGGCGCTTCTCTCTCTATTGGAGGCGTACGCGCTGCCGCTGGAACAGACTGATGAGGCTATTTGCGAGCAGACACTCGCGGCGCTGTCCGTGCTGCAGTCGTGCGAGGATCTGATGAACGTGGTGCCGCGTGGCGCACGCTGGCCGGGCGAGCCGTTTGCCTTGGAGAGGCAACCTGCCATGCTGCACCTTGCGGAGGCGCAGAAGCTTTTGATGAAAGTGGAGCTTGTGGTGGGCGACAAGTTTTCTGGCTCCTTCCGTGAGACCTACGCGTCGTGCATGGCGTAACATACATAGTACCCAGCACACACACACACACACACACAAAAAAAAAGGAACGAATACACAACAACAACTAAAACAGCACAGACAAACATGCGACTTGCGTGTATACGTGCTTATGTCGAGAGTGCCGTGTCTGATTTGAGACGAGACATGATCTGTCGACTTTGGGCCTTTTGCTTCTCCTGTGGGAACCCAAAATACAGACAACTCCTTCGATGCTTACACGCGAGGGGGGCAATCCTCCACTGACACGCTGTGGTGTTTTCATTTAATCCCAATCAGTGTCACCTTAGCCCAACATTCATCCTGACTCTCTTTGCTTTCTTCGAAGGTAGGCCGCCAGCAAAAGATACATCAAGGTGAGCAGAAGAAAACTGCTTGCTTCTTCTATTTTCACTGAACGTCTTGCCGTGTGTAGAACAGCCAACGCCAGTGAGGATGCGGCGGCTTGACACGAGGATGTCCTTTTCAGCAGTGGTGCTGATTCTCTTGTTCATGGTGTGGGCCCCATCGACCCTTGTGCAGGGCGTGCACACCGAGTACTTGCCGCTGCCGCAGTCGTTCACCGTCGACTTCAAAGCCACGCCGTTGCTCAAACGTGCACTGGACGCCCTATCGCGCGAGCAAGTGTACCCGATGCGCCACGCCAACGGCTCACTCTACGTCTGTGTGGTGCCCACTCAGACCGAGACGGACCGCCTGCTCTCCGAGGCACACGTGCTGAGTGAGATGTACAAGGACGGCAAGACCGTCCCTGCCGCGGTGGCGCGACACGTGCACGCGAAACTCTCTGTCCCGCGCTGCTTGACGGCCTTCCCGAATGGCTGGTGGACCTACGAACTCTGTTGGTCACAGCACGTGCTGCAGTACCACCGAAAGTCCCCCACGGTGCGTGTCGACACGAATGGTATTGTGCAAATGGACTCGGACGTCGCTGAGAACGCTATTGTGCTGGGCAATGTGACGGTCAACCGCAAGCGGCCGGCGGGCCCTCCTGCGCGATTCACCTTTGGGACCGACACCAAGGGCCGTTTTATCGGCACCACGTACGGCGGAGGGTCGTGGTGTGATGTCCGCAACGCACCGCGCAAAGTCCACATTCATTTGTATTGCGACACGGATAGCCCTCGCCTCGACACGCTACTTCCATTTGAGGTGGTCGAGCAGGACACGTGCGACTACGTGCTGCGCCTGTTCACGGCCGATCTCTGTTTGCCGGAGCTTCGTTCCTCCGGCCTCCATCAAACCCTCCCATGCTATCCGGTCCAGTCTGCGTGATGGATGACGACATGGCGCAGTTGTTGTCGCGCGTGTGTGAAACCATTAGGGCACCTGCGCGTTGATTGCACTTGCTTCTTGATTGTTTGCCTCTGTATTTGCCGTGACACGGCAACACAACCAAAAAAGAAAACAAAACGGAATCGAAAAGAGAGAACGAGCTACTCAAAGCAGAACACACACACACACACACACACACACACACACACACACACACACACACAAATACACGCACACAAACACACACACACAACCTTTATATAGTAGGAGAGCGAATCGCAGTGCGCGTTCTGGTGTTATGTTTGAGAGTTTTTTTCGGAGAGCTCTTTCCTCCATACCACGGCCTCTCCGTCAGCTACACTATTTTCTTGGGCCCGCGGCCTTCCATTAAACACGCGTTCACACATCACACTCTCCTCCGTCTGTCTCTCTCTCTCTCCTTCTCGCTGAGCTGCCAAGGTCGTTCCTGCAAGACCTCTTACTTCTCTTTGCTGAGCGACAACAGGCGTCTGCGCAGCTCCCTTCGTCTGTTTCTCCTTGTCCTCGTTTCTTGTTTTAACGCTCGTGACGCGCAAGGCATGGCCCACGAAGCGCGTGGACCGTTTGGTCCGGTCTCGACACTGTGGTGCGGCACGTCGTGCGTCCTGTTCGCCATTGGCAACACCGTCTACAAGGCCGATACCATCCGTGACGTGGACGACGCTGCGCTGCCTGTCGGCAGTCTGCCGGATGGCTGTGTGGTGTCATCCCTTGTGGCGTGCGGTGACTCGGCCGCCCTGGTCGGTAGCGCAGACACGCTATTCCGCCTCGACTGGTCGTCTGCGGCTTCTTCGAGTGCGCTAGACTGTCGGCGTCTCGCGTGTGCGGATGGGGCGCGATTCATCAAGCTCGCTGTTGACGCGGTATGGCAGTGTGCCTTGGCCATGGCCTCCAATGGTGCCGTGTTTGTTGTGCCACTCGCCTCGGGTACGCATGCGGCATCAACGGTTGTGACACGTGTTGGTGTATTCGAGGCTGGCGTTCTCTTGGCCGGCGATATCCTCATCGCGCGGCACACGATGGGCCATGACACCCGCGCACGACTGAGCTTGTTCGCCGCCACCTACGCGGGCACTGTGGTGGAGTGCGTGTTTGCGGTTCCCTGTGCGCACTCTGCGGACGGTGACGCCGGTCAGGCACCTTGGCATGCGCTCGTGGAGACGCTGACGACCCAACAATCGCAATCTGGCACTCTCGTGGCGCACCGCGCTGGCTGCGCTATTTTCGCCGTCTCCTCAGTGGCGGTGGGGGCACGTGGTCTGGACGATGGCGTGTCAGACTCGGCGTTCCTTGCGACCTGCAGCGATGACCGCACCGTGGCAGTCTTCCACTCCGCCCAGCCCGACGACCACACGGCGTGGACGCTGCTTTACCGTCTTCAGGGCACCGCGTTTGCGCGCTGTCGTGTGTTCGACGTGTGTCTCGCCGTGCAGCACAGCCCCGACGAACACCCGAACCTGTTCTGCGGCGTGGCGGGTGAGGATGGCACAGTTCAGGCATTTCAACTCTCTGCACAGGAACCAACGCCGGCGTCGGTGCTGTACCGGCCCTGGCAACACGACGGCCATGGTGTCTGGAAGGTCGGTTTCGTACCACCACCCGCAGCCGCGTGCACTGATGCTACCCCACTGGCCATGCCGGCACTCGTCTCCGCTGGCTTCGACGGCGCCGTCCTGCGCCATTCAGTCGGTCTCGCCGATCACACGCAGTCGCTTGCATTGTCTACCCTGCCGCTCGTGGTTGGTCGCAAAGGGAAGGTGCAGGTCCGATGTGTGAGCATCACCGGCCACGGTCTGGTGGCGTGCTGCACAGACGAGGAGCTCCTCGTCTATGCGCACCGCAGCGGCACGTCACAAAAGACGCGTACTATCTCTCCAGGAGCTGACGATGTTCTTCGTGTGCCCCTGCATCCGGCGGAGCGCCACGGGGTCTCGGCTCTTCCAACGAGCATCACTGATGTCGACTTGCTGGACGCTGCCGCTACGAATTTGCCAACACTTTTTGTGGTGGGCACCGACCGCGGCAACTGCGTGCTCGTCACTGTGCGCCGTGAGCAAAACCGCTACACGGGCACCGCACACATCTGCACCGCACTCGCGGAACAGGGCAAGTGGCTCACCACCACCCACTCTGCTGCGGCGCCGGCGTGCGTGGTGTCATGCCACCTCAACGGCCACACTGTGCTGAGCAGCGTTCTGCCCGTGGCCAACGGTGCGGCCGCACTGTACACCCTGTGCCCTCGATTTGTGTGTGTGAGTGGCCCTGGTCGTGCTCTCAGCGCGGTGCACCTCGAGCCTGCCGCGCAAGGCTGCTGGGTGCTCTGCGGAGACAGGAGGGGCCACCTCTCTGGCTACGCACTGCCACCGCTCACGGTGCCTCGGCTGCCGGCCACGGCGGCTGAGACCGCTTCCTTGTCGCCCGTGGTGCTGCTGGAGCCGTCCTTTTCTCAGTCGGTGTTCCCCGCAGGGCAGTCTGTCAGCGCCTTCAGCAGTGCCGTGAAAGGTGTGACGGTGTTCGCCATGGACGGTTTGTACACGCATGTCAGCCTTGCCGAACTGGCGTCTACACCGTCGTCGACATCCGTAACGCTGCCCTCATGTCCGCTGCGCCTGCCCGCCAAGGCCACTGCGGTGCTGGCGGCCAGTGCCGATGCCCTGGTGGCGCAGCACGCGACCACTGTCTCCGTGTACCGCCGCCGTCCACAGAGATGCACTGACTCCGGTACTGACTGGGTGCAGGTCGCCGTGTACGAGAATGTCCGCGCGCCGCGTCTGCTCGCCGCCGCGATTGGCGCTGGCACTGACGCACCTGTCTTCTTCATTCACTGCTCGGACGGTGTGACGGTGGAGACCGCTGGATGTGGCCCGACGACTTCGTCACGGCTGAGGTCCGATAGCCAAGTTCTGCACGGACGCGCCATTGCGGGCAAGGACCTGAACGCGTGCCTGTTCGTGGCCGCGCCGTTGAATGCGCTCCTCTGCGCGGGCGAGGACACGGGCCTGCTGGTGCTGCCCATGTCGGACGGCACCTCACAACCGCACGGCGGTCCGACCACGCTCTACGGACCCCACCACTCGAACATTCTGGCGCTCTGTGAACTGCCGCAGCGCAGCGAGGGCGTTGCGGTGAGGCCGGATGAGCAGGCCAGACACCGCATTGTGACGGTCGGTGGGCTGTCCACGGTCGTGCTCTGGGAGTGGTCGGCTCACGCGAACTGGCGGGCTGTCGCGGTGCTGACGGAAGAGGACGCACAGGACTCCGGCAGCGTGGACCGCATTCCTCGCTTCCTGTCTGTCCGCGCGCTCGGCTCGAACAGCTTTGCAGTTGGCAGCAGCGATGGTACCGTGAGGCACTATCACGTGTCGAGCGAGGGCCACTGTGTGACAGAGGCCCAGACTGCCGTGATCCTCAACACCACCACGCCTAAGCCGGTCCTTGCACTGGGCGCCGTGCAACCAGGGAGTTTGTGCGACCGCGCGGAGACGCCGTCCTTGGTGGCCGGCGACACAAACGGCCACGTCTACACCGTAAACCTGTCCGGCGTGTCGTCTTCGTCCTCGTCTACGCACGCACCCTGCCGCCTTCTTGTCGAGCGCTCTGCAGTGAACGCACTCAGCACCGCACACGCTGAGGCGCGGCCCCAGCGCGAACCCGCCGCATCGCACGTTGTGCGGTTCGTCTCCTTGCACGATTCCGGCCAAGCGCACCTCATTCGCGCGCTGGTGACTCGTGACGGCGTGGTGATGCAGCGGGTTGCCACTATCGGCACAGGCATCACGGCTGGGCGTGGTGTGTGCTGGCCCTGCCCCGACGGCCCGGTAACGCTCGTCAGCGAAGAGTTCCTTGTCTGCGCACACTGGCGCCGGGCAGACGGCCAGGGCGTCGAGGCTGGTCACGAGGCCTTGGTGGTGTCCGCGAAACGGCGATCAAACGTTCGCTGTGTAAGCGGGCTCTCTGTGCAGCCTGCGAGCACGGGCACTGATGGACTCATCGCTGTCGTGGGTCAAGGCGTTGAAGTGATTGCATCAGCGAGTCTTCGGTGATGACGCTCGTGCCAGTGACGCTTTTTTTTTCTGGCACTCTTCAGTGTCTCTTTCTATGCTTGAGTGCTACGTACGCTTAATACAACGGCTTGCGAAGGCCTGCCGAACGCCTAACAGTCACGACGACACGAAACGCAAGTGCTACAACACATATCAGTTCACAAACACTTTTGTTGTTGCTGGTACCGTGCAAAAAAAAAAAAAAAAAAGAGGGCATAACATGCATACCATAGCAACATTCCAATACACTTTCTACACCAACAGAAAAACAATAACGCTAGCTGTCGCCAGAGATGCAACTGTCGTATGCCATATCGCTTCGACCACTGACCGCGGTGCGACCGACGAATCAACACACCATCGCTCATCCTACGACTCTTGCCTTTGTCTATTGCTTTATTGCGACTGAATGCACGCGAAAGAAGCACAACGCACCTCGCGTTTTTTTTCCTGGAGCAAGTGAAGCCCCTCATTTTCAGAGCAAAAAAAACCGAACATCGACTCCTCGTGCTAGCGCAACGCCGCCATGTTCGGCGCACGTGATCCACACATTTTGCGCGCACTGGTGCACCGCTTGGCCACGCTGCGCACACCTCTTACCACGCAAGACGCGATCCTTTCGGTGCGTGCCTTGTACAGGCTTCGCGTCTATGCACCGGATGATGTCCATTCGGTGTGCGAAAAGGCAGCCTTTACCCTTGTCGCCGCGCCGCGCCACGATGTGGATCCGGCTGTCCTGATTGACACAGTCAACTCAATGACGGCTCTGCACGCGCAGGTTCTGTCGGCCTCGACAAGTGCAGGCTCAGCGATGCAGCTGCGCCTGTGCGAACGCTTTCTCGACCTCCACCCGCGCGACGCACCGAACACGACGCTGCAGAAGGCGTGCCTTGTGCTGATGAAACTGAGACTTCCACACACCGCACCTGTGGACACGCGCGTCGCCACGCACACGTTGCGCCTCGTCCACGATCGGCTCGCGCGGATGGCCAAGCACGGCTCGCTGCGCGACGACCGGCTCTTGTGCCTTGCGTACGTCGCTCTCTTTCCGTATACGGCCATGTTCACCGCGGCGAACTTCTGCGCACCAGGTGTGTTGATGACGCGGTCGGTGCAAATGCTTCTCGCCTGCGCCGAGGCACTCGTCGTGGAATGCCCTGATCACACCGTAGCTGATCTCCGCGGCATGGATGCGCTGCAAGCGCTGCACCTCGCCCCTGTCCTCGCGCTGGTGGCGAGCAGCAGCCCCGACACCGCAGCACTTGCTGCACGCTGGGCACACGTGCGAGAGCGCTACTTGTCGTCCGTGCCTCTCGCGAATGTGCGTCAGGCGGATGCCATCCTCTTCATCAGCCGCTTCGCCACTGCCTTGTGCAGCGACAGAGACGTCTTTCAGTGCGTGGTCATGAGCCAGCTTGCCAGCCGGACTCAGTGCAATGGACTCGGTGCCAGGGACATGTCACGCGTCTTGACAGCCTTGACACGTGCGCAGACCGCGTCCACCTCTGCGGAGAGCGACGATGTCGCTAACTCTGCGCCGACACGCGCCTTGGAAGCGCTGTGGCCCGAGGTCTTGTCTTTCCTGCACACACAGACGCACGCCGCCTCGACGAGCGACTGTGCCGTCTTGCTCGCTAACTGCTGGCAGGCGGCGCGCGCAATGGGCTCCGATAGCCAACACCACCGGACGCAACTTTGCACGGTCACCACCGCGGACGGATGCGTCGCGGCACTTGTTCAGCACCCCGACGCACTCTACACGGTGCTTCTCTCCCTCGGTGCCGCCTCGCCATCGGCACGCGCTGAACTGGTTCCCGTCGCGACGCAGCTCTGGCAGCACTGGCGCGACAGCCAAACCGCCAGTGCCCCCGCCGTGGAGTCCGCCTTCCTCTTGGTGTCTTGCAGCTGGCTCGCCGACCATCTCGGACAAACGGCAGCGACGGAAGAGACCGACACAGCCGCACATCGCGGGTTCAGCGAGGACGTGCTGCGCTTTGTGGCGTCACACGGTGACTCGGACGAGGCGGCGCTGTCCTGGCTGCGCGCGTTCCGCCGCCCTAGAGAGGTCCGGCTGCTGCTCGACGCGGTTGGACGAGTGCTTTCGCGACGGGATCGACATTGCGCGATGGGTGCGCGCAATGTTGAGCCGGCGGCAGTCGAGGCGGAGGTGCTGCAGAACCTGTGCCGCGTGGGTGTGGTGGCGATTCGCGGCTCGCTGGGCGGGCAGAAGCTGTCGCTGGAGGCGCCCTGGCTGCCCATCCACTTCCTGCGCCTCGCCACCTCGGCCGAGGCGGTGCTCCCCGTGAGCGAGACGGCGGCGTCGTTTCGTGTCTGTGCGGTGGCGCTGGCGAAGAGCCCGGAGCTGCCGGTGGCGGACATGATCAAGGTGCTCGCCGCCCTCAGCGGCGTGGACCTGCACGCGTCCCCACCCGCCCCAGACGCCTTCGAAAGCGCACCTCAGCGGCGTACAATGGACCGCGGCGCCTTGTCGGTGTTGGATGCGGTGTGTGCGTTGACCCACGGTCTGTACGACGACGCGCAGAGCTTTCGTCGACGCTGTCCTCGCGTCCGGCTGCTGTGGCGCTGTGCCGAGGCGGCACGCCGGTGTGGGGCGATTCTCCACCTGGAGAGTGACGAGGACGAGGTGGTGCTGATGCGACCGACCAGGCGGCCAGTGGCTCTGCTGGAAAGTGTGCTCTTTGTTGTCGATGTGCCGTTTCTCACGCAACCGGCGATGTTGGCGCAGTTCACGCCGTCCGACGCGGCGCACCTCTTGCGCGTGCTCAGCGAGACGGCACCGTTCCGAAGCGAGCCTCTGGACCATCAGGATTTGGCGAGTGATGCGTCCGCTCAGCAGCTCAGAACGCGCCTGCAACCGGCCGTCGACGACCTTGTCAACCTGGTGCTCACAGCACCTTCTGTTGCGCGCCGCAGCGGTGGCCAGGCCGCAAGCGACGACTATTGGCGATTTCTCTACCTGATCAACGCAAACCGGTTCCTCGGCGCGTCTGAGCGGCTGTTCCCACTCGATGTGGTGGCGCGGTTCGCGACCCAGCTGATTGATTTTTGGGAGCGCGCGCTGGAGTCAGCCCAGTCCGATACATCGCACAGTCAGCGGCAGATTGCGCAAGCTGGGTCACTGGCGAATGTGCTCCTCGAGTCGTGTGTGCTGTCGCGTCTGAGCAATGACGCCGCGGCGCTCGACGCTGTGCGCGTGTGTCTGCGTGACCTGCAAGCCGTACTCGCGCTGAGTCCGGTCCGTGAGGACCAGCAGACCGCCCTGAAGCTGAACATGATTTTGTAGCTCTCTATCTTCACACTGACCTTCACACACACACACACAATCTGAACGACGAAACTCACTAGGCAGTTGACGAGGTACAACATTGCCAATCAATGCGACAGTTGCCATATTCTCCACCGATGTCATCCACCTGCAAGTAACTTTCACCGTCTGGCGCACCTCTGGCTTTCTTTCTTTTCCACATCTCCTCCTTCCACGTACCCATCCACTTCCTCCACTTTCTCTCTTTTTTTTTTTTTCGTATGACTGGTAGCAGGAACGCGTACGCACGTGCGCACCTACATATATACATCGAAATAGCTGCCCATGAAAACGGAAGCGAATGCAGCTGCCGAGGACACGTCCATCGGTCCGTCCACGTCGCTGACGCTGGATGTTGTAGCGTCGGCTCTCCGGCAGCCAACTAGGCGAAAATTCCCGCCGCCGTCCTTCGCGCAAGCACCAGCGACACCGCTTCCCATCTGGCAGCGTGTCGCCATCTCCGCGTCGCGCCACCTCGAGCACCACGCGCAAGAAACACGCCTCGCACGCACACAGCAGACCAAACTGGTGCGCGAGGTGCAGGTGTACCACGCCAGCGAGCGAGAGCGCGCTGCCCGGCTCAAGGCCCAACAGCAGGACGCCCGCGCGCGACTCGGCGGCCGGCTTGCGGTGGCCGCCGGCCGCTTCTGGAAGCGCAAGGGCGATGCGTACCAGTCGATCCTCAAGGTCGAGTTCGAGGCCGTCAAGCACTACCACGACAAGCGAAAGCAGGAGGACCTGTTGCGAGAAACAGAGGAGCTCACTAAGAAGCTGCTTGACAGCATCCTGCTCGACACGACGAAGCCCCACGCGTCGCCCGGGCTGCTGACGACGAGCAGCGGGGACAGCGGCTCCGCGGAGGAGGTCAAGATGGAGATGAGCCTGAGTCTGCTCGACACGCAAGACGGCAAACGGCCCCTGCGCGATTACCAGCGCTCCGCCCTGAGCTGGATGGTGCATCTGTTCGAGAACAAGCTCAACGGCATCCTGGCGGATGAGATGGGTCTTGGCAAGACCGTGCAGACGATTGCGCTGCTCTGTTACTTTGCCGAGAAGCACAACGACTGGGGCCCGCACTTGATTGTCGTGCCGACGACGGTCGTGCTCAACTGGCAGGCCGAGCTGCAGCGCTGGGCACCTGGCCTCAAAGTCCTCACATACATCGGAAGCCAAAAGGAGCGCCAGAAGCTGCGCCGAGGGTGGATGAGTGAGGATGCGTTTCACGTGTGCATCACCTCGTACAACCTGGTCGTGCGCGACCGAACCATGTTTCGCCGCCGGCCCTGGGGCTTTCTCGTGCTCGACGAGGCCCACCAAGTCAAGAATTTCATGAGCCAGAAGTGGCAGGCGCTCTTCGACCTGCAGTCCGAGTACCGTCTGCTCCTGACCGGCACACCCTTGCAGAACTCCATCATGGAGCTGTGGTCGCTCTTTCACTTCCTCTTGCCCTTTGCCTCGGCTTTCCAGTCGAATGAGGAGTTCAAGGAGTGGTTCAGCAACCCCCTGGACGAGATGATCACCGGCAAGGCGTCCCTCAACGAAGGCATCGTGCGCCGCCTGCAGGCCCTCATCCGCCCCTTTATGCTTCGCCGTCTCAAGAAGGACGTCGAGTCGCAGCTGCCGACGAAGACGGAGAAGGTTGTCCTCTGTCGCCTCTCCCGACGCCAGCGCGGCATCTACGACGACTACATGCAGCTCACAGAGACGCGCAACCGACTGCGCAGTGGTGGTGCCGGTGGCGTGCTGAGCGTCCTCCTCGCGCTGCGCAAGGTGTGCGACCACCCCGATCTCTTCGAGGAGCGTCCCACACTGTCTCCCTTCGTCATGGCCTATGACGACGGTCTCGCGCTCGAGGTACCGCGCGCGGTGCTGCTCAACGGCACGCACGGGTACTATTCGCGCTTTCATGTCGAAATCGACGACCTGAACGATGCCCGTGGCGCCCGTCACCTCACCGGCAGCGCGGACACGGACACCTTTGACTGGCTTTCGTCGTCGTGGCTGCAGTGCCTCGTCGTGGATCACGTCTACGCCGCGAACGACAAGTCGTACCTGGGTATGCTGCGCCGCTTCGCCCCGGGGCACCGTCCGCTCACGCGTGTCTGCCTGCCGCAAGACATGGCCAACATGCAGGATGACGACGGCGCGGCGAATGAGGCGGCGGCCCGCGACACGACGGTCTCCGGCCTCAGTGCCTCGTTGAACGCGCTCTACCGACAGGCCGCCACGCATTTGCTCAGCGAGCGCGAACGGTCGTACACGACTTGCAGCGTCATTCATGCACAACGGCGGTGCCGCCTGAAGTGTGCACTGCGCCTGTACTACCCCACCGTCTGCCTGCGCCTGGCGGACACCTTCCGCGAGCCCTGGATCCAGCGCCACGCAGACGGGGCCCTCTGTCCAACCATCCGCGCGCGTGTGCAGGCGGCGCTGCCCGTCATCAAGAAGGTCGCCTCGTACGTGCCGGCTGCCGTCACGTGCCGGGCCCCGCACCTCATCTGGCACCGCCCTGTGGACCGCCGAGCGGAGGCGCACTTCCGCCTGCCGACGAGGGACGAGCTGGCCGCCGAGGTGATGGGCCCTGTTCTGCGCGAACTGGAGAGCCCCGGTCGTCGCCCGTCGTCGACGGCTGCGGCGGATGCCGTGTGGCCGGCGTGGCGCCGCCGCGTGTTCGATGGCGCGACGTTCGCCGAGGAGCTCTGGCCCATCCACGCCCGACGCTACTTCAACTTCCCCGACAAGCGACTTTTGATTCACGACTGCGGCAAGCTGCAGTTCCTCGAGACGGCCCTGAAGCAACTGCGCCAGGACGGCCACCGCATGCTCATCTTCACGCAGTTCACGCAGATGCTGAACATTCTGGAGCGCTTCCTCGCGCTCATTGGCGTGCAGTACATGCGCCTCGACGGTTCCACGCGCGTTGAACTTCGGCAGGTGCTCGTGGACCGCTTCAACGCCGACGCCCGTGTGACGTGCATGATTCTCTCCACCCGCTCGGGCGGCATCGGCCTCAACCTCACCGGCGCCGACACGGTCATTTTCTACGACAGCGACTGGAACCCCACCATGGACCTCCAGGCGCAGGACCGCTGCCACCGCATTGGTCAGACGAAGCCGGTGACCATTTACCGCTTGGTGAGCGAGCACACGGTGGAGGAGAGCATCCTTGAAAAGGCGCGCGAGCGGAAGAAGCTGAACAACGTGGTGATCCGCGGAGGCCAGTTTCACGCCATCGCCGATGTGGTGGATGAGAGCTACGCGGACAGTGCGGCAGCCTACGCGGCGCTGGCGGAGCCGGTCAACCTGCGCAGCTTCTTCCACGACTTGGATGAGGACGCGACGGTGCCGGTCGACCGCGTCACCGCCGGTGCAGCCGCCCCAGGTGCCGGTGCAGCACTGAACGAGGACGACTTTGCGCGCGAACTCGGCCTGGTCGAGGATGACGAAGACCGTATGGCGCAGCAGACGGTGGAGCAGGAGATGGCTCAGCGCGCTGCCGAGGAGGCTGCCGATGCCGACGAGGACGACGACGGGGATCAGACTGGTGCTGGCCACGACGCGCGCGGTGCACCGTCGCGGACGGAGGTGGTCAGCTGGTACAGCGCGGCCGATTACGAAGAAGAGGAGAAGAGAGAAGACCGCGAGCTGTTCGCGTGCGAGGGCGATGCGTCGCAGGTCGGCCTCATCCGACAAGCGATTCGAAAGCGGCAGCGAGAGCAGCTGTTCAAGGGCACCACCGCTGTGGACAGGCTGCTCACAGCGCGGTATGCCACCTGCCACGAGGAGGACGCGCAGGTGCGTTACGAGAAGCTCTGTGACGCCTACGAGGCCCGTCTCACTGAGAGCGACCAGCTGCCTCCGTTTCGCAAGGTACTCCGCCTCTAGAGCTGCTCGCGATTGCGTTGCCTTCCTCTCCTTTCCTTGTTGTTGATTGCCTTGCTGCAAGCGGTGCTCAGTGATTTGAGGTGTCCCTGCGCGACGACGAACAAGGAGTTCTTTTGCTGCTTCTTGTGCTTGATACAGTGCACGTACACATAAACAACGTATTGACAACAACACGAACAAAACGCACACGTCTACGAAACAAGACAGAAACATAGTAACTCATGAAGGCGTCGCAGACGTAACCATCACACACACACAGGTCACCTGTGCATCATCACTCCTCGGAACGTCACGACAGTCTGCCTCGGTACGATGACAGGCCAGTCTTTAGATGCCGCTTCTCCTGTGCTTTGATTCGAACCTTCACTCTATTCTATCTTTCTCCTCATCCTACCACGTCCGCACACGCGCTTCACGCAGCCGTTGCGCGCTAAACTCGTTATTAAAAAAAAACATATCGACGATTGATATCAGTCTCCTCACACTGCAGCTCATTTTTGTTTGCGACAACAACAGTTACCCCCCAAACCAACAAGAACCACTTGCACAATGGGAAAGAAGGTTGAACAGAAGAACCCCGCTACGGGAGAGGTGATCGGTGTTGCGGAGAACCAGGACGCGGCGGCGGTCAAGGCGGCCATCGACAAGTCCCGCATCGCTCAGAAGGAGTGGGCGAAGCTGTCCTTCAAGCAGCGCGCCAAGTACATCGAGAAGATTCAGAGCTTCATGGCGCGGAACGCCGATGCGGCGGCGCTGCTGGTCTCGCAGTGCACGGGCAAGACGCGTCTGGACGCGCTGACGACCGAGGTGATGACGTCCGTGCTCGGCTGCAAGTGGTACGCCGCGAACACGGCCTCGGCCCTGAAGTCGCAGAAGCTCCCGTCCGGCAGCATCGTCTTCGCGAACAAGTCGAACACGCTCGTGTACGAGCCGCTCGGTGTGGTGGGCATCATCTCCCCGTGGAACTACCCGCTCGCCATTCCGTTTGGCGAGGTCATTATGGGCCTGATGGCCGGTAACGGCGTCGTGCTCAAGGTGGCCTCCAACGTGACGCTCATTGGCAACTTCATCAGCGAGGCGATCAAGTCCGCGGAGCTCCCCGACGGTCTGTTCGCGCACGTTGTCGTCGGGGGTGCCGAGGCCGGCCCTGCGATGCTCGCCGGTGGCGTGGACAAGCTGTTCTTCACGGGCAGCGTCCGTGTCGGAAAGGATCTGACTCGCCTCGCTGCCGAGACCCTCACCCCGCTGAGCCTGGAGCTCGGCGGCAACGACGCCATGGTGGTGCTGGAGGATGCCTCCATTGAGCGTGCCGTGAACGGTGCGTGCTGGGCGGGCTACCAGAACGCCGGCCAGAGCTGCGGCGGCGTCGAGCGCATCTACGTCCACCGCAGCGTGTACGACAAGTTCTTGGCGCAGCTGATTGAGAAGACCAACGCGCTGCGCCACGGTCCCGATGGCGGCGACTTCGCGGTCGACATTGGCTCCATCACCACGCAGGGTCAGTACGACACCATCAAGGCGCAGGTCGACGAGGCCGTCGCGGCGGGCGCCAAGATAGCCGCGCAGAGCCACCCTGTTGGCGACTGCAGCAAGGGTCTGTTCTACCCCGCCACGGTGCTCACCGGCTGCACGGCTGACATGCGCGTCATGAAGGAGGAGACGTTCGGCCCCATCCTGCCAGTGGTGCCCTTCGACACCGAGGACGAGGCGGTCGCGCTGGCCAACAACGTCGATCTGGCCCTGACCAGCAGCGTCTTCTCGAGCAGCAGCTCACACGCCGACCGCGTGGCGAAGCGCCTGGAGAGCGGCGTCGTGTCCATCAACGACCACCTCTACTCGCACGGCATGTCCGAGGCGCCGTGGGGTGGCTGGAAGCAGAGTGGACTGGGCCGCACGCACGGGTACTTGGGTCTCAAGGAGATGTCCAACGTCAAGTGCATTAACAGGGAGGCGATCCCCGTGAGCTGGATCCCGCGCAACCTGTGGTGGTACCCGCAGGACAAGAGCACGTACGAAGTCCTCCGTGCCGCGATTCGCTTTGCCTCGCCGGCCTCCTGTGGCGAGTTCTTCTCTGCGCTCGTCACCTTGATGTCCAAGGGAACGAAGATGTTCAAGTCCTGGCGCGTCGGTGTCCCGAAGAAGTAAGTAAGCGGTACACGCGCGCACGGCCCGAACAACAAGCATGAACAGTCCACGTGACGTTCGATTGCGCACCAACAACGTAAAAAAAAAAAAAGAAGGCAAATGAAACAGCTTAGTCCACTTGTAAAAAATGGCAACCATCACAACTGAAAGTGAAATACAGATGCTCCGAGTGTAGTTAGTCAACGACAGCGAGCACCACTTTGGTTGATAAGTTGAATTTGGTCTGCGTGACCTGCAGTATGTACCCGCACTCGACCCTGTATTGTGAAGTCGCGTATTTCGTGATGAAGTGCCTCTTGGGCTTGCTAGCATTTTATTTTAATTATCGTGCTTTTATTTTGCGTTACCCTGTGAGCGTTCGCCCTTGCATTATTGTCTCTTGTCGCTTTCACACCGCATGCTAGCGTTTTTTTTCTTTTGAACCTGCCATCGATCGCTTCATGTTCTTCTCCCCCAAAAAATTATATATATATACATATATATTTCCGTGTCACTTTCTTTCCCGCACTTCAGATGCGCTCCTCTTCTTGTCGCACCGCTGTACTATGCAGGAAAGAGACTGAGACCAAGCAGGACGCAGACACACACACACACACACACACACACACACACACACACACACAAGTGGACTTCTCTTTGGCAGGCAAATGCACACGGTGATGCTACTTCTCTTCCGCACCGAACAATAAGCTATCGCGACGCATGACCCTGTGAACCTCTCACTTGGTCACCTGGCGCGTCCTGATGTCCCTGTGCCCGTTCGCGAAATACCTGGTGGCACCTCCCTCCAATACACTCTCCAACCTCTTCTTTGTCCCTTCTTTTTCCTCGCTAACACGCCTTCCTGTCCAGTTCTCTTGTATCTCGCCTACTGAGTATCTTTTTTTTTCTCTCCCGTCGCCCTTCTTCTCACTCGCAACAAGGACAACTGTGCTTCAGAATGACGACCAAGGTTGATATCTCCCCCTCAGAGCGTCAGCACATTGACTACCTCGCCGATCTCTACGCCGTTGTGGTGGCGATTGAGCAAATTGAAAAGGCGAACCGTCGCGATGCGATCACCTCGGACGAGTACAGCGCGCAGGTCCGTCGTCTGCTTGAGAAGTACAAGTCCACCGTGAGCCACTTGTCGAAGAGCCACAACCCGTACTTCCGCAGCGCCGACGAGTTTCTCGAGCGCTACTGCTCTCGCTGCCCGGCGGCGCGCACGACGATCAACGAGGGTCCGTCCAGCAGCCCGAACGAAAACAACGCGCGCTTCCTCGCGCGCCAGGCGATGGAGTGCGGCCAGTTCTTCATCACGCTCCTCGATGCCTTGCGCCTTCAGCAGACGGCCGTCGACGCACTCAACCCGCTGCTGGTAGATCTCCTTCAAGGACTGAGCAAGCTGGGCCTGACTGACCGCGACTGGTGTGTGCGCCTCCGCACGTGGCGCGAGCGTCTTGACAAGATGAACGCCGCAGACACCTTGGACGACTCGAACGCGCGGGAGTTTGCCTACGACCTCGAACGTGGCTACAATTGCCTCCGTGCGTACCTGGACGACGATGCGAAGTAGTGACAGGTCCGAAAGGTGTGGCGCCGAGCATCTTACCACTTTCTCCGGAGTACTCATTTTATTTTTGTTTTCCCTTGCTTGCCTGCCTGTAGCCAAATCGTACCGGGGTTTTCGCCTCTTCTTTTGATCCTCTTCATCTTGCTTTCCCCTGTTTGTCCTTTTGTGATTTGGTTCTTTTTTTTTTTTCGCTTTCGAATTTCCGCATTCATTCATGCATGTGCTTCCTGTTCTCGTTTGCCTCAGGCGATTGACACCCAATTTTATCTGAGAACAAGCTTCGACACCGGAGAGACGGTCAATTCGTTGGTTTCTGCAACCCGCTCGCGTTCTGTGAGGACACTTCTACGAACATGTTGACTTACCTCACAATAAGCTCTTTAAACCTCACAAATGGCACACCATTTGAACAATACCGTGCCAAGGACAGTCCTCTCAGCTGTTTCTCTCTTTGTGGTTTGGCATTCGGAGCGACTAACACCTGCTGCAATCATCTGTTTCCCACGCACTTCCCTCCCCCGCCTCCTCTCCCCCTGTTTTTCCCATCGTCGCCAGTGTCTTGTCCATCACCTTGCTTGACAATTCATAAACGTATAAAAGGTGCCCACCGGCAAACTGACGGCAACGTAACACAACAAACAGGCTAGATATTTCTGTTCACTGTGGCCATCTCTCCCAAGCCTCATCTCAGCGAGCACTTTGTTCTTGCTGCACGCCCGTGCGCCGCTTGGTCTCTGCACCTATCTTCCCTTCTAGTTGCCTCGGCTCACTCGTTGTTGACATATGTCAGTGTACGTGCCGCCACACCTTCAGCGCGATGAGGTGATCGACACATCCGATGTGTCTTCACCCGCGTTCCAGCAGGCCGCCTGGAAGGCTCTGGCGCGAAGCCTCACGAGCACCGTGAACAAGGTCAGCGCCGCGTCTGTGCAGCAGACGGCGACGGAGTTGTTTCGCGAAAACTTAGTGCGTGGCCGGGGCTTGTTGGCGCGGAGCCTCATGCGCACACAGCAGGCTGACCCTGAGATCACGCACATTATGTCGTCGCTCGTGGCTGTGTTGAACAAGGAGCTCCCGACTGTCGTCGAGCTGCTGTGCAAGCGCCTGGTGACGCAGTGGAACCTCGCCCGGCGCCGTAAGGACTGGCGCTCTCTCGAAAACACGAGCAAGTTCCTTTGCGGCCTGTACGTGTTCGAGGTGGTCGACGTCAGCGTGGTGTACCAGATGATTCTCGCGCACCTGACCTCAGAAACGCGGTCCGACGAGGATGTGGACCAGGCTGCCCGTATCTTCCGCGACACCTTCAGAGCCATGTCGATCCGCTCGCGCAGGGAGTACCACGAGCAGGTACTCGACCCTTTCCGCGACATGCTCGCGATGGACGACGACGAGCTCCGGCTCTCGACGCGCTCGCAGGCGGTGCTCGAGGCGTGCCTGCAGGAGGTGCAGCAGTGGGAGAAAGTCAAGGCAGAGCAGGGGTACATCCAGCCGGAGCTTGTCTTTTTTGAGCTCGCCGAGCAGACCCACCACGTCATGGACATCAGCGACAAGTACGACCAGGAGGAGAAGCTGGACCGCTACCAATTTGATCCCGAGTACGCCGCGCACGAGGAGAGCTACGAGGCCGTGCGACAAGCGATCTTGGGTGAAAACTGGGAGATGGAGCTTCTCCAGCAAGTCGCCGAGGCCACCGATGACGACGACGAGGAGGACGGTGACGAGGAGGGCGGTGACAATGATCGGACCGAGGACCGCAAGCCAGCGGCCGGTGCGACGCCTTCTGGGTCTGCCGCCGCTCCCGTGACGGCCGCGTCAGCCTCGGCGGAGCAGGCCTTGGTGGACGCCGAGGAGCGCAAGGTGCGCCAGGAGGTGTACATGGCCATCCGCAACAGCGTGCGCGCCGACGAGGCCGTGCACAAGATCCTCAAGGCGATGAAGCCCAACACGGAGCGCACGATCTGCTTCATGGTGGTCGAGGGTTGCTGCGAGGAGCGCTCGTACAAGAAGGTCTACAGCATGATTGCTGAGCGTCTGTGCAAGGGCAGCACCAAGTTCCAGAGCTTTTTCGCGGAATCCTGCCGTGAGCGCTACCTCGATGCCACCAACCTGACGTCCAAGCAGATTGAATACAGCGCGAGGATCTACGCGCACCTGCTGCGAACGGACTCGCTCTTCTGGGGCCGCTGCCTCAACGTCATGGATATCGTGCACAACGACGAGAGCCAGCGTCTGTTTATTCAGTTCCTTTTGCAGAGCTTGACCGAGGAGATGGGCACGCCAGCGGTGAAGGAGCGCTTTCAAAAGGACCGCGAGCTTGTCTCCCAGACAACGAAGCTCTTCCCGGTGCACCGTGGTGCTGAGGACCTCGAGCGAGCCATTAACCTGTACGTCGCCATGAACGTCGGGGAGCTCGCCGAACCTCTCCGCGCTGTGTTTGATCGCGAGCGCCAGCAGGCCCGCGGCCTCCCCGCCCCGACTGACCGTAAGCGCCCACGCGATGACGGCTACTAGTACCGCCTGTGCTCTGTTCCCGCGGTTTTTGACGGCAAAACAATGGCTCACCTAAGCAGGCACACAAGAATCAAACGTGCACAACAACTAAACATACACGCAACAGTAGCAAAAACAATTCGTTAAAGAACACCACACTACCGCCTAAGCATTTGATACGTCTTGACGTCTCATGTACAGGAAGCCACCACGACGTTGTGCCGGCGTGCATGGGGCGCGGCCGCCGAAATAGCTCGTCTCGGTCCTCCGTTTTGAGGAGACACATAACCTTGCGATCCGCAGGCCAACTGATCCTCCTTCTTACCTACCTATTCTCTTCTCCCCTCCCGCGTCTTCTTCCTTCTCTCCCGTGAACACCCTCCCGCCCCCATCTCCTTTTTTCTTGTCATTCCTCACAGCAAGCACAACGTTACCCATTTTTCTTTTCTTTTCTTCGTGTACTTCATTTCTCTATCATTGCTTCGCAGTTTGACACACTAAAAAACGGTGAGTGCTTCTCTTTCAAAGAATTGCGTTTACAGACATTAGACAACGAGTCTAGCACACACAAACACACACACAATATACATTTCCCTAGTTTGAATGTCATCCACGAAGGGCAACCCGTGCCGGAGCTTCGTGCGCGTGCGGCCATTCACCCCCGAAGAGGCGACCGTGTGTCCCGCCGACAGTCCGGTCCCGCGCGAGGTGATTCTATGGGACGGCAAGGAGACGATCACGGTGCTCGATGCGAACGACAACTTCATGCCCCGCCGCGGCGGCACGTGCAACCCGGTCAACGTCTTCTGGTCGTTTCGCTCCGAGGACCCCAACGAGCAGCACCCGACGGTCTCGCAGCAGGACGTGTACCAGAAGGTGGTCGCCCCTGAGCTGGGCAACATTGTCGAGGGCTACAACACGGCCTTCTGTGTGGCTGGCGCCACGTTTGCCGGTCACCACTACACCATGTACGGCGAGGACGTCGACGGCGATGACCGCGGCCTCTTGCCACGCTTTGCCGAGGATATCTTCCAGGCGTTCGAGAAGAACCGCCGCGACAACACGGCGCTCTCCTGCGAGATGGAAGTGATTGACATTGCCAACGAGAGCTACGTTGACCTTCTCGCGGCGCGCGGCAGCACGGCGAACAAGGCGACGACCGGCGATGAGGGGCTCAAGGCCCAGCCTGGACCCGATGGCGTGCGCCTTCGCGGCGCCACCAGCGCCGAGGTCAAGAACGCGGCCGAGGCACGCGTGATCCTGAAGCAGGTGTCGAAGCTCATCCGGAAGCGCAACAACACGCACACCGTGAATTTTCGCTTCACCGAGACCTTCACCTTCAAGGACCCCGACAGCGACGACGGCTCTGTCCAGAAATCCCGCCGCGTGCACGTGCTCTTCGTGATGATGCGCAATCTTCCGGCAGCCTTCCAGCGCTGCTTCGACGTCGCCGTGGAGCACGACAGCGGGGCCAATCCGCTGGCCAAGGTGCCGACGCGCGAGACGGCCTTCACGAAGCTCTACCCGACGCTCTTCCAGCAGGGGTTCAACCTCAACGTTGTGTCGTGTGTGAGCCCGTACTATGAGCACGCGCGTGACAGCTTGCAGACGCTGCAGTTCAGCATCCAGGCCCGGAAGCTTCGCGGCAAGCCGAAGCTCATGCAGGATGAGAGCCTGGTGGAGATGCGCCACTTGGCGGACGAGGTGAAGGACCTCAAGGTGGCCTCGCGCAAGCAGACCGCCGCGATCGACGTGGTGCAGAAGGAGCTGAACGCGCGTGAGGTGGAGCTGATGAAGCAGGAGGCCTACTACAATCAGGTCGCCGACGAGCGCGCCAACATGGAACGAGACGTTCAGCTGGCGCAGATCGCGGCGCGCGTCAACAAGTCGCGCGAGAAGAGCGACCGCGCGCGCCGCACGAAGGAAATGACTGAGAAGCGCAAGGAGCTCCAGGAGACGCAGAGCGAGAAGAACGGCAAGCTGCAGGCGCGTGACGACATTATGCGCGCGGCCGACGACGCCAAGGTGCGCACGGAGAAGCTCGAGAAGCAGATCGCCGCGTCCAAGGTGCGCGCCAAGGAGGCCGACAAGCGCATGGAGTCGCTGGCCCAGGAGGACCGCGAGATTGCCGTCATTGAAGACTTCAACGCCGCCACACCCGAGTCGCAAAAGGAGGCCATCCTCGCCGCGTCCGACTTGCACAAGCCAGCAGAGCAGCAGCTCAAAAAGACGCAGGAGGAGATCAAGGCACTGCACGACGCGGACACGACGGAGAAGGACCTACAGGCCGTTCAGGGACCTTACGAAAAGGTCCTGGCCGACGAATCACCAAGCCGTGAGAAGAAGGAGCTTCAGGACGAGATCAAGAAGCTCGAGAAGGAGATTGCCGACATGGAAGCTGACATCAATCGCATGGAGAAGGAAATGGCAGAGAAGAAGGCGCAGGGCTGCTGCTGCGTCATGTAAGAAGAGAGGGCAAAACGTGGGGATGACGGGCTATCTGTGTGGTTTCACGTCACCTCGACACCTTTTCATCACACAGAAACAACGGAAAAACGAAAAGAAAAGCCACCCATATACATACGCACATACACACACGTAAGTGACGCTGATTCATTTTTCTTCGTGTACCGAAACACCCTCACAGCTTCATCGTTCTTTTTTTCTTCTGTTTTCTTGTTTCACCTGGACCTCTCACAGCATTTTTCAGGTTGCGAGTTGTTCTGCAGCTTGCTTCCCATTGTTTGTCTTCGCTTTCTCTCTCCTCTTTTCTTGTGCTTTTGTTTTACCTCTTTGGTTGCTCTCGTTTCTCGCTACTCGCTGAAGGTTGTGCGCTCGGGAGGTTGCGAGAAACACATAGCATCACTCTCTTGTACGCCGGTGCATTGTCCGTCCGCACCCGCAATCACTTGCTTCCCTCATTGTTCACTTGTTCCTTTCGGTTTTTATTTGGTTTCCCCCAGTCTTTTTCATATGGCCGCATCGTGACTTGACGCGTCACTGCTTCCATAGTGTGGGCGATCCTTGCAAAAAAAAAAAAGAAGGAAGACGGATGCTCACACACACACACACACACACACATGGAGCAAATGAACCGAGTCTCATATGATTCGAACGTTTGCGTTTGCCAGTTGCGGGTATTTCTGTGTGTGTGTGAGTGTCCGTTTCCTGACACGCTCTCATTCTCCGACTCCATTGTACCTCCATCAAATACAAAAAAAAAGCATAAATACGCACGCCGCGAATGGAACATGTTTCTGCATCTGCTGGAATTCCCGTGTTGAGAGAGTCCCCTTTTCGTATGCTTGCACATTGATCCTGGTCCCTTAACGCGGCAGACTGTGGCACACCATGTGGCCAATCAGCCCGTTGGTTCGGGCGAACAGAGAAACGCCCTGTAGTGGTCACGTCGCGGCTTGCTAAACGTGTGTTGCTCCACATCGTGTGTTAATCCTCCATTCAAATACCTCACTCTCTACTTCCCTCACGACGTCTCCAAGAAACCAACGCACACCGACACACTTCAAGTGTTCACTACTTTCACTTAGCTTTTTCTAGTTTGCCTCCGCGAGCGTCAAGAAGCTGTCGATCTGATTGTTGCCGTTTTTTCTATCGCTCCTCAATCATCGTCACCCGCAAAAAATGGTACAGCTCTCATTCTTCGAGGAAGTGAAGGACAAGGCGAGCCGCCTCATCCCGACCCCGTACATGGAGATTGTGGAGGAGGCGACTGTCTCCACGCTTCACATTCCCCTGTACGAGCACGTGATGTTTCTCTGCGAGAGCGCCAATACGAAGCCGGACGCCCTGGACGACATTGTCCGCGCTATTCGCCGACGCATCACCGACGACGACCCCGCCGTCAAACACCTGACCGTGCTGCTGCTCGATGCCATGATCAAGAACTGCGGCCCCGACTTTCACGCCGAGCTGTGCGCGCAGAAGGGCCTGCTCCGCGATCTGGAGAACATCGCCTGCAACCGCCCCACCTCGGCGCGCGGCATGCAGGCCAAGGAGGCAGCCCTCACGCTGATTCTGAACCTGTCCATCTGGTTCGCCGGACACCCCGACCCGAACTGCCAGCTCCTCGCGACCATCGCCGGTGACGTGCGCACGCGCAGTGGCCCCAACGCTTTTGACAGCGTCCGCTCCGACGGCAGCGTGCGCATCAAGATGACGGCCGGCGCCAACCGCAACCGCAGCCGCTCCGAGGCGAAGCCCGACCCCCGCTACCGCGACCCACGCAGCGGCAGTGGCCTGTCTGCGGTCGTGGACGCCATCCCGGTGGACCTGCCCACGGAGGAGGTGGTCGCGCAAATGCTGGACACATGCGTCACCTTCTCCGAGTACGTGCAGAACGCGGAGCTGCTCGACGACGGCACCGTCCGTCCCGACGACGTCATTGTCGGCTTCGAGGAGAAGGTCCGTCGCGACCACGCGTACGTGAGGCTGCTGCTGTCCTCGGACCTCTCCATCGACCGCGACGTGCTCTCCTCGATTCGCGACAGCCAGGCCGCCGTGCTGCGCTCACTGGCCGAGCCCCGCGGCGGCCACCAGGTGCCCTCGCCGACGACGGCGCACCCGCCCGTCTCCGCCGCCCCTGCGGTGCGCACCGCACAGACGGCCCACACGCCGCCGGTCGCGTCGACGCCCGCCAAGGCCGCCGCGCAGACCCCTGAGGTCGGCGAGTCGCCTGCCCCCGTCCAGCCCGCCGCTCCGGCCGTGGACATGGACGATCTCTTCGGCCCCGCATCCACAGCTCCTGCGCCTGTGCCTGTGCCTGCACCTGTTGAAGCCGCAGCGGCCCCCGTGACGGTTGAGTCGCCGCCTGCGCCCGTGCTGGTGGTGGCCGCTCCACCGGTCGCGGCTGCCGTGGAGAACGACCTGTTCGGCGAGGCCTCGACGGGCTCTCCGATGGCACCCGAAGACCACGCCTCTCCCGCCTCCATTGAGGCCGACGTGGACGCGGAGTCGGAGGAGGCACACGAGGAGGCAGCACACGAGGCGGAGCCCGTTTCTGAGGACGAGCCCGCCGCCCATGACGAGCGCGAGGGCAGCAGCCAGCCGACGGAGCCCGTCGAGGAGTGTGACGACAGCACTCACGCCGAGGCCGTTGCTGAGGTGGAAGCCCCTGCGGCCGCCCCGGCCCGTGCCACGTCCATCTCTAACACGGTCGACGACGATGACTTCGACGCCTTCCTCGAGGGCCGCCTCAACAAGGCGTGATCGCGCATCGTGGAGATTCTTCTTCTTTCCACGGCGGAGCCTCAAACACAACAAAAAAGTGAATGCACAAAACTGCCGCAACACCAAAACAAAAAAAGAAGTTAGTATACAACTGTTCAAAGTGCACCAGGACCGCTTATGGAAAGAAAGAAAAAAAAAAACACTGGAGGCAAATGAGCGCTTCTCATTGATTCTACTGACATTCCTCGCTTTCGCTTCTTGTTTTTTTTTTTCTTGCCCTTGCTTGCGAGCGCACCACACAAACACATATGAAACAACAACATTTTGAAAATAAAGAGCAACAACGTAGCAGAAAATCAAAAAACCAAAAGGGTGGACAATGATGCGAAGTTGGTCGCCAACTACGTAGTCTGTCTTTTCCATCTTTTCCTTTTTTTTTTGCAGTTTGTTGTTCTCTCTTGCTTTTTGCCGCTTCCTGCGGCATGTGGTGTGTGTTGTGTGTGCCGTGCGTTTGACGGTTCTTTGCCCATCTGACTTATTTATCGCCCTTCCATGAAACCGTGAAAACCAGACTAAAAAATTCAAACGTTGCATACCCCACCTTTCACCACGCGATGACTTGGTGTCCGGGACCGAGGGTCAACAAAGCCAGAACGTGAGTTTGCCTGTGTCCTGCTCTGACCAGCCACATAGCACCACTGCAGTGGTACTCTTAGATAATGCGCGGAATCTCAGTCGACCCACGTGCTGAGCCTCACGTGTGTGTGTGTGTGTGTGTGTGTGTGTGTGTGTGTGTGTGTGTGTGTGTGTGTGCTGAACGTGCATGCACTCCTCTCGTACACTCACTCGGAGCTGATTCCCGTGCGTATCCCCGATTCTCTCTCCGATGTTCGTTCTCGTCATCCGCCTGCTACACCATTTCCACGATCTCCACACTCGACTCGGTTTATCACACCTCTCCTCCCTCCTATGAACGGACCGCACAGTTTTCTTTATTATCGTTACAAGCTTCATTACCCTGCGTTGAACTGTGAGAGGACCGATTGCTCACCTGTCTTTTTTCTTTGCACTCTCCGTTCTCGTAAGTACAGATTCCGTAGTTCGCCATCGAGTCGTACACACGTTGTCCACTCACACACAAACTCACGCACTGTAGAACACCGCCGTAAAACACGAAAATGACCGACATGAAGACCCCCGCAACAATCGACGCCAAGGAGACCGTGGCGCCAGTCCCGCCGTACTGGGAGGTGCACAACATTGTCGAGGACTACCTCACCAAGTGCACGCACTTCAACGGCTGGAAGATCGACTCCTGGCAGTACGGTGACAAGAACCGCCCCAACGTGTACCCGTTCGCGGCCAACAACCGCGTCGGCGTCCATGCGTCCTACGAGGACGGCGAGTGCCGCCTGCGCACCTCCCTCACAGCCAGCTACCCCTGTGCGAACTGGTGCTCTCTGATTCCGTCGCTGCGCTACCGTATAGTCATCGGCGAGGCCTCCCACAAGTTCCGTCTTGAGGAGGGTGTGGACTCCGTCAAGTACACCTTCCGCAACAGCGCCTTCTACGCCACAGCGCGCAGCTACGTGATGGACAAGATGTACACCGAAATGAGTGCCACGACGCGGCTGGCGAACAAGGCATTCCTCGGCGCCAGCGCCACTTACGACCCCACCCGCTCGGGTCTCAAGGACATGACAGTGATGGCTGTGCGTCAGGAGTGCCCGATCTTCTGGAAGGGCGATGTCGCACTCAAGTACAACCTGCGTGACGGTCTCTCGGCTCAGCTTCGCCTGCCCATCCATCGTGTCATGGATCTTGCCGTCATTGGCGAGGCGAACCGGTACATTGTCGGCCTCCACGGTCGCTCCCCGTGCGGCGCCCGCGTGATTCTCAACGGCAACGTGTCGGACGGCAGCGTGACGGTCGCCGCAACCCGCCAAATCTACGATACGTGGAAGATCGCTGCGTCAGCCACGGCGCCGCTGATCAAGAACGGAGACAAGCCGAGGTGGGGCGTGCAGTTCATTCACCAAGACGTGATTGTGCACTAGTGCTGTGTTCCGTATCCGGGATGCGCATTGTTTTTCTGTGCCAATTCTTTTTTTATTTTATTTTTGAATAGTTACTTTCGCAGTTCTCGCTTGGATTCTTCGTCGTGCGGCATTTTCGTGGCTCTGTCGCTCGTTGAGTCTCACTGTGCTCTTTTTTTTTTTTAAACCTTTTGTGAACCTTTTGGTTTGTCGCGGCGCGTCCTACAGTCAATCTGTAGCATCCACCGGCACATAAAAGACGAACGCAGTAAAACAGAAGCGGAGATGAACATCAAGGAGAGCACGAAAGTGAGAGCGTCCGTCGCCGCAGTGACTGCTATCCAGGCATTGGTCCTGTGCGGTGAACCCTATGAAAAACACGATCTGAAATACGACGAAACAAAAATCGGTGCTTGCACCCATCGGTAAAAAGAAAAAAAAAAAAGAAATAACGACGCGTAGCGTGATTCACAGCTTGTCTTTGGTGACCTGTCTCTCAGTCGAGTTTGGTCAGGCCGCACGCCGAATGAGAGCGGAAAGAGGCGGAGACAGCACGCAAGGAGGCGCAGTGTCCCGCGGATCAGACCGGTGTCAAACGACGACTTCTGACTGCAGCTTTGATCTCTGACGTGCAAGGCTCCTGTCTTGCGGCTGTCAAAACGACAACAGGGCCTCCTGACCTCACCCGTCTGGAATGACTCGACACTCCACGTGCATTACACAAACCTCGTCACTTCCCCATATCTCCATCACGGTCAGCTGCTTATTGTTGTCTTGACTCTTTTTTTTTTTCTTACCCGTGGAGAAGATGTCGAGCGCACCGTCGACTCCACGCTCCTTGTCCATCACATCCTCTGGGCCGATCGTGCATGCCACCTTCCACATACCCGGACGCAAGTTCTCGTCGTCTTCACCGCTCGGCCTCGGAAGCAGCTCCGACGGGTCCGGCGGGGCAAGCCGGCACAGTGGCGAGGTAGCCTCAGCCCCCCTGATGCCATCCGGCACACACAAGAAGGCCCACGCCCGCTTCGCCAGCGCACAGAAGGACGTACCAAGCACTGCCGATGCCGGCCACGCGGAGGCCTCCACAGAGGCGACGACCGGACCTGCCCCTCGTCAAGGTGCGATTCCAGCGCTGCTGCTACCGTGGACAGAGGCCCCGCCGACCACGAGCACGCGCAGCCCCGAGTTTGAGGAGATGCTGCCTGGTGAGAACGACACCACGGAGCACACACACTTAGCCATGCCTGACACTGCTTGCCCATCGACTCGCTTCTATAGTGCGACATCCGCGCCGCTCAGCGAAGAGACCCATCTTTTGCTCGAGAATCAGGTACTTCGCTCAAACGTGGACATTCTCAAAACGCTGGCACTTCAGCTCGCCGCTCAGCTCGATCTCGCGCAGGCTCGCAACGCCCTCCACACCAAGGGTGATGACTCCCACGACAAACACAACAGTACACCTATGCCAACGCAGGCAGTGTCATCGCCGTCGCTATCGGGCAGCAGTGCGCGGGAGGAAGCACTGCTCGCTGCCTTGAAGAGCAAGGACGAACTCATCGCCACGCTGACGGTGCAACTGAGAACTCAAGAAGAGTGGTACGAGCAGGTGCTACAGCGTACTTTGGAGGAGAAGAATGCCGTCATCGAAACCCTATTGCGGGAACAGGGACAGCTCACAGATGAGGGATAAAGATACAGCCGCCGTACATCCTCCGTTTGGTCCAGCCACAGATTTCAATCACCCCTTTCTATTTGCGCGTCTTTACCGTTTCCACCTTCGTTCACCTGAACGGACACCAACACAATTGTACACACAAATCAAGCCAGACAATAAAACGCTGTTAACATTAGGCCAGCGCAAATTGACTGACACAGCCGCACTGTCTACTTTAAATGTTGTACACATAAATACCCTAGTTCCGTCATCATCAACACTCTACTACTTTTCTTGCCTGCCTTCCTACCCTCTAATTCACCTTTCCTCCATTCATTTGATATGTTGCTGTTTGCAGTGCCTTCTCACTTACCCCCTACACCCCCGCTTCACCATGTCCTCCATTGAGTCCGGTGCCAAGGTTCTCCGCATGAAGGAGAGCGATGCGCAGA